>OX424572.1:102433952-102888359 GCA_949152435.1 Gastracanthus pulcherrimus
TCGATCAATTCGCGTCTTACGACACCAAAATAGTAGTGGGGGATTTCAATGCCAAAATAGGGAGAGAGGAAATGTTTAGGCCCACTATAGGCAAAGATAGTCTGCACGAAACCAGCAACGATAACGGTATAAGGGTCATAAATTTCGCGGCCTTAAAAGATTTTATAGTCAAGACCACGTGCTTCAAGCACAAGGATATACACAAGGCAACATGGACATCGCCGGACGGGGCCACGCACAATCAAACCGATCATTTTCTTATTGATAAGAGGCGCCACACCAATGTACTCGACGTAAGGACCTATAGGGGGCGGATTGCGACTCAAATGTTTACCATAAGACAATTATTAGAGCAAAAGTGGGAATATTGCGAAACTATACACTAGCTAATTGTGGACTTTAAGAAAGCGTATGACTCTGTCAAACGAAGAAAAATGTATCAAATCCTAGTGCTCATTGGCGTACCAAAAATCTCGTAAAATTAATTCAAATATGTCTGAACGGAAGCACTGGAAAGGACCGAGTAGGCGGTAATGTATCCGAATCGTTCCTGATACGCGACGGTTTGAAGCAAGGGGACGGGCTTTCAACGGTACTCTTTAACCTGACGCTAGAGTATGTTGTTAGAAAAGGCTAGCGAGCTAGGCGTAACACTCAACGGAACAACGCAGATTTTAGGCTATACGGATGACTTGGATATAGTGGGAGATAATGGTGAAACGGTGTCGAGAAACGCGGAAATCCTTATAAATGCGGCTAAAGACACGGGATTAGAAGTGAGCGAATCGAAAACAAAATATATGATCATGGAGAAACTGGGCATTCGCGAAGGAGAGGAGGATCTCAGAGTCGGAAATTTCACTTTTGAAAAGGTAAGCGAATTCAGATATTTAGGTACAACTATAAATGATCGAAACGAAATTAAAGCCGAGATTAATAAGAGACTGCATTCGGGTAATGCCTTCTTCTACGCTGTGAATAGATTACTTAAGTCAAAGCTACTGTCGAAAAATATCAAAATAAGGATATATAGGACTATAATAATGCCGGTAATCTTGTACGGGTGCGAAACTTGGGTGCTCACTAAAGCGGAAGAAAATCGTTTTAGGGTATTTGAAAATAAGGTTCTGCGGAAAATATACGGGCCAAAGAAAGATGAGGAAACTGGGGAGTGGAGGAAACTGCACAATGACGAGCTACATAATTTGTACGCGTCACCAAATATTAACAAAATAATAAAATTACGGAGACTAAGATGGGCAGGGCACGTGGCAAGAATGGGCGATGATCGTACGGCAGCGCGCATAATGAAAGGAAAACCGAAAGCAACGTGATCTCTAGGTAGACCTAGACGCAGATGGGAGGATAACGTAATAGCAGACGTAACTGAAATTGGGCGGGAGGGCGCGAAATGGATGGGGTTGGCACAAAATAGGGAAACGTGGAAGGTTTGCGTAGATGAGGCAATGAACTTTCGAGTTCGAAATGCCACTTAAAAAAAAAATGTATTAACATTTATATAATTCTTTCAAATCTCGCAGAGTTAAAATGACATTGTTATATAAAATAAGAGTATTTTGTGCAATTAAAGAAAAATTTTTAAACAAAAAATTGAATGTTGCAGGTATGATGGTAAAAAAAACTTTCGATAAAAACATGTTAGCAACATGTTTTAAGATACTGGGGATCAAAGTACACTTCTTTTAGAAAATGTCTGCATGGATGTGTATGTGTGTGTGTGTGGGTGCGAGTGTGTTTGTGAGTGTACGTTTCTGTGTATGTGCGCGTCTGTGTGTGTATGCGTGCGTCCGTGCGGGTATGTGTGTATGTGTGTGTGTATGCATGTGGATCAACGTTACTCTGAATATACACGGTGAAAATTAATGTTTAGGGGCTCATTTTTTTTATTGTCTTAAGGTCGGCATTTCAAAATTTTTTTTTTGGACGCGTATTTGTCTTGTAAGCGTGTCTTTATCTTTTTCTACCCGAAATTTTGAATAAGCTATTTTCCTTGTTTTGTTATTCACGATATCATCATTTTTTTCAAACGGTTATATCTGTGAAATATAAGAAGGAACATTTTTTAATCAAATTGAGATGATTAGGAATATGGATATGAATATTGTGTAAAATTTTTGAGGCTTTATTTTTTTCTATAAAGGAAAAAAAAACGTTTTGTAAAAAAATCGATTCTTATTTAGTTGCGAATACTGGAGTATATTGGTCGCATTTGATCTTCATTGCCTAGATCACAACGACTTTTGTATTTCAAGATATTTGAGGTTATGTAATTTTTTGAATTATTTTTTGATTGCTTATATCTTGAGAATGGCACGGTCATTGTTTACTAAACAGGGCTAATTTATTTCGCTTTTTTATGAAGATTTGATATTAAAAGAAATTTAAAGATTCATGGAATTGATTTTTTTGTTTAGGTTTTGTGAGTTTTTTGGTATGTTCGAAATATTATGATCAATTTAGTGTAAATGCATTAAAATGAGCATAATATTACTTATCTTTTACAACTGCTTATTTTGAATTTTTATATTGTGCAATTTCCAGCTGGCAGAGCATGGACACTTGCACCTGGCGAGATATTTAAGAACTACTTTCTTTCAGTGCAAATATTTAGTAAAAAAATGTACAACTACCTTAGCATATATTTAAAAGTCATAAATAATCCAACTTATTGCTTTCTGAAACAGATAGTTTGGTTCTCTTTGAGAAAGTATTATTATTCTTTTATCTATTTTAGTTAGCTAAAGTTTGAAAAATTCATAAGCTATTCATACTTCTTGTTTTATTTAATAATTTCTATTGTTATGATTTATCTTGAATAGTAAAAAAAAACAAAGATATTCTCAAGTATAAAGATTGATGTAGAATTAATTAACCGTTTAAGACCAATATCAGTATTTCGTTGTAAAAATCGATTATTTTCCACGCCATTATTCAATATATGGTCCAAATAGGTAAAATATGTAAACAAAATTTTTGAAAATTGGCTTTAATTCTAAATAGTTTATGAAAGCCAATTTGTATTTAAAACAAGATCTATTTTATCATTATATACTTAGTCTGACAAAATTTCATCATTTTTTATGAAAAAATCGAGAAAACAGTTATGGGACACCAGTGTGACCCATGCGTAATGAAGGGTAAATTACTCTTTCGCACGGGACTTATCAAACGCATCAAATTCATTGTGTCTGTAATTGTCCACACTTTAGTCTTGGTCAGGGTAGTTTTAGTCAGGTAGACCATTTGAAGGCCACGAAGATTTTAAATTATTGCTAATTTCTTCTCCATATTCTATTATAATTGCTTCATCATTCGTTGACAAGTATGTTGTAGTGGACAAAACTGGAGGTTCACTCGATGCCGTTTCACTGAATTAACATAGAACATAATAAACGACGAATAGAACGGTACAAAACTTAATTTTTTTAGATAAAACCTCTATTTTGTTTACATCTATGCACGGTCAAAAATAAATTCGTAAAATATTTTTTTTCTCGTTTGTTAAAATTTGCCTTTTACTTTTAACATACATTTGTTTTTTGAGATTTGTGTGTTACTTATTCCACTTACAAACAAGTGTTTGTTACTGTAAATTATTCGTGTACAGTATTCTCACAACGGTCAGCGCGACTCCCTTTGGAATTCACAATCGCGATTGCCGACTTTTGACGTGCGAACGGGTAATGTGTATAAACGTGTTGGTTATAGTTGGTTGTTCTGCAGTTTTTGGAATGTTTTAACGTATACATTCGCATCTGGCAATCAAGATCTATATATTTTTATATTATAGGTATTCTTAAATAAGTGTTCATTGCGTAGTGTGAATATTATTAGGTTAGGGTTATCGATAATGTGCACACCAGTAACAAACGTTTGTTTGTTAACCAACTACGAATATTTTGTTTGTTAAAATAAAATACAAATTGTATGTTATTCTTCCCTGATAAACAATGTATGTTGCTTTTTTAACCGTGATATTCGAGTTTTTCGTCTCCTATAATTGATATTTAAAGGAGATAGTTTACCGATGGCTGTACTGCAAGCATACACTGATTATATTGACTAATGTGCATTTTTGCACGCGAAATTTGTATTTGTCAATTAAGGTCAAACGTCAGCTATTTTCATTATCTTTTGATAAGTTATAAGTGAGAATATTCTAGATCGTTGAGAGTAATATGTATTACATACATTTGTTGATACATGTTTATTTTATATTACGACTTTATGATATAATATTATGAGGCGTTGGGGTGCACAACTTGCCAAGTCTATTTTCCATAAGGACGATAGTTGACTGACCGTCTAAAATTGATATATATATATATATATAAACAGTGGACTTAAGTCGTTTTTCTGGTTAGAAGATACCCATTCAGCGATCGATTAGGGAAAACCCCAGAAATATCTTTTTAGAAAGTAGTATTAAAAACCCTTTTAAACGATAAAAAAGCAGCTATTTCATCTGGTCTTGCAGATTTGAAATGATTCCGTAAAAACACATTTTACAGCTTTTAAACCCTATACATTAAAATTTACCTCCTTAGAGTTAGAGTCTTGTAAAATCCATTCTTAGTCATTGCCTACAATATAAAAACAATATATCATCAAAATTTAAAGTCGATAGAGTTAATAGTTTTAGCTCGGCGTTAATGAGTCAATCAGTCAGTCAGTTAGTTACTCAGTCAGTCAGACGGTCAATCAGGAAACGACTTTTATGTGTATATAGAAGATAGGGGTTGAATTTCGGACAATTAATCTACTTAGCTGATTATTAGGGAAAAACTGTAAACTTATTACTTTCTAGAAATTATCGATAGTAAGTATTCTAAACGATAACTAAGTCGATATCTCACTTAGCCTTGAGGATTTCAAAAGCTGCTCCATTTAGCTATTTTTGACCAATTTAGTTTTCGAAATATGAAAAATTTACCCACTTAGCAGTCGATTATGGAAAAGTCCAAAAATTACTATTATTATTATTTGCAGAATTTTTAATTCAAATTCTAGCTGATCGCCATCACCTTTCCCAAAGCAAAAAATCTTAAAATTTAATATTTCATGTTAGCTTTCATTCTAGACCTTATGCAAAATGATCTCAAGCTAAATATAATTCCTGCAGAGCTATTTAATGGTGACTTGTTATTACTGTCACACAATGGAAATACCGAAAAAAGTGCACTATTTAAAAATTCTGCAAAAATTATATTAAGCTTGAGATCATATTGTAACTAGTCTAGAATTAAATAAAATATGAAAAACTAAATTTAAAGATTTTTTTTTGAAAAAAATTGTGGCGATTTTCTAGAATCTTAATATCGTAATATATCTCAATGCATGAGATCACAAGATTCCATAGTAGGGTCTAGTAACAATTTTTTTATATTTCTTACCTTATTTTGACCAAAAAATATTCCTACACTTTTTTCTCAAAAGTCCCTAGTTTTTGAGTTAAAAATCAAACAATGTTGGCAAAATCTCAAAGTACAACCTATAATTGCACCTGACATATAACACCTTATGGTCTGAAATTTTTTTACATACTCTGGGTACATATACCAACATTTTTGTAGAGTTTCCGACATTTATATTTTTGGACATGCTCACTTGACATGGAACCACCCATATATCGATAGATGAAGAATTTTGATTCTTTCGAGTTGGCTCAGTTGGCTCTATTAGCTGAACATTGGTTTCATTAATTTTAACAAGGCACGGCAGGGCTACAATGAAAAGTAAATATTTATTGTATTCGAAAATTCGCTCTTTGCAACTGATCCTATTAGTTATTTGATAGAATATCTAGATATTCTAAAGAAAAACGTTATAACACTTATTTCTTGTTGTATTTAATCATTTATTTCTCAACTGATTTCTATATCGATAATCCACAAATATAAACTATTCTAAATCAATGTTGTTTTGGACGGCACTCGCCAAATACATAAACTTCGTCGGGCTTGCAAAAAGGTGAACTGTAAGCGATATAGCCTCCTGAATCTCCAAAACAAGTTGCATTATCTATTTCAAGGATGGTAAAGTTTCTTCTTCTCGGCAGATATGTGGTGGAGAAAATTGGAGTTTCTGTTGATGCACTGGCACTGAGGTCATATAGAACAAAACACACGATATAAAAAACTGAGCAAATCTTCTTCACATTTGTAGATGAAACGACTAATTTGTTCATAACTACTTTAGAAATATTTTGTCTCCAGCAATCAAAATGCAGAGAAGAGATGGTTCATCGATGGATGTTCTTAATAAACTGATCGTCGATAAATATGCAATCATGCACTTTTAATTAATCCTCATTTCAAGTACATGTTACATTAGCTGTACTTATCAGTAAGGTTAAAGTTCAATATTCGTCATCTTTTTATAATTTGTAAGTTATGATATTGTAGATGCTTAAAAGCAATGCTAGTATCTATTGAACTACTACTTATTAAGTAAATTTAAATTAATTAAAATTAACTAAATTCAATAAAATAATTAATTAAGTAAGCAATGTCCCTAGTATACATATAAAAATTTTAAATGCTCAGGAAACTAATTTATGGCTAGAATAAGAATGAGAAAAGTATTTTACTGAAAATATCCAAAAACAACTCCGTTTATGGATGAATTAAGTGATACTTAGAAACTAAGATCCGTTCAAAAGAAAAAAAATCTTTTCGTAATATCGATACGTTCAACGGAAGTTATAAACCGACCCACGTTAAACCAAGTGAATTTACAATTTTGTTTGTAAAATCAGTTTAAAAATACTACTTGTCAACAGTACAATTTTTGAGGTTGGGGTCAAAAATAGCGTGTCATGATTCTCTGACAAATAAAGTCCGTAGATACTTGAAACAGTTCGTATATTATTGTATGCACTTATTTTAAGAAAAGCTGTTTATATGAAGTTGAAAATATGCTGAAATTAATAAATTAAAGACGAGATTCGAATTTTTCTTGGTTTGGCGTATATTACTATAGAAATTGTAAAATTGGTATGAAAAATGAATTCCTCAATTACTCTACTGCATTGAGCTTAGATACTTTACTAACACGGCTAGGAAATTTGCTACGTCTTGCGTCAGGTTATAATCCGACCCACGCTGGACGCAGCAAATTCACTACATTTATTGTAAATTGTTCGCGACCAAAATAACATTACAATTTTTAACGTAATTTTTCGTCATTAAACTACACATTTCTATGTGTAATTTAACTAACTGAGAAGTAATGTTACTTTGATTTTTTACAGTGTTGAGTTAAATGTATACATATAAAATATCACCACCCCTGCGCTTACTGCGATCCTGTTCATTGATGGAACATTACTTAATAAGTACATTAATAATAATAAGCATAGAAAATAATTTATTTTTGCGTACAAATTATAAACTAATATGGATAATTGTGGTACTAAACTGGGTTATAATGCTTCGTTAATAGCAAATAAAGAAATACACAGTGTATATATAATACATAACTTGCTTGTGTCCATTGAGATTAAAAAATTTGCCTGCAAACGGAAACTTTCAAGAAAATATTGATTTACGAGAATCATAATAACAAAATCAGCAGTTTCTTTGTTCACTAGTAATTTTCAGAAAATAATCACAGCTGTTTGTCTTTAAAAAGTTCAAAATACAAAGCACGCAAGCATACTACTTGCAGCTACTCACATTCAAACATGTCTAGCGACAAGTAGTAACTACTCACTGCTAACCGCGTCGGCTCCAGTTGCGTCTAGATAATACCATCTCACTCCCTCACAGAGAACGAGTCCTTATAAGCCGTAAATGTGAAAATATACTTCGTTGTTAATTTTGACAGACAGTGTCTCATGCGTTTTTAAAATTTATTTCTAATTGGTCCAGAAAATTAAGAATAAAGTTCTTACACTGTTCTTTTGCTTGGACAACGAAAACTGCATAATAATAACATAATTGTTACGCATGCTAACACAATATTTTTCACTCAACCGAATATACAACAAAAATTCTTTTCTCGCTTTCAGGTCGGAAGTACAGCGCTTCAGCTCTCATGGACAGCGTCGAAAATCGGTGAGTAACACACATTCGTCTCCTGCACCTATTCCTAGGCGTCCTCTTCCGCTCGTTATTCCACATCCAAGGTCAAAGAAACTCATCCCAAGCGCGCGTATACACGCTGCACATACGCAAATGCCTGAAAAATATGAAAGCCAGCGTGTGTGTACACACGTAACGGGGCTCCGCTTCCGCTTCTTTCTCTTCCCTCGATCCTCTTTTTCTTTCAATTTTGCCTCTCTCCTCTCTTATTTTTTCCCTCTATCTCTCTCTCTCTCTCTCTCATCTCTCGACTACTAGGCAAATTGTCGCGCGCGAGCACAATGACTCGGCGAAAATAAAAGGGAAAAATCCGCGTACAGCGCGCGGAATTAGCGGATTTTCAAGGAGTGGCGCAAGTACGACGACGACGACGACTGCTGTGGAGGGGGGGGGGGCGAAAGCCGCTGCTGAGTAACGGAGAGAAGGCGAGTCGAGGAAGAAAAGCGGCTTATAACGCGAAATGGAGAAAAAAAGAGGCGGCAGCAGCACCGAGTGGGTGATAGATTAAAAGAGATTAAAGAATTCGAGCGCGCGAGTGTATGTGTGTACGTGTGGAGATTCAATTAAGTTAGAAGCTTTACTCTATTTCTTTTTTGCTTTGCTTTTTTTCGTGTCGTAACGAAATGCGAGGATTATTTTTGGAATACTTGATGAATGCGCGAAAAAGTTGAAGAATTAAAGAGAAGTACGAAGATAGAATGAAAATGGATGTCATTGAAATGATAAAAAATTATAGCACTTGTTGCATTGAACGGCGATTAATTTTGAAAAGTGGTAATTGGTTTTCGATGAACGCAATTAAACATTTTAAATGTTTATGCAACGATTTAACGACTGTATTCATGTCCACTTTAGGCTGTTTATTATTGTCACGTTAAATAATATTTATCAGTTTATGTAGACGTAGTTATTTCTTATTTATCTAAGTATATCAATTGTGCGGATTATGAGCTTGTATATTTTTAATTAAAACTGACAGATTAAATCTCATGTAATTACAATAACAAATTTTAAACAAAATAACACTCATAACAATCAATTTCCTAGAGTTTTAAAGTCGTACTTTTCCAGTGGTTTGGTGTTTATCGATCTTTTGTCTAGCAACTGTTTCACGAGTGTCTGTGTAAAATTATAATAATAAATTATTAAAAGAAGGCAAAAACTTAAACATAGAAACGTTACTTAAATAATTACAATTGTTTTGTTCATACAAAATCGATTTTCATTTTCTAAATAATAATTATAATGATTGAAGTTGTCTTCAATAATCCATTAATTATATCAAGTCAATATTTCTGTAATATAAACTGTCTAATAACTTTATAATGCATTAACTATCACGAAAAGCTTTACTCTCAATACATCCCCTTCACGATTGCCAATCACTCGATCAATTTCCGCAGCTTCGCAAAATTATCGTTAAAAAATCCCGTCTCATCTTACATTTAACATCCATCAAAAGCACCTCCTCTGCCAACTTTATGCTCAATTAATCGCCTTGCCATTGGTCTCATCTCGATGAAGTTGCTAACTAAAATCCCTACCCTTACAAGGAAATTAAACAATCTTTTGCTAACGGTTTTTTATCAGATTTCGAGAAGTGGCTTCTGGTATCCAAAAATAATGCTCAGTACATGTAATTTCGTCTCATATGCCACTGTCTTCAAGATACGACCTATTGTGCCCAAAATACACGTTTGTCTCAGTAAAAAATGGTATCTATACTTAAGATTATAGCTCTAGCAAGTTTTTACGCTAGAAAAATGATGCAAAAATACGACAGTGCTAATGGAATGAGCTTCATTTCGAGACGTAAAACGTTTGAAAATATAATTTATTTCAAACTTATGAACAATCGAAAATTGCAACGAAAATTGGATGAAAAATCGCCGAATATACAGAGTTGAAATTCATGAATACAGTTTTCGGCACCATTTTTTATTGTTCATAACTTTGGAACAAATTAATATTTTTAAAGCTCTTTTAATCTACTATTATATTCTTTTGAGGTATTTTTCTAATGTGAAAACTGGCAGAGCTATGATCAAAAGTATAGGTACAATTTATACACCCCGAAAACAAAAGGCCTATGAGTTGGAACTGCCAGTCTTGAGTATCACTTTTGGGTACCAGAAATTACTTCCCAAAGCCTCATCGAATTCCATTTCCCGGATGTTGTGAACTCTCTTTGTCAGAGAGAAGCTCCTTTTTGTAAATAAGACACGAAAGGCACGAAGCTCATTCCTTGAGCTCTCAAAGACTCCTACCAGGGTAGCTGTAGCTTTTGCTTAGAGGAGCCTGCACGCCAGCGACTTCTGATGTTGTGTACGGGGGTGAGCACATCGAATTATTATTAATAAAGCAGCGTTTGGCGCACTGAGGCGCGCAGCAACACCTGCGCATACATATATGTATGCTTACGCATAATGAGTACAGGGGGTCGCAAAAGTTTGGCAACATTGTGGGTTGCTACCATTCAGTTAGAAGTTTATCGGCATGGTACATCATTTTTCGACATTTATAAGAAAATATTAATCCGTAGCGATCACACTTCATTCCCGTATCAAATTGGCATTTTTTTTTCGATGCTTGCCTCGAGTGTTTTGTGGAATTGTGGTCGGCATCTAAAGTTGTCAGCAATTTAAAGTTGTCAGATCTTATATAACTTGAACTTTCAAAATTCAGGGGTGCGCATTCGCATTTGAGTGTCTGCTAAGGATTAATTAACGGGTTAAAATCATGTCCCTTCATTTATTAGCACTTATTTAATAAGACTTATACTTATTTGGACAAATACTGACACCTATCTACTATCCCTCAAAGTACTGTATTTTCAATATTTTATAGTTATATAATCATTAAGTAATTATTGTTCACTTTTTATTAGTAACTTATCTCAAACACAGTCATCACTATGATTTCAATGCATTACTTAACGAATATTCTCTATAATCTAATTGGTTATTAGTTTCAGTAGCGTGTGCTTCTTATAATTAAGAACGCATAGTTACATCCTTACTATTTATTGATTTGAATAACGTTTACATTTGGGTTATTATTCAAAACTTCCAAATATAATGCTACATTCTCGATAAAAGCGAATGAATTACATTTTTGTACAGTACATACAATATTTAGTTAATTTTGGAATGCAATAAAATTAGAATTGTATAAACGGTCAGTATAAGTGGGTACTAGGGCCATTTACTCCGGTCCTGGGCAGAAACATTATTTACTATCTAGTTGTAATAATGTACTAAAGCGAATACTTTTAAGAAACTGTATTTTTTAGACGACAGTTTTTGCGACCACTAAATACATGTTTTTTCACGTGTAAGTGATAAGCATAAAATCTTATAACTGATCTAAAGAGGTCTAGCAGATATATTGAGCAATCACAGTATCTATTTCAATTGGATTCAATTGGATCTTATTAGATTACTTGTGTACTGACAAACTCAATTATATAAATCTTCTTATCTGTCAAAGATGTCTATCTAATAAAAATCTACTTTTCAATTACATCCAATTAGGGACGTTATTGCAATAACTCCAGATACCTACACCAATACCTCTTCCAATCTTATTTGCTAATGCATCTTTACACGTATGTAACTTATACTGCACATTTTCCAATTCTACTATATTACAGATCTATTATTCATCAAACACTGACAGTAATAATAATAAAAAAACTGTTCTTCGTTCCTATTTCCGAAGATGACTCGCTACTTTTGAGGCACACTGTATTCAAACCAAGTCGCGTACACAGATTCAATACACGCATATACACGCACACACGTAGATCCGAGAGAGAGAGAGAGAGAGAGAGAGAGAGAGAGAGAGAGAGAGAGAGAGAGTCAGGCCGCATCTTGGACTTTGACGTGTGCTCGCTCATCCCTTTCGCTCTCTCTCTCTCTCGGCTTCGATCGCTCGGCTTGGCAGCAATGACTTGATTAATAACGCCTCGACGCTGCGCGGCAGCGCCTAATACGCATTTCCGCGCCTCTCGCAGGCAGAGACGGCGAACCTGCGCGCATATACACACATCCAGATCCACATGTGCGCGCGTATTATACGCCTCTGTGTGATTCTCCCAGGGAGCGCAGCCGGTTCGCTTTGATTTTCGCCGCCTTGGGGTCCCTCTCTCTCTCTCTCTTTCTCTCTCTCTGGCTTCAAAGACTCGTTATACTCTGGCAGCGTGCGCGCGAACCTCACACATATACAGAGGGAGGAGGTGGAGATGGAGGAGGAGGTTCTCTTTCTTCTTCCGTCTCGCGCTCTTTGACTGTCTCTGTCTCGCGATGATTATCCGTCTCGCTTCGGCAGCAGCAGAAGCTACTTCGAGAGTGGAAAGACGTTGCACGCCGTTAGCTGAGGATTAAATTTACATGAAATTACTTATTACGCCGGGCTTTGATGAATCTAAGTATTGAACATTTGTGACGGTTAATAAGTAATTACTCTTTTGCTAGTAGTTATTATTGGCTCTTGTGTTTATATTTAATATGTAACTACATTTAGAATATGCTTGTGACAAATTACTACTGACGAATGCTTCAGAATTATCAGGTAAATTTTTACAAGTTATTACCAACAGATGGACTGATCGCTAGTATAGTATTTATTAGGAATTATTATTAAACTAATGCTTACTACGTAAAAAGCTTGTATATATAGATGTACTAATAATCTTAATAAATATGATGTATCTACTATGCAGAAACCCATTCGATAAAACTACGGATATTGGGCTTCATCTTTAGCTACGAGAAAACAATCCCTGAAGTTTCGGCGGAATTCGTTTTCCGAAGGTCTGACACTCTCCTTGTAAATTAAACAAATTTTTAATTGTTTATATTACTTACTTTATTTAATACTTTTTATTGTTACACGATTTCTATATGTATAATTTACCTATGTAACTATTCATGTAGATTTAATCAAAATAGATTCGGTCAGTTAGATCTGATTTATCATCTATAATTGTCAAAACATTCCTTGTCTAATCCGTTATGGTAGATAAAATTAAAAATTTACATAGAACGATAAAAAAGTGACATAAGAAATGATAAACGATGAATGGGACTGCAAAACTTCTTCATATTTTAAGATCATAACAATTACTTTGTTCAATACTTTTATCAAAGAAGTAAATATTAATGTTGTCTAAAATTTTAAAATACACTCGAATCAATCATTTTTAGGTAATATTCACCTTAACCTTGAAGTTCTCAAGGTATTCGATTTGAAGAAAACTATTAGAAGCTTTTTGTTGTCTCTAAAATGGTCCCATCATGAACCTCAGATAGTTTATTTCACCCTAAATGATCTTAGATTTATATTTATAACATTATTTTATTTATTTAGTTGTAAACTACAGACTAGTAAGAATATGCGTTTTGGTTTGCTCAAATCCATTGAGCGTTTAAAAGGTACAGCTGTTAGAATGTACATGGGGTCAAACAAACCACAGTTGCTGTTAATTGATATTTACAAGTTCATAAAAATGACTTTGAGTCTTCGTATTCTGATTTATATAATAGCATAGTAATTTGTTAGTTCCAGTGATCCTATACAAGTACCAATCGCCAGAATTCTAAAAGAATAATTTTATTTAAATTTTTTAAGAAAACATCCGTTGCACCAAACGCATTATTTTCCCCATATGCATTTATTTCCTCAATCTTTCTATAACTACTTAGCGGTTAAACAATCAACGTTTCTCCGAGCAATCGCTAAAAAGTCTTCCAAGCGCCGCGAAGCCTCACCACACACGTCAATGAGAGAAATTATATAAGACGAGAGTGACGACGACGACGTCGTCGGCCGTTTAAATATTTCACGATCTCATTAAGGCCCTTGTCGGTCTTGTCGCGCAGAAGACAGGACAAAAAGCCAAGAGAGAGAGAGAGAGGAGAGAGAGAGAGAGAGAGAGAGAGAGAGAGAGAGAGAGAGAGAGAGAGAGAGAGACGGACACCCCCCTCGTACTGCGTCGCAGTTCTCCTGTATACAGGGGATCTACGCGTATACGTATATATAGCAGCCGCCCCGTCATCAGCGGTCGGTCTCATCACACGTGTCTCCGCGCCGCGGGGAGATAGCAATTTGTTATACCATGTGTCCCACACCAAACCGTTGATAGGCGTAGTGTAGGTGGAACAAATTTATACAGGAAAAATCATAGTGAAAACATTTGGAGACCGTCTTCGTATTTTACAACCCATAATGAGGGGAGGATAATCCGTGGAAAAAAGGTCGTGACTGAGGCTACCGGTAAAGAGAAACAACCTTTCCATCGATGAGAAAAAAACTTTACTAAAATTTTGTATAAACAAGTAAATACAAAAAGGGTAGAAACAATTTTAATGTACAAAAGATGCCGATTAAAATCAAATTTGAATGACGAAAATCGGATAAGATTTACTCAATGCATTTACGATACTAAAATAGTCAGATATTACGTTGATCACTTTTTTGACGAGGCAAATGTTATTTGATTTTTACTATTCGAAATTCGTTGGCATCGGACATTTTTGCGTAAACATATTTATTTATAAATAAATTTCGGCAAATTTGTTTTTATGGCGGGCGAGATCCCGGTCAAAGCTAGTTTTCACCAATGAGTCTACAGGATGGTATCATACAAAGGATTGTGTTCGACACCGTCGACCGAGGGCCAACACATCGGCCGTCACAAAAATGTCTCTTCATTTATGGAATAACTTAACTAATTAAAAAATATAGTTTATTATTAATAAATAAATTTGTTTACTCAAAAACTTCCGATGCCAACGAATTTCGAATGATAAAAATCGGATAATATTTGCCTTATCAAAAAAGTGATCCACGTAATATCCTACTATTTTAGTATTGTAAAAGCATTGAGTAAAACTTATCCGATTTTCGACATTAAATTTGATTTTAATCGGCATTTTTTGTACATTAAAATAGCTTCTACCATTTTTGTATTTACTTGTTTATACAAAATTTTAGTAAAGTTTTTTTGTCATCGATGGAAAAGTTGTTTCTCTTTACCGGTAACCTCAGCCCCGACCTTTCCTCCACGGATTATCTTCCCCTCATTATGGGTTGTAAAATACGAAGACGGTCTCCAGATTTTTTCGGTATGATTTTTCCCGGGTAAATTTTTTCCTCCTACACCTCGCCTATCAAAGGTTTGGTGTGAGACACATAGTATATTGGCGTGCGAGCTATCCGTTCTGACCTCTCTGTCTCTGTCTGTCTCACTCTCTCACTCTCTCTATCCTGTCTTTTCAGTTTTTCATGTGGAAATACACAAGCGGGGAGGTGGAGCGATTAAATGTTAGGTAGTCGCTGTGTGGAAAGAGCTATGATTAATTGTGGATAATGGAAGATGGAGTGGCGCGTGATCAGCTAGTTTGCGTAGGAAAATATGGCAATAATTACGAAAAATAATACATTGATGGATTGAGTAAAATAAAATATATTATAAAATATATTGATACCGATGAATATTATTTCGGAAATGATTATAAAAGTCTTTTCAAAGGACTGGTGAAGATTTGTTGATTAACTTTCTGTGACCAAAAGTCATTGTTAGGACGTGTTGATCTTAGAATCGCAGGTATTTGAAAGCTATTTTTTAGCAGGTTAAACTTTTACATTTTTTTCACCTAGTTTATCTAAAACTCAATTTATCACAGTTATTTTTGGTCATTTGGTTCACTATTTTACAAAATGTATATAAAAATTATTTGGGCGGAAGATTAATTAAGTAGGGTATCATTTCAGAATTAGAGATCGTAAATTTCTGGACTGAATTCACTAATAGATATTTAGATTTTCGTGAATCACTTCTTAATAATAAAAACTTTAAATCGCTTATAATGTACAAAAATTATATTATCTACATGGTACTGTAGTCAGAAATAGTTTTCGACTTTTCATCAAAAGATATAGTAATTTGGCCACAGACTACCAAAATCCAAAAAATTACTATAATATCTAGTCAAATTTCGTAACGGTTACGGTAAAATTTACTGTATGACAACTATCAAAAAGTGTTCTTCGGTTAGGATATTAATATAACTATAAAAGAATATTCAGTTTACTGCATTTCAAAATAACTAACTTATAACACTTAAGGAGTCGAATCGAGTATAAGGAAACTCGTTCCTCAGAACGCATACAATTTCTGTGAACAAAATTCAAAAAACATTCTACAATCAACATGACTCACATCTCAAAAATCAAACCAGATTCGCCAACACCATCTGTAAAACTTTCCTAATAAATCTCCAAAGCAATAAATTAAGAAACGGACAAAAACCCGCCCGAAAAAAACCTGACAGTCAGATGTAACGCGACGCCGCCGCGTGTTTATCGGTGCACGATAAAAAGATCTCTCTCTCTCTCTCTCTCTCTCTCTCTCTCTCTCTCTCTCTCTCTCTCTCTCTCTCTCTCTCTCTCTCTCTCTCTCTCTCTCTCTCTCTCTCTCTCTACGTCCACTCGAAATCATCATCGTCCAGCGACTCTTTCTTCCTGCTCTGCTATTTTGAATAAAAGCGCGCGCTCACACACCGTTACGACGACGACGACGACGACGGCGGCGGCGGCGGCGGATTCGAATCATTAGGAAGGATCCATCACTCGCTGCCGCGTTGATCCTTCGCCGATCTCTAATGACTGATCCGTGAGGAAGAGAGAGAGAGAGAGATAGAGGGAGCGAATGGTCGCCGCCGCTTCGTCTCGAAAATTTATTAATCTGTCTTCCGCGTTAAGTCATTCGTCATGTTCGCGTCTTTGGAGGTCGTGTGCGGCGAGAGGATGATGTTTTCGTACCGATTACCGTTTAGGGAGATTTCAGTGCTCGCTGTCTCTCTCTCTCTCTCTCTCTCTCTCTATCTTCGAGCTCGCGTTTTATTTTGATCGATGTGTGTAGCGCGAGTTTTAGTATGTTTTATTATGTAGTTGTATTTTTGCTGCGAGCTATATTTAGAACAATACGTTTTATTATGTAATAACGAAATGCTATCGTTTACAGTACAGGATCAGATAATGTTTTAGTATATCTTGTTCTTATAGTATTTATTCATTCTTGGTATTATTATTCAGAAAAAGGTAGTGCGATTAATAAAATTACTCTAGTGCATTTGTTGTATAAGTTATTTACAATGTAGAATCTATCGGGCTCGATGAACTAAATTGAGATTCACACACATAAAAATAATTTACTTCACCAGTTAAAAGTTTTAATGTAAAGGACGAAAAAGTATGTAGGATTAGTACAGCAGCAACATTTGTCAACTACAGCCTATAGCAAATATTTTTGTTGTTCTACCTAAAATATTGGCTGCAGCAACTACCAGTCTTATTAAAGATACCATTATACCTCATAAACACTGGCAATTGAATAACTTGACTATTGAAATGTGCCATGGTATAACTGGACAAACTTTGTTAATACTTATTGTGTATAGTTAACTATTTTTATAGTAGAGTAAATGCGGGTTTACAGAAAGTTATCCGATTGTCATAGACTTTGTCAATCCAAAGATTTAACATAAATTAATCAATAGGTACGTTAATAGATCGTTTAAAAAAATATGTCATAAACATTAAAATAATCATGATACACTTATTTTTGTTACTTTATTTAATCATGTCAATTTTTTCAAACTTGTAGGTTACGGTAAGTAAGTACCTGAACATAACTGCGCATTGAAAACTTTTAACCGACTGTCATTTTACTAATGAGCCCAGCAACTGCTTCAGGGTGAACACACATTTTTCGTTATTTTTATTCTTTGATAATCGATTTTAATTTCTTGTAAATTCTCCCTTTGAGATTAACATGAATCTTAAATTTATTTTGTAAAAATGAAGTATTATTCAGCACAGAAATGGATTAGATAACATTTTATTATTTATTTGTACTTTATATTGGCATTCTGCTAAGTCAACGTCTGATTAAACAACATCTAGTTTTTTATTAGTTTGCACTGACTATTCAATCAAATTCATCAATCAAATTAATTGAATATTCACATAAATCTAAAAACACAATGTCTTATATTCTAATAAGTAATTTCAATGAGTTTCTATTCGCCTCAAAAGCACTAACATAAATACCAGATCGAAGTAGCCACCAAACCCCAGCTTCAAATTGCCATAATTTCAAGAAGAAACATAACGAGCCAGCGAGCGGAAAATTCCAAGTCTGAAATATATGGCTCGCTCGCAGCGCGTCGAGCCGTGCCACGAGTTCTCGAGATTGAAGGTCTACGGGTGCTCTCGCGCGATTCTGCGGGATCGATGAACGAGAAAATAATTCGGCGGAGGGCGTACGTTTTCGGTGGCAAGCGCGCGCGCGCAGCAGTAGGACGTATTACAGACGGTATACCCCCGGTAATGCGTTTCTGATTGCCGCCGCCGTTGCGGCAGCCCCCAAACGACTATATATTTCAGCTCGAGGTTCTCAATATTGCTCGGCATGGCTCGCCTGCTCTCTATACCCGAGCGATTATCGTAGCTTATGCGCTTACGCGATTCTTGCCGAACGTTTCAATGGGAAGAAATTGTTGGTAATGTGGGTAATAAAGAAAAGTAAGAAGATTTTAAATAAGGTTATTTTTTTCGATAAGACGTGTATGAATAATTAGAGCGGATGATTGAATAATTATTTTATATAAGACTAACTGCTTTATAATATGCGGTGTTTTCTTAGTATTATCAAAAATCGAGCAAGAAAATAATTGTACGTATATATCTTAGAATTTCATATTTTTGTAATTTTATATTTTACATTTTTACTATTTCTGATAATAAATATAACGGGACCTTGATAATTTACGACTCCATAATTCAAAATTATTTATATCTAAATGAGTGCTAAAAATTTCTTTAATTCGTAGAAAAATTTTATGACTCGAAATTTCTGCTTTATAATAAGGGCTATTTATCATCAATGTCGTTGAAAATATAAGCCGTCTGTAGTAGATAACCAGATGCAGATATTTTTAAGAAGTTAAAATAGTTCTTAATCGTTTACAATAGTATGGAAAAGATTTACTTCGAAATCTTTAAAAATTTGCGATTCTTTTTGAAAATAATTGAATTAATATAATCGAAATTTTGGTAAAGTTATGGACTGCGAAATTAAAGTATAAAGTTTGTGGTGTGGCACCGAAGGCTTCGATCGTACCAAGTACTTATACTTAGCATCATGACACTATCGCGCCCCTTGATGTTTAGATATACAAATCGGTCCGTTCCAAGTTCAACATAATGAAATTGAATTATTTGTTATTAATTCATAACCAGACCATTTTATAATGGAGCGTTGTTGTAATTCAAAGCGTAAATAAGTTTTCTCCCTTATATTTCATTATAAGATATGAAATCTTAATAGACCTCGTTAAGGGGAGACCCAGTGAAATTTCTGCCTTGTGATAGTTAATCAGTTCGGGGACAGATGCAATGGTTGTATATGTAGTTTTTTGCGAGGAATTCGATAGCTCACTCAAAGAAAATTGAAAAAATAATTTTCTGCACATTTTGAAAAAAATTTTTTGGTTTCTGATTTTCAATTTTGGATTCGTTGCACCATCGCCTTAATCCAAACGTTAAGTTGTTGAAAATCATCCCAGGAACCTGTAAAAAAATGTTGAGTCCGAAAGATGACAAAGTGTGGGGCCTGATAGATTTCTACTGCGGCCGCATTTTTGCGTCTTGGCTGCTTGGGCCGGCCTGGCCGCGGAGTCGCATACGGCCAGGCAGCGCGGCACGGGCTCGCAGACTCCGGTTGGTATTGACCTGTTATTAGTATGCAACTGATTATTCTTATTAGTATGAACTGCAAATTCTTCTCATGCGGTCGACGATTTCATTTTTACAATTGATTACAATATATCTACTTGTGAGAGTACAACAATCAGATATGATAGGGTTTACGTATAATTTTTTGTTATTTTCATTTCACCGAAATGAATTGATGAATATAAAACTACGTAAGGCAACATCGTTTACGTCGTATTCGAGTATTCTCTCTAGAATAAAGTTGTATATTATACAAAGTTCAATTGTAAAAATGAAATCGTCGTCCGCATGAGAGTAATTTGCAGTTCATACTAATAAGAAGAATCAGTTGCATACTAATAACAGGTCAATACCAACCGGAGTCGGCGAGCCCGTGCCACGCCGCCTGGCGGCCGCAGTAGAAATCGATCAGGCCCCGCACTATTACATCTTTCAAGCTGAAAATTTTTTTACAGGTTCCTGGGATGATTTTCAACAACTTAACGTATGGATTAAGGTGACGGTGTAATGGATCAAAAATTGAAAATCAATAACCAAAAGATTTTATTCAAAATGGCGGAAATTTTTTTTGAGTGCACTATCAAATTCTTTGTGAAATACTACATATAAAACCATTGCATTTGTCCCCGCACTGATTAACTATCGCTAGGCTGGAATTTCCCTTGGGTCTCCCCTTAATTCAAAATTTTGCAATGGTTCTTTAACACTGAAATTTTATTAAGGTGGTTTGTTAAAGAACGATAATAATACAGACTTTTTTAAACTTACGGTAAATGTAGTTAATATTCTAATTCGCATGTATTTCTCAAATTTGAATTTGATGGACCGTACAATTTTCCAGACATCGAACTTTTAGAACAAGACTATGACAACCTAAAATTCTTTTCACTTAATTTCCATACAAAATATATCTCATAAAAATTAAATACTATCCCTATACTTTGAAAATCAATAAAAATAGATTGAATACTTATAATGATATAATAAAATTCAAGCAATTGCATCATAGTTCGTGAAGAAATGTCGGATTTTAATATCTTGTTTGCTCATAGTAGTATTGTTTGGATTTATAAGTACAATATCATCGTTTAAAATTAGCGTTACATCAACACTAATGTATGTCTCTATCAATAGTAAAGAATAGACAATAGATATTCAAAAATTCCAACATTAAATAAAAGTTTAATCAGATTATTCTGGAATATATATAATAATTTTCAAAAAAATTCAAAACTTAGCTTCAACGCACTGTGAATTTAAGTTTTCAAAGACTCTGGTGTTACTGGCGTTAGGATCGAAACTTTCAAAATAATACTCAAACATTATATTATATTGCATTCTCAACAGATCCAAACATAACATTCTACCCACACACACACATCCAACTGCAAACACTAAAAAAAAAAATTCGCACAGCTCCCTCCCACCTTTCTCCACCCCGAACGTCCACATTAAAAAAGAACACCTCTCTTATCTACAGCAGCTCCAGTTCAAAGTCTCGCTCGCATTCTGATTCTCATCACACAGTCTCTTCTCAGCGACAGCCGCGCGCGCGCTCGCGCGATTTCTCAAGCGCCAAGAGTTGAGAAACACGCTCCACTCTCTCTCTCTCTCTCTCTCTCTCTCTCTTTCCCTGGCACAGCACGCATCTCAAGTGCACGCGTTAACGCGGCCGCTCGCTCGCAACCTTCTGTTGCTCGCGTTCACACCCAATGCTCGTCCAACTCTTTCTCGCGCTATATACGCGTTACCTACTCAGCGCGAGCGCGAGTGCGAGAAAGACACAGCCTCGCCTTTCTCTCCTTCCTCCTACTTTTTTCCCCTTTGCCTCGTCGCCGTCGTCGTCGTCGTCGTCGTCGTCACTCCCTCGTAATTAATCATTCCCCCCTCTCGCTCTTCGCCTTCTCTCGTCTCCCGCAATCCCTCCTCCTCCTCCTCCTCCTCCTCCTCCTCCTCCTCCTCCTCCGCTAGCTGCCGAGCTGGGCCTCAAACAGCAGCGCAGCAGTAGCATCATGGCCGCGAGAGACCGGAGCAGGAAGCTTGTGTATAATAGTCCGGGAGGTAAGGGCCCTGTTTTTGTAAGGTTTCTAGCCCAACTCATCTTTATATATATATGATTGATCTTACTTATGTTATCACGAAAACGACCTTCAGCTGACTTTCTAGCGGTGGGGGAGATTGCGGGGGAGTATCAAACGTGACGAAAAAATGTAAAAAATAAAATGATCCTAGACCAACTAAGATTTTTTGTACACATTACGAATAATGTGCAATTTGAAAAAAAAGTAGTCAGCTGCTTCGGGGGTGGGGGAACAGCGTCAGCTGATCGTGTAAACATGTCAATAAAATCGTATTATTAAACAATATCAGGGCAGCTGAACTTTTAATACGTTATTCTTAACTCAATTATATGTACGAAAATAATAGTCAGCTGGATGTATAGCGGTGTTAGAGCTTAACTGATGCAATTGAAAATTGAAACTGAGTTAAGAATTACATAATTACATTTTAAGTAGTCTTACAAGGAATTGATAATTATATATACAGTAAAGTGTAAAAATACACGAATAAATATTATACATTCTTTATTACAATTAATTTTAATGTAAATTAATATTTTTTATGAAAATATTTAAAGAATAATATAAATATTAAATGTTATCGATATTTTAGCGTGTATGCGCGTATTCATAAAGTGAGAGTTTTAACATTAATTTAATAGTTTCATATAACTGAAATTTTCTGGAGGATTTACTTTTAAACTTTATATTCAATGTTTATGAAAATATGTTTACACATCGATAACTTTTACGACTTCTCTTAATACTCATAAGTCTGTATAGTTAGGCTTTCGCCTCTTGTCAGTTAAGATTTCATGGATTCATTTTATTTTATCCCTACTCTTCTATTGGTTAAATTGTAGTGTATTGCGAGCTTGTCGAACAGTTTGGCTTGTACTTTCCATACAACAAGACATGCATTAAAAATGACTGAAATAAAACCTTTTTGTGTAACATGCTTAGTAAAAAGTAAAAAATTTATTTGTGTAACGCAAGAAAGTTTAGATAAATGTAATCGCATTTTAAATATTCGAAAAGATAATAAATTTTCAAAATTACCACTCAAAGTGTTATACGCGTTTTACAGCACTGTCACAAAAATATAGAGCAACAACTGCATCTTCATCAGCAGTAAACCAAGCATAAACCTCTACAGAGACAGTAAGTTATTACATTTGTACATATAAGCACATTAATTATTTATGCTACAAGTGTAATTGTTTAATTTCGAAACATTTATTCGTTCGATTTGCTATGACTTAAATTGTATTAGGTGTCACGAAAGTGTAAATGTATGTTGACTAATATATATATATAGTAAATGGAGAAATAAAGCAGCTCCTTCGCACCATTGAATCTCCTAAACGAATCAATTTTTTGCAATTAAAGCGTATTTCCGTTTAATTGTGGATAAAAATAATTGTTATATAGCTTTGCCAAAAAGCCGTTAGAAATACCGCTATCTTCATTTTATAAATATGGATATGTTTACAGGAAGTTTTGTGGCTCGGCCGATGTACGAATTACAAATATTTTTATCAACAATTTGACCAAAATATATTGTTTTCCCGGTATCACAGTGTGGAAATCTATTAATCTATATTTTTTATTTTAAAAAATTGATCGTTTAGGAAATCTAAGGGCTGCTTTATTTCTCTATTTGCTATATATATTGATGCTTTCGAGGCGCCTTAATAAACTATTATATTTTAAACATTATTAAAATAAAGTGAAATAATTTATGAAATTTTTATAATTAAACTTATTTAAATAGAGATTAACATCCCGGCACTGTATTTTTTTCAACTAATACATGATAGGGTCTTTTTCATGCACGAAAGTTGCATAAGTGATCGCGAATTTTGAGTCGTACACAGCGCAGTTGAAAAATTTTGTACTTAAGATCTTTCAGAAGCGAGAAATCATGGAATTTTTTATATTTTTTTCTAAGAACGCTCGAAATGAGCGATTTTCTAGGCTACTTTTCGGCATACTTTTACGCTACAGAGTAGATCCTTACCTTCAAAAATCATTGTGCCGAGTTGCTTCGCGGTTACAATGCCGGGAGGTATACATATACCTTGATTTATATCACTACATATATATGTATATATGTATGTATGTAACTAGAAAGCCAGAAAATTTTAAATAAATAGTATACAAAGCGTAAATACTATTTACGTTTTGAATGCTATGTATTTAAATTTTTCTGGATTTCTACTCCGTTTTTTCACTTGATTCAGCATCAAATAATACATGAAAAAAGTTTGAGTCAGAAAATGTTCAGATACTTATTTATGTTTTACACGCTTTTTATTAAAAATTTTATGAAATTTTAATCATATTTTTTGCGAAAAAATTGTCAATAATAAATGGTACGTCAAAAATAACTATTGCACTCGATTCAGCATATAAACATATATGAAAAAATATGTATTTAGATCATTTTTAAATCCGTATACATAGCTTATAGGTGAATTTTTTACTTAAAAACGAAAACCATTTTTGGTTATAGCAACTTTTTATACCTGTTCAAAAGATCTAAAAAAATTCAGTGAATATTTTTGCAACGTAAGAAACCTAATTCCGGTTCAAGATTTATGAAATTTAAAAACCTTTTTTTTTCGACACCCTAATACCTGCTGACGCCAGTGTTCAAAGTACTGGGTTTGAAGGCGTTATTTTTGAAGGAACTGTAGAAGCCGAAATTACTAAAGCTGCAACTCGTGAACCATGTACGCAAAATCTTAGTAAAGAAAATGCTGCATCTGAAGTCGTTGGAATCGCCAAAAAATTAAAGGATCTGCACAAATATTAACACTATGTCAGACAGAGGAATGATTTTATTCAAGCAGAAGATATTGATTGCGAATCAGACGAGGATATCGGAGATAGTGATACTGATGTATACTATGATGAGAGTTCAATGAATTTTGACGACGATATTTGATTTTTACATTCTTCTTTACTACACCACTTTCTCCTACTTTTATTATGTTGTATAAAAGCTACAAATTTGTATTAAAATTTATTATGAAAAAGTTTATTATTTGACGGATTGTGTGGAATAAGAACTTCTTATGTCAAGATAAAAATGTTGAATTACTGATTAAATTAGTTTTAAACAACATTAATAAGATTATATGGATACTATAAATACTGACGCAATTTGAAATGCGGCGCGGCGCTTGGACGGTCATGCGCTCGCTCTACCTTCAATTGCGTCAGTTAAGCTCTAGCACCGCTATACATCCAGCTGACTATTGTTTTCGTACATGTAATTGAGTTAAGAATAATACATTAAAATTTCAGCTGCGCTGGTATTGTTTAATAATATGATTTTATTGACATGTTTATACGATCAGTTGATACTGTTTTCCCCACCCCTGAAGCAGCTGACTACCTTTTTTCAAATTTCATATTTTTTCGTCACATTTGATACTCCCCCGCCACTTCCACCACCGCTATTGGAGCAGCTGAAGATCGCTTCCGTGACTAACTAGGTAAAATCAATTTACACAAATAAAAATCTGGCGGTCTAGAGTTGTGAACAAAATTTGGCGCATACCTCCCGGACTATAAAGTTTCTCTCTGTCCTGCACCGTGCAGTAGAGCTCGCGTTGCCTCGGAAGTGGGAGGAGGCGAGTAGATGTATGTGTAACCGTGGAGCTCACCTTCGTCTCGGACTGGCGCTGATCATTTCTCTTCGTCTTCTTCGTCGTGGACTTCTTTTTTTCATTTCTTTTATAGGTTGCAGCCTTTTTAGACGCATACATGCTTAGGAAGCTGAGCGAGCTGGCTGACCTTTGATGATGCAAAATATGGCTACTGATCGCTTAGGAAAATGTTCTTTGATGCCGCGTTGAGTTGTGAGAGATGAGAGCGAATGTTGCGTATGATAGTGTAACGAATTGTACGAGATTTGATTCAAGTGTTTTGTGGGACTCAAATTGTAAAGAATTTTTCTTAGTTATTGTTTTAAGTGCATATATTTTGTAGCTTATTATTCGCAGCAAACTAAAATGATTTTTTTTTTTTTTTTTTTTTAACGTCGCCATGTTTGTGCTCCCATGTGGTGCTAATCGACGACGGGGGTCTGCGGTGTGTTTGTAAACAAAGCACATGTAATTTTTACAGAGGTGCTTGTATCAATCGGCAGAGACTAGGATTCGAACCCGGGTCACCGGCGTGGGAATCCGACACTCTACCGACTGAGCCGCCGCAGGCCCCAACTAAAATGATTGTTAGTTCAAATTAATTAGTGATTTGACGATCTGTCACGTCTGAGTAGGTTTGAAGACAATTTAAAAGCACACTTAGTAGGAGAGTGTCAGACACCTAAAAATGAAGTGCAGCACCCTTAGTTCTTTCCAATGAACCCTTATTCTTGAAATGTCAAAGAATTGATTTCAATTGTACGCTATTTTAGTAAAAAATGGTACCTCTACTGCTGTTTATAATAGCTCTACAAGCTTTCGTACTAAAAGAATGAGCCAAACGTTAATAAAAATAGACTTTAATAATATCTTTTCGAGCTGTAAATTAACTTTTAAAAAAAAAGTGATGGAAAACACATCTCAATTCGAAGGTTTTAAATCTTTTAAAGCATTGATTTCTCGTGTAATTTTCATCGCTTTATTTGAAAGGTAATAGCTTGGGCCAAGATTAATATTTTTGTACGGAATAAAGCTGAAATTAATGCTCTATTCGTCTATTTTTATCTACGTTTACGTCATTTTTTCTAGCATTAAAACTTACGGAGCTATGCACAGAAGTAGAGACATCATATTTTACTAAAATAGAAAACACCTCTCAAAATTTCTGCAAATATCTGTTTCCAAACCTATAATACTCTCCTAGTTAGAAAAAAAATATCGTAGCGTATATTCAATGTGCATTTAGTGATGGTTTTGATGTGCATCTTAAAATTAATGATATTATATGAACAATTATAAAATTGAAAACTCATGCAAAGTCATTATTCAAATTTATATTTTTTTACTACAAAACGAAGTACACATTAGCTTAACTCATAACGTGAATCGTGCATTAGTAGTAGTAGCGTCATAAAATCTATTTTGTTCGATTGCCCGCCTAATTCTTTACTTTCTAAGCTGAAGAAGCAGTTAAATAATTGATCATACGTTACTGAGTATACATGAAAAGTAAAATTATTAATATTTTAATTCAGCGTTTAAGAAAATGAAGTAGAAACTATGATTTACTAACACCAACGCAGGTCACAACGATACGGTTTCGGCCATTGTTCACGTTAAAGGGTAAAGTTCTTAACCATTGACGATCTACACGAATGCCGATCACAAAATAGATGATGTATTCTTCTCTTTATAAGTCAAATCTGTAATATCAATAATATATATTAATATCAGAAATTTATTGTTCAATGAATATCGACGGTCCTTGCGAAGTACCACGATTCAAATTGCAACGAAGACTAGCACAAATCAATGTGGATAATTGAATCATGCCTTAGTCTTCTGTAATATCATGAAAATTGCTAGTCTCCATAGCAAAATTGTGAATCATAGATCTTTATAGAATATGCTGGTCTTCATGGCAACCGCAAAAAGCGTACTACTCTTCAAGAAGATAATCAATACATTTTAATATATTTAAAGAATTAAAAAGTGAAATGTTATATAAAGAGCATTATAATTTTATGAATGGTGCATTTCGACTAACAATAAGACGTACTCTCCTATTGAGGGATACAAGGCTAAATCTTAGTCCTCCTCTATAATAAGAAGGAGACAAAATGTATTATGCGTAAAATTCCAAAATGCTTGGCTCGCAAATCCAATAAATTCCATCAAATATATTAAATATACAGCAAATAATAAAATCCTCATATTATAATTTAGAATATTTCAGTTAGCAAAAAAATTAAATTTTTTTTAAACAATAAAGACGTAAACACAGCATTAAAATTTTAATGACGTAAAACGAACTAAACAAACATCCTCTTCTCTTCTCCGATCCGCAGCACACTCTCTTACCCAAAGCATGACACATTTTCCACTCTTACTCCATCCTCTCTCTCTTTCTCTCTCCATCTTTTAATTTTCTTCTGCTCGCGCGTAATCACGAAGCTCTACTCCGTCCGAAGCTCTTTTTTTTAATGAGTCCACGTCTTCTAGCGTCTTCTCTCCGACGTCCGGCTTTGCGCTGCAGCCGGAAGAAGAGAGAGGCAAGTCGAAAAATCCGCGCTCGCGCACCACAATCTCAATACGAGGGCCCCCAGGGCGCGAGAGACGCAGAAGAAGACATCGTCGCGCAAAACGGAAATAAGGAGTCGAAAAAACTGACGCGAAGATCCCCGAGGATTGTATGAATATATACGGCACGCGGCTTGTTCGTGTTTTTTTTGCTTCTGCTTCGCAGTCGTCGTTCTCTTCGCGTGTATTCTCCTTGGAGCTGTTTTTTCTTTCTCTGTCCGAGGTGAGGAAGTAGGAAGCTGGGAGAAAAGTTTTATAACGCGAGAAGAGGTGACACGCGGGTAAATGAGAAATATTTGAAAATGCACGGTTTCGTTGAGTATAGCAACTAACTTTTCTCTCGCGAGTCCAAGTTTTTGTTGGTTTTGATAATTAGGATGTTGCAAGAGAATAAAAAATTTAATTTTTTAATGTACTAGATAGAATAACCCATTTTTTGTTTTTTCTTAAACATAATAAATCCAAAAGTCATAAACCTTTAGTATCTGAATATTAAAGTTTTTTTTTCTATTTATATTCTGAATATAATAAATGCCTATTGCTATATCACAACCAGTGTAGTGATGACCCACTGTATATTCATTGTTCTCAGATAAATTTGTGTAATAAATAATTACCTAATTAAAAATATGTATTCCTTTAATAACGTACATTAGTTTAATATACATCTAAATTCACACCATCCACATGCAACAACAAAATTCTTAAACGATACATCGCAAGAAACATCATGCATCAAGCTAAAAAATTTCACAAACGCAGTTGTCAATTTGTCGGATTCAAAATGCGCGCCGTGTTTGCGTCACCGCCGCGCGCATTGAAATGGAAAACTATTTACGCGTTCGCATCACCAGAGGCGGCTCGCGGACGATCGAGCGAGCTGAAAATTATGCTACTTCGAGGTCAAACGTCGTCTCGGCTTATACGTGGGTACATAAGTCGATTTCCTTTGACGTCTCACAGAAGCACAGCAACTATAACAAGAGACTCGCTGTCTGGCCGCCTGCCTCCGCTCTCGCTCGTGACTTGCCTAATTAAAATTAATGAAGAGCGAACCTTCGAGCATCAACGTTTTCAGTGAGTGTAGATGTGGAGTGGATAGATAGAATGTTTATTGCAGTAAGCGAGTTTCTATGATTGTTATTTCATTTTTATGAAATGAAAATAATTTGGTTTTTCGGATTTTTGTGGTGTATAAGAAGAATAATAAAAAACAAAACTGAATGGAATTTTTTTTATATTGTTATATTGGATAAATGGAATTGTCAAAAATTTTATGTGGGAAGTTCATTATTGGAAAGATTTTCGATGCTGAGGTTTACTAGTAAATAGTATCAAAATGATATTTGTCATCTTTTAATAATTAGGCAATGGTTAATATGTATAATATGTATATAAAAAATTTTCTACGTAGTAAACATTAATTTCCTGTATTCATACCATGACTAATGTATTGAAAAGTAATATCCCCAAACCTGGAGAAATTTTGGCGATGGGATCATTTAGCATCCCGTAGGTAGTGGATTAGAAAGTTAAAAACTATGGTGATTTTATATGACGTGCTGTTCAAGATGTTGAGTTTTTTACGGTGAAGTTAAAGGTATTACCAAGTATCAATAGTAAAATGTACTTTCAGAATGATGAAACGATTGCTCAGAACGATTGCTTTTCAAAGGAAGAATTTTTATGGACTCATACAAATACGTTTCGTTTTTGGGTTCAAAGGTGGTATGACCCCTTAAGTTTAAAAGTCAAATTTGAACATTCGCATAATAAAGGAATTTAATTTTTTCTAATATCAAATAAGCTTTATAAATCAATTCATATATCTACGAGTATTTCATCGGATACATTGTCTGTGGTCGCGAATCACTAAAAAGTAATTTTTTAATATTAGTATCAAAATCAGTGAAACAGAAAATTCTAATGGTACTTAATTTTGTCTACAAAAATAGCAATGTACCTATTGTCTACTTACCGTCTGGGTCATCATTTCTATTAACATGATCTGTTGGTACATATTTAGTTGATAAATATATGTTCAGTAATAAAAAATATAGGTATGCAGTATTCATTATTCCTCCATCTATTCCATCATATTATCCAATATTTTATTCCTTAATTAATTTGATGTTACAATTTTAATTATACAAGCTTCAATAGCGAATAATTCTGTGTGATCAAATAATAAATACAGTAGTCTCGCGTTATTTGCCTACTGGTTAATTGCCCGTTAGGCACGCCCCCTGATACACAAACGTACTCACACACGCGACTGTCCCCACCTTTCCGCCCGCAGCAGATCGCTACTAGTGTCGTACGACTTTGAAACAAGTGAATGGAGGGGAAAGAGCGCACGCGACTGGCTCTCGCTAATGTCCGATTTCTCGGAATAGCACCACCCCAGAGCCCCAAGCGCAGGCAAATAACGCGAGACTACTGTAATATGTAAATAATGTTTTTACACGTTCTAATAAATAATTCCTTTATCTTAAGCATAATTTATGTCTTTTGTTCAAATATCCGAAAATCCTAATTTATGATTATATTATACTATATAGTGTAACATATATTATTTTAAATTTTCAAAGTTATCTTTGTTTCAATTACCATAATAAGTTAAAATTTTCTACACGGGGAGAAACAGTTAATAATGATTACTATACTAAGGTAAGAATTCGGAGACGAAGAGTAAAATGGCTTGACAGTACTGTGCAGGTTAGGGCTCAGTACTAACCTGTATAGAAATGAATAATATTTCGCGCAACCTCCAATCCTTCCGCTTTTCATGTTTTTCTATTAACAAAATGCGTATACACATAGACTTCATGATAACTATTTAAATACCAAGCCATTTTCCTTCAATAATACAAGTATAACATATAAAATAAGCTGAATATTAAATAATTCTTCAATATTATTCAATTATCCAAGGAGGATTGATTACATTACTATATTAGGAATCAGTCCAAATAGGTTTTATCGGTTCCGATTCACCCACCTTGCACTGTACTCAGTCCTAAAACCCCCATTTAGTAGCAATTACAATATTTTTCTCTCCTTGTATAAAAAAATGTATATTAACTAGAGAAATAGATGACTTGAAATCGGTTAATATTTACCTTTTATTCATAAGAAACCAAACAATATAACTTACTACTATCCATTACTTACACGTCTGATCCTGTCACGCATTATCTACTGAACCTCATATACAAAATCACCACAACACTCACGAAAACTCCCGCAGCCTCTCAAGAATCACTCGAGCCACCACGAGCATTTAATAAGTAAACGGATAATCTCCAACGAATTTTCCTCGTTGACACGCTACCACCGCTCGCACACATGTAATTCCGACCAATCGGGTCGGAGGGATCATCGCCGGCGGCCGCAGTCATCATCTCTCTCTCTATCTCTCTCTCGCGCGCGCTCTCTCGCCAATCCAAACGAATTGGATAATTTGATCAGCTCGTTGGTGCTCGGGGGGCTCTGCCTTTGTCAGGCCTGGCTGGGAACTCTCAATGGCCCACTCTCTCTCTCTCTTCTCTCTCCACTCTTCCAAGACGTCGTCGTCGTCGTCGTCGTCCTCGTCGTCGACGAAGAAGACGAAGATGGAGACGCAGACGGGGGATCATGGCTCGACGCGCGGCGCGCTAAATAAAGAATGCACGGCGTTTCCTCTGCGCGTACGAGCGGCCACACGTACGACGGGGCTAATAGGACCGGCAGACGTGCCGGAGCAGCCGCACCAGTCGGCATGGCGACGGCTCCACGAGCCTTGTGGACGAGATGTATGCGCTCAGCGCGTATCAAAAGGCCAATCGCTTACTGTCTGCGGCTTCCGCTCTCTCGCGCCTAAGAATATCCGCCCCCTTTCTCTTAGCTGGATGATGCGTCCGTCGAGATTGAAACTTCTTTTTTTTTAGTGAGAGATCTCTTTTTGGAAAATGAATCTATTTAGTGGAATGTACGCTAGGGAATTGGTTTATGTGATTATTAAGTGCAAGGTGTGATGCTTTCCACTATGTTCTTTACTTGTTTAATAAGAATATACACGCTTGCTTGTGTGAATGGCAAATTTTTATACTACTCTTAGAGATCATTATTTATCTTTTTATTTATGGTAATTTTAGTATATTATATAATTAACGATATACGTACGCCCTATTGCAATATGCATTCATTTAAGAATTATTTTGATTTATGCGCTATGAAGTTGTGCATGTATTAATTGTTTACCATAAATTTAGGTCTCTCTGACCCATTTCTAGTGATCTAATAAAACTAATCCTGAAATTAATTCTTAGCTTAAAAGAACTAGAGATGAACATCAAAGAGGTCGAAGCTACTCTAGATGTCGTTCTCCTTCTCACGACTCTTTCTCTCATATCTAAAATGCCGCGTAAAACTATGATGGCGCACATAGCTATGCAAAGCGCGTTGGCTGCTGCGTCTCAAGTGGCACTGTTTGTGAAACCTGAAGAGCCGACTTTACGCTTACCGCGACAAACGCATCTAATGAGCGTGATAAGCTGTCTTTGACTGCCGCAGCTCTCGCTAATTTGGTTCTGTTTCTTGGAAACTGAGCCTGGATACATTTGAGATATAAATGAATAGTGCAACTGCAGGAGCGCGAAAGCGCAGTCGATTCAGCCTTGTTTTACGCTCGTGGTTTGAAGGTTGCTGGAAAGTTGAGTTTTAGATATGATTCTAAGAACGAGACATCCATTTACGTCCTTTAGGAGGTTCCAGTTGTACAGTATGATACATAATAGAATGTGTGTGTGTGTGTGTGTGCGTGTGTGTATGTATGTGTCGCTCATCCGCGTTTGAATATTCCATTGTAAAGCGTAATTTCATCGAATAGGGTCGACTCATTTTCATTTTATAGCCATTTTTTCAAAATTTGAAAATTTGAAAATTTAGGTTTTTTAACAATTTTGTAATGTATAAATGTTTTTGGGGAGTTAATTTCTTTTCATAACAAAGAACTCATAAATTCCTTCAATTTAAGACCCAAAACGATGCAGAATGTACCGTTTTTCATTTATTATACCGTGCGTTAGGGAATTTTTTCTAGCCTCTATAACTCGAATATTAAAGGATAAAATTTAATGAATATTAGTTTATATAGAATTATAATCCTGTCAATTTTCAAATCATAAAACTCATTACTTCTTAAGAAAAAAAATGTTACTAAAATGCATTTTGTTGGACAACTATATCTTAGGATTTTTTATATTTTCATTTGAAAGTTACAGTGATTATTTGTTAAGTATAGAGTCTTTTTGTTGTGCCTACTAGCATGGTTCTGATAACATTTTTGTTTACAATTTTTAACGTAAAACCAAAATACATGACGGGAGTGAAATTGTACTTTCAGAATAATTACGCTTTGTATATCTATGTAGGGGAGAGTACCTCAATATGACCACCTTTAGCTATTTTAGCTGTAACTTTTGAAAATTTCAGAATGGAATTGGTTGTATAATTGGACCTTTTTGACGTGGTAAATTAGTTGTGGTCAACGTTAATAATCTGAATTAAGTATTAAGGAGGTTCATTTGGTACATTGCTAGTCAAAATGAACGTACTATTTTTAATTTTTTTGTTTGTGAAGTATACTTCATTTAAGCTTTTGTATAAATATTTTATCTATCTTATTTACGTATAGAAAGTTTAATACAAACACTGATTTGACTCTGCTTTTGAGGTTAAATGTACCTTTTTTGTTATTTATTTTTACATTCAGAAGCATGCAATGCATATTCTTAAGCTGAATAAATAATCTTCAAATATTTGTCTTATAACACAAAAATTTTCAAGAAATCTCTTCCTCTAGTTCTTTGAAATATGCAAATGAAAACGACAAAAGTGCGATTACTCATAAGACTTCACGCTAAAATGTCTCGAAATAAAAATATTAATATCACGCTTCTTAGGTATCCTTATTTTCCGAAAATTTAACTTAATCATTTTGGGAACTATATCTATCAGTATACTATATTTCATTAAAATCGATTGATTAATTCCTTAACCAGATGAACCTCCTTAATTAATAACAAAAATGAAGATTTTGAGTTTTCGAAAAATTCTCCCCAGTATAGACACCTATAGTTGAGAAAGGAGTATTATTTGTTTAAGTAGTTAAAAATGATGATTCTAATGTAATATAAAAGTTATAGAATAGTATGTTGTTTAAATCTATTTTGATTTAACTCATATTATATATGAAATAATTAGTATTTAGTTAGCTGATGTATTGGACATGTGTTTAATCATTGCGAAATAACTTTTGACTAGGAGAATAACGGCATTTTTACTTTTATCGCAAAAACTTTCGGAGAGTTGATTTAAAAACAAGAACCGGTAGTCATATTTAATAGAACTATATATAACATGCATCAAATCCAACATCTAAAATGCTGCTATGTAGCGGTAGAAATCCAATAGCCATGTGGTAAATAAGTGGTTCCCCGTATTTGACTGTGACAGGGGGTTTAGCATCACCGTAAGTTTGCTCAACAGTTTCGAATGCTGTACTTTTTAGGGTCACAAGTATCATACATCGCAGAACAAACGTTAAAAGAATCCATTTTCACGCATCTCTATCATCCGCTCATCCTAACTCGTCGACTTTTTGTCCAGCTTATCGGTTCACCCACTAGACATTATTTTAATATCGTCGCTATCCCATTCCATCTCCCGCCCTCTCTAGCTGGAGAGATTACTCGGGACCGCCAGCACAGGGACTCGTTACGTAGAATGCATCGCTGATTGACCAACGACAGAGATCCTGCAAGTTCAGACCGCGTATCGTGTGTCGCACCAAGACGACACGGAGACGTTTCATTATTTTCTGTTGCAGGCCTTCGGTAACCTTTGTAAACGCGAAACTTTGCGATAGTAATAAAAATAAGTTTGCGAAATAACATATTAGAATTATTTGAGGTAGAAATTATCACGCGAAATGATAATATTGTTGTAATTTGTCAATTTTTTTCGAGTAAATATATGTAAAAATAATTATGCATAATTGATTAGATTTATTGTCGACTTTCCGATGGTCAATACCATTCTGATCCAAACTATAATTTTGTTCTTATATATTTACATCCATATTCTTAAAAATAAATTACTGTTCTGATGAGGACGTCACATTGACATATTTTTTGTAGGTTCCAGGCCGCAAATTATTTTCTAGTATATTCGAATCTCGGTTTCTATGCAACTAATTACTACATATTTTGCTTTAAAATTTCCAGTTTTTCCATTATATATATATATATATATATATATATATATAATGGAAAAACTGGAAATTTTTCCAGAGGTCACCTGCGTGGATATATATATATATATATATATATATATATATATATATATATATATATATATATATATATATATATATATATATATATATCCATCCACGCAGGTAACCTCTATAAAAACAAATGATATAAAAAAATTACCTCTACAAAAGTTGAAGGGGACAGAGGGGGCCACCCAATGGTACCAACGACCTTGAACTCGACTTTCAAGGTCATTTGAAGGTTACAGTGTTTTTTAAATGACCTTCTGAAGGTCACTAAAGCAAACTTGAAATATCATTTCAGATGTAAATTTTCCCGCTCTACCCGATTCCGGGGTCAAAAATTGGGGTTCCCATTTAAAAAAACACTGTAACCTTCAAATAACCTTGAAAATGATGATAACAAAATGTATTTATGAGTTGTCAACGATGGAAGAAGCTTAAGATAATGTAAAAACACAATATTACTATTGTATATATAGAAAGAGTTTGTTTTTTTGTATCATCACAAAAATCTAAAAAATGAGGTATACTTTACCAATTGCATCCAAATTTTATCTGATTTATATACACTATAGTCTATAGTTGTAGTACAGTTATTATAGAAGTATGATTTATTGTACAACAATATCATTATAACTAAAAGACAAATTTTGCATGTGTTTTATTTACAGTATGGAAAATGATTTGTTAGAAAAATGTATTACAAAGAATTACCTTTTCAAAACATACTTCGGGAGGTAAGGGCTCGTTTAATGAGAGTCCATACAAGGCAATCCCGTCCTGTTGTTGTGCTGTACTGTGCTGTGTTGTTCTGTACTGTGCTGTGTTCTGCTGTACTGTGCTGTGTTGTGCTGTACTGTGCTGTGTTGTACTGTACTGTGCTGTGTTGTGCTGTACTGTGCTGTGTTGTGCTGTACTATGCTGTGTTGTGCTGTACTGTGCTGTGTTGTGCTGTACTGTGCTGTGTTGTGCGGTCCGATTTTCGAACAAGTCTATCTACATCTGTATCTATGGTCTTTGAGTTATTATTTTAAAAGTATTATTTAGATTCTTTCTTTAATAAATTAAAGATTTTAATAAAATATTAAAACAAATACGTTATAAAGTAAAGTAATGAAAAATTTGAGTTTATGATACTATTATGTAGAATAAGGCGTATAATTTATGTTGAATGTTTATACGTTTTGTTCTTTTTACTTTTGTATGTACATATATATATATATGTATACATGAGAAAAATCTATATACTATATATAAAGTGATATAAGCTGTGTACTGCAAGAATTAATTTTATATAAATATTATTTTATTAGAAATATCAATTAATAAACCTATAATTATTTAATTACAAAAAGAATTATTATTACTTTATTAGTTTTTAACCACTTTATTCATATAATAATATCATATATTCAAATTTTTCCATTACCTTACTTGATAACGTTTTTCTTTTAATATTTTATTAAAATCTTTAATTGATTAAAGAAACTAAATAATACTTTTAAAATATTAATTCAAAGACCATAGATAGTTTTTGTCTTGTTCTTTCATCAAAATTGTTCATTTATTAAATACTCTAAATGATACTTATGAAATATTAATTGAATGTCCATAGATATAGATGTAGATAGGACATCGTCACAGCACAGCACAGAACAGTAAAGTACGGGATTGCGCTTATGTGGATTCTCACTTATGGTGAAGCAACAAGGTTGTATCTAGATGTGTCTAGTACTCTAGTTGTATCATCTGCTACTTATGTAAAATTATATTTATATATATCGTCGAGAGTCTACTCCACGCCTTACTATAAATGCGCTTAAAGGACCTGTACACTTAGTTGTAAGTATAAACGATTATTATTTTTTTTACAGCTGTAAGATGAAAATTTCTTAAAATTGTGATTATTTATTATTATTATAAACTGTTTTAGTATCAGTGCATGTCAAACAATTGTACTTTTACTCGGAATTATATTTTTAAACGCAACAAAGCTTAAATTAAAGCTCTTTTCGCCTACTTTTATTACGTTTTAGGGTCATTTTTTACTGTAAAAACATGCAGAGTTACGTTGAAAAGAAGAGATGCTTCTTTTTACCAAAATTATATTCATTTGAGGTATAATAAATTATATCTCGAGAAACAGGGCACATTGGACAAAACTACTGATGCTAGACTTCATTTTTAGATGCAAACAAATACCTAAAGTTTCATCAAATTTCGTGACCCGGAAGGTATGGACTCTCCTTGTCAGTAGCGTACCAGCACCGATATTTGCCATGCACGAGCGACTAATAAAATTTAATTCTTCTAAAGCGAGCGCCCGCTAAATCGGAGGAGAACAGACCACACCTCCCACCATTACCCTCCCAATGCACCTCAATCCACCTTAATGCACCCCCTTCCAGGCTAATCCCAAACCTGACAACCAAGAACAAAAAGAAAAAAAAACTGAGAGGAAGAGCAGGTCGTAGAAGTGATGAATCTACACCGGATCGGTCATCAACATGATCCAACGCGGAGCACCTACAAACGTTACACAATACAAATGTTCACATAATATATATGAATAAATACACTCTTTTATATAGCGGGTTGGAAAAGGCAGGGCAGCCAGGGACGGGCTTCTTAGTAAGTAATAGAGTAATGTGCACGGGAATTAATTTTGAACTTATTGATGATTGCATAGGGTTCCTAACCGTCAAAAGCTGATGGTACAAGTACGTTATTATTTATGTCCATTGCCCAACGGAAGATACGGACGATACAGTCAAAGCTTCCCTTTACACAAAACTAGAGCAGGTGTTTGATATATTTTCAACCCATGACGCAAAAATATTGTTAGGAGATTTTAACGCGAAAATTTGAAAGGACGAAAGTTTACATGAAGTGAGGAACGATAATGGAGTGAGAGTAATTAATTTTGCCACGTCTAAGAATCTTATAGTCAAAAGCACATGTTTCATTTACTTAGACAGGAACAAAGTAAACTGGAGAGGTCCCGTGGACTCACACTTAACGCACCAAATCGACCACTTTTTAATTGATCAAATATGGCACGCTGACATTCTCGACGTTCGAACTTAACGTGAAGCCGATTGCGATTCAGATCATTTTCTTGTTATAGCCAAGATTAGGACTCGTTTACTAGTGAACACAAATAAGAATAAAACTTGCCAAATAGAGGAATTTAATCTTGAAATGTTAAATGACCCGCTAATTAAAACTAGATATAGGGAGGAACTTTCAAGTGAACTGAATGTATCGAATATCAATAGGTTAGGCGACCCAGAGGTAGGGAGTGATATCGAAAGTACCTGGGAAAATATCATAAGTTCTATAAGATAAGCTGCTAGGACGGTGTTAGGTCAGCGGAAAAAGAACAAGCAAAAACTGTGGTTTGACGAGGAATGCGAGGAGTGGAAAAAGGCAAAAAACAAGAATGCTTAGCCTTAGCAACGCGAATGAAATCACCTTCGCACATTACCGTAATATAAGGGAACAAGCCAAATGAATTATTCAGAATAAAAAAACAAAAGTGGGAAAATAATAAAGTCTCAGCAATAGAAGAAAACAATAATAGAAATAATATTCGGGAAATGTATACAGGTATAAATTTAATAAGGAGAGGATCCCAAAGTAAAACTAACTTCCTAAGAGACAAACATGGGAACCTTATAACGGACACAGATGGAGTACTAAATAGGTGGAAAAACTATTTCGACGAACCTCTAAATGTACACGAAGAAGAAATCGTTTTAAACTATAACGAAATTCACACTGTTGAAGCAAAAATTGAGCAACCTAGCCTACAGGAGGTCTGCAAGGAAATCAACAAGTTAAAAAACAGTAGAGCACTTGGAAAAGATCATTTACGGGCCAAACTATTTAAACAAGGAGGGGAACCACTTAAGAAAATAATTCATAATTTTATTTACACCATGAGGAAAGAGACAACGCCCAAAGAATGGAGAGACCTAAGCATAGCCCCGTACACAAAAAGGAGAAAACAAACTGTAATAACTGTAGAGGCATTTCTCTTATCTGTACATGCTACAAAATTCTCTCTAATGTACTGCTACATAGACTCACACCTCTCGCAGAGGATATCTTCGAGAATTACCATTGTGGATTTCGAAGAAACAGATCAACAAGCGACCAGATGTCCACGGTTAGGCAGCTCCTCGAAAAGAAATGAGAATACGGGGAAACGGTACATCAATTATTCATTGATTTCAAGAAAGCGTATGACTCAATAATAAGATGTAAAATGTTTCACGTCTTAGTGGTTGCTAGGGGTACCAAAATAGTTGGTCAATTTAATCAGAATGTGCCTAAATAATAGTCGGGGCATAGTCAGGTCAGACAAGAGCCTATCGCAGCTATTTGACATTCATAACGGGCTAAAGCAGGGAGACTCTCTATCAAACCTTCTATTTAACTTAGTTTTAGAATACGTGGCCAGGGCGGTACAAGAAAGTAAAGAGGAAATTATAATAAATGAGAAACCGTAATAAAATACGTAAAAGTACTAATAAAACAGCTAAAGAAATAGGCCTAGAAATAAGTGAAGAGAAAACTCAGTACATGGCCACTAGCAGAGCAGGGCCCGAAATTGCTGATACCGACTTGAAAATCTCCGGCAAAACTTTCAAAACAGTAGACGACTTTAAATACCTTGGCACGATAATAGGCCACAAAAATGAAACTCATAAAGAAATCAAGAAGAGGCTGCATTCGCGTAATGCATGCCTATATTCGGTAAATAACTTACTATATTCACGATTACTATAGAGAAAGACTAAATTAGAAATATATAGAAAAATCATAATGCCAGTACTTATATACGGATGTGAAACGTGGGCGTTAAACAAACGAGAAGAAAATAAATTTAGAGTATTTCATAAAAGAGTCATTAGAAAAAGGTTTGGAGGCAAAATAGATGAGATTACTAGAGAGTGGAGAATTTTGCAGCTAAGACTTTCGATAAGTTCAGGCGTGTGACTAGAGGAAAAAGCATCGGCTTTTAGCGTAAATCCATCTCAGGTATATATCGGTTAAGCAATTGAATAAATGTCATTTTTAAAGTTTAAACTATGATTGAATTATTAATTTCTCCTCTCGTGAATCCTGCTTTATGCCGGAACAATGCCCATGAATAAGTAATGAGTAAGTAAGTGCAGGAGAAAGTACAAAACTAACTCTATTATTTAGTAGCGCGTTAAAATATTTTATCAAAAAATTTGATTTAAGGAAACAAAGGGAGACTTAGACAAAACTGTCTCTAAATCTCTAAAAAAATCTTGTTTTGTTCACTTATATTACGAATTTAACCTTTGGATAACCACAATCAAAATTACGGCACGGATGGTCACGTGGGGTCATTTTTTACCTGGCTTATCTCTTACAAATAGAAAGCAAATTAAGCAAAAATGTATATAGGGGTTTACAATTGCGTAGATTCCGAATCCGAATATTTTATGATGAAATTAAAAAACCGCTGTGAATCCATTGGTACTTAGTTACCTCAAACTTTATAAATTGTTCCAGTATGAAGTTATTTATTCTATTTAATACTGTGGTGAAAAATATATATGACAAGTCTATTACTTTTTAATATGTCGAGATATATGTATATATTTAAATTTATTAATTTAAACTTATGCAAAAGCACAGTATAGATTATGAAACAATATTGTTGATTAAAATATTTTTCAATAAATGTTTTTTTTACTTTTTACTTTTTTGGGTTTTCTTACCTATAAACCCATTTCGGGATTTTTAAAGGATACCCCCATCATCTGTGTGTGGAGGAATTTAATCCTAACAAATAACTCATCCTAAATCCCCACACCATTTCCGCATTTGCCTAAGTTACCGACAATGACAGGTTTCTACCCATGTCGGCAACCTGTGACTGAGGAAAACCCGCTGGAAGAACCACCGCCAGGATGCGGTAAGTAAATTAACTTGCTAGTCAAGTATCATTCCTTACCTACCGGAGAAAAACACTTTTGTTGATGCCCTTGATTGTGTGAGCGGTCCCATCCAAGTACAACTGCGCCGCAACGCTGCTGAACTTTCGTGAGTGATCCGCCACGCAACCACTGACCCCACCAATGGTGCCGGGTTTTTCAATATATGTAATGCATACTATTTTTACGAACAAATTTAAGATCAGATGATAACATATAGGGTAACGGCCCGTATTAGTGAGCCAGTCTCTAGTAGTGTGCCTTTTCCTAAAAAGGGCTTATAAACAACGACCCTGAAATAAATAAAAGGGATGATTTTTAAAATTGAGACATCCTGATTATCTTTATTTTAAAAATAATTCCATTTATTTATTTTCGAGTGGTTGCTAATACGCTTTATTTGAAAAAAGGGCACACTAATAGTTAGAATTAGATATTTAAAATAATGTATTCAAACTCATTTTAACTGTGAATTCAAATTTTAACTCAATTAAATGTTATACCTTACAAATTAGATTGGAAAAGAAAACATAAAAAATATATTGATTAACTAAAAAATGTTCTAGCCTTCTCTTATTTTGAAACTATTACATTAATTTTTTTTTTTACTAATTATTTGAGTAAACGCATATTTTTGTAATAAAAACAGGGATTTTAAAAAAATAATTTTTACGCACACCTACTAATAATCTAGTTTAAATAATTCAAGAAAATTGTTAACTATGAATGAATAAATGTTAATATTTTTGAATATGTTTAAACTCAATTTACGGTCTGAAATAAATAAAACATTTTTTGAACCTATTCAAAAGTATAGCATAGATTATGAAAAAATATTTAAATTGTGTAAAAACTTCAAAAGTTTTTGCATATGAAGTTTCATTTTTTTCAATTGTTAATAATAAATTCTGCTACAGTATAATTGTTGAATAAATTTTATTTATAAATGTAATGTATACTACTTTTACAAATAAAATATTTTCATATTTTTGTAACTTTGTTCGAGTTTATGAACAATGGATTTATTCATTAATTACAAAAATATCATAAAAATGAAAAAAACGGTATAAAACAAAAACGAATCGATAAATCTCAAAATTCTTCTTGATTTTCAATCTTCGTAGAAAAACGGAAAGTGAGCTGTAATTGGTGAAAAATTAACGTGTTATACGCAAGAAATCAGCGATCAAAAATTTGTTGAAAAATAAAATATCATAAAAAATGAAAAAATGTTATAAAACAAAAACGATTTGACGAATCTTGAAAATTATTTTTGATTTAAATTCTTAATCAAAAGACAAAAAATGTAAGCATTAATTAGTTACAAATTACCGTGTGATACCTAAGAAATAAGCAATCAAAATTAAAAAGAGAAAATATAACCTCGAATATCTTAAAAAATAAAAGTCCTCATGATCTGGGCATATAACTGAACCAAGAGATAGTAAAAAGCTACGTACCTTTATGGAAATTTTAAGAAGGAATAATACCGGTTTACTCAAGTTATCTTTTGTCATAGAAAATCGATTTCTTAAGAAAAAGATTCTTTTCTCAAATATAAAAAAATAAAATAACTCAAAAATTTTACACAATTATCACCTCTATAGTTCTACTAACTTAAATTTTATTCAAGAATATTCCATCATATGTTTCAGAGAAATCACCGTTCAAACAAAAAATGACGTTTCCGTGTATAACCAATAAAAGGAAACGTTATCCAAAATTTTGGATGGTAAAAGATAGGAAATGTTATGCTCATGCAAATGCATTTTCACTGGGTTGATGATATTATTTCTAACCTACGAAGAAACCCGAAAAAGTAAAACCAAAAAATCGAAAAACCGCTAAGAAACAAAAACTAATCCGAAAAACTAAAAAAATTACTATTATGCCCCCCTCGTGTAAAAAAAACAAACAAAATGAGCAATGTAACATTAAATTTTACCGTAGATTATTCGAGACACACACATACGCACGCACATACGCTCGCACGCACGCCCATACGCACGCATGCACGCACGCTCACGCACGCACACATGCACGCACGCTCACGCACGCACGCATGTACACACACACGCACGCACGCACGCACGCACACACATACACACACATACACACACACGCAGGCATGCACGCACACACGCACACACATGCACACACATACACACACACACACACACACACACATCATACCATATCTATACGGACATTTTCTAAAAATAGTGTATTTTGATTTATTGTGTCTCAATACATGTTTCTAACATGTTTTTAGAAAAACTTTTTTTTACTATCACAAAGCTTCCTCTTTGAGGAAGCAAAATTGAATAAGTCAGGCTTAAATAGGCTATAACTATGGCCAATAATTTTGTTTCTTAAATTCTCACACGCATATCCTAATTATATGTATTTTGAACACTATAAAACCTCAAAAACTCAAATCCGATCAACATAAATATAAAATTTGATGCGCAAAACGCAACTGGAAGTAATTAATATAAATACTTGAGAAACATGACTTTAAAGTAAAATAGTAGTAATAATTAAATATAAGTTAATTCGTAATTATTTATGAATCCTCTTTGGTATTATGAGATAAATTTTTTTGTCCACCTCTGACATATGGTTTTGACTTTTACTGACCTTTAGCTTTGGTTAAGGCACAACTATTTGACTTTTTTTTGTCATGCAAATAATGAAAAACATTAAATTTTAGATAAAAAAGAAAAACCAAACTTTACTGTTTAATTTGCTAAATTCATACAAATGTCACCGATAAAACTCAAATATTTATCAAATTGAACTTTAAAGTTACTGTTATAATAATAAATGCAGTAATCATATTTTATTATATTTTCTGTATATTTAACCTTTGTAAATTAATCTAGAGAATCAACAAAACCACAAAAATTATTCTAATATCATTTATGAACAAATATCTAACGTGCTATGAATTATGGATAATTATGGATCAAGATTTTGAGGATTGTTTACTGTGAAATTAAAGATATTACGAAGTATCGATAGTAAAAAAAACTCGGAATGATTGCTTTTGAAAGAAGATCTTGTATGAACTCGTACAATTAAGTTTCGTTTTTGGGTTCAAAAGTAATGTGCTCCCTTAAGTTTCATAGTCGGAAACGATACCATGCGATTATCGCCCTTATATCAGATATGTATTCTTTTAGACATACGCACTTTATTTATCCATCTAATAATAAATACAAATATTTTTTTAATAAATAATATCCTGTAGAAAATATCATATGAGAATAGTTTATTAAGCATGATCTACATGTTCTGTTGACCAACGAATTTTATAATATTAATTTCCTATATTTACAATTAATGTTGCAACAGTAAAATTGTATACATTTTTTTAAATTTTTATAGCATGATTTATTAACTTTATAGTTAAACTTTTATTTAGTTGTTAATATTTTAAATAGAAGCTTTTGTTAGGTTATTTAAACGTAAAAATTTAAATTTGCACGCACAGAAAAGGCTTGGTGCGCATGCGCGTGTCATTCTCTTTATTTTTATGACACATATGACACGATTGCGACATAAATTACATAAATGACGTATATGACACGGTGTCGTGTAAAAAATCTTCTCGTCGTGTCTTTACCCACCACTGGTTATTTTTGTAGGCTCTGTGGACTGCATATATATATATAAAATATGTCTAAACACAAGAAGCGCGTATATCGGGCTGTAATTTTTTTTCTGAAGGAATAAATATGGTGATAGTCATGATTTCTTGCAACATCCAATTATTTAAAAAATTGCAATACTATAATATTACATTCCTACCAGAATTTAGTAGTAGTAGTTATTTCCTATTTTAAAAGTTTCATTTATTTACATTTAATTTATTTATTAGTTGCTTAGAATAATAATTAATTTTGTTTGTACAAGGCGCGTTTTAATATTTATTAATTAAAATACCAATTTTTCTTAAGATTTTAACCTAACCGTATAAGTATAAGACTTTTACGATAACTTCTACGCCACACCTATAGTTCCATCACCATCAAGTTTTTATTAACAATAAAAAAAATATTTTAATTAGAACGTACGCGGTTAAAGTTTTAGTACGAGTATATATCAAAAGACGTTAAATAACCGTCGAAAAAAATTTGTTCTTTGTGTGAAATAGAATCGTACATTCTCCAGTTCCGTCTATAAATAAGATATTGACAATGGCTGTCAATTATGAGGCGTTGCATTAAGATCTTGAGGTTTTACGTGGATAAATATAAAAGTTATACCAAGTATTTATAATTAAAAAGATTTCAGAATGATTACTTTTAAAATGAAAAATTTGTATAAACTCAAACAAAATATTTTTACGGTTTTTAATAGCATATTGTTATGATCGAGTTCGGGTAATGAGAATGACAACACGTATTTATAGAAAAGCACACTTGAACTCGGACTCTTTATTCGAACGTAAATACAACTGTTGTCAACAGCTGTCAGAATCAGACTGAACATAAACAATAACATCCGCGACGTCGTTGATCTCGTTGCTAGGGGTTGCTATGCGCGATTCTCGGTGTTCGAATCGCGCAACGTTCGAGCTCGGTCACAACATTGCCTTCTCCTTTTCAGATTGTCGTCCCGACAATCATAACCATCCATCCTTCAAGCGGGTTGATCCTCTTACAATCCAATGATGACTTACAGGAACCGACACCAACATCCTCTACCTTGACCCATCTTTGGCATCAAGTTACCGAGCAATGCTTACAGATGCGATACCAATCATCACTTAACAGGACTAAGACGGATCCGTCTCTTGAACAATCTACTTCAATCATCCTTCTTATTTGGTCGAAATCGGTCTTCAGACAAGAGGGGGGAAGTTGACATGCTGTGGAACCTCATCTCAAGTCCCTGCTCCGGTATTTACCTTCACGCCCACGGGAAAAACCACAGCTCAAAAAAACCGTGAGCAGAGCAGTCTTCATTATCGGGTGTCTCTCTCATTGTAAGTCCCAAGACGATTGATGTTGACTAACTTGGATTTATGTCTTGGTGAACGACGAATACAATAAACGTCGTCATTAATTTTTCTCACAACTTCCCAAGGTCCTACCCAATTTGACTGGAGTTTTGGTGCTTTTCCTTTGGTTCTTTGAGGGTTGAAGAACCAAACTTTTTGGCCTTGGGAATATTCAATGTTGAGAGCTCGTTTGTCGTACCAAGACTTCGTTCTTTCCGATTGTAAGTTAATCCGGTCTCGTGCCATTTTGTGGATCTCGCTGAGTTTCCTCCGAAACTTGTGTACGTAATCCCCGTCTCCTTCAATCTCGACCTCCCCTGGTAGACATCCTCGAATCAAGTCCAAAGGAAGCCTCAGATCGAAACCGGTGTACATCTCAGCCGGAGTAGTTCCAGTCGTCGCATGTTTGGAGGATCTGTAAGCTAACAAAAATAGTGAAACCCAGCGATCCCAGTCTTTTTGATTTTCATGTATGTATTTTGTGAGATAGTGTAGAAGTGTTTGGTGTTGTCTTTCTACTTGTCCATTTGATTGTGGGTGTAACGGTGTCGTTCTTGTCTTATTGATTCCTAACAACTCAGATAAATTTTTAATCACTTTCGAATTAAAATTCATTCCTTGATCAGTATTTACCTCTAAAGGTACCCAATACCTACAAACAATCTGATCAACAAAAATCTCAGCAATGGTTTTTGTTCTCATATTTTAGAGAGGAAAAGCTTCAACCCATTTTGAAAAACAGTCTGTCACAACTAAGAGGTATTTATTGCCCAAAGAAGAAAGTGGAAATGGGCCTAACATATCCATTTGAAGTCTTTCAAATGGAACTCCTGAATTATAAATTTTCATCTCACCATGACCTTTATCTGGAGGACCTTTCTTTGAAACACAGACTTCACAAGATTTACACCAATTTTCTACATCTCTTTTACAAGTAGCCCAATAAAATCTTTTTCTAATTTTATCTAAAGTCTTGTTTACTCCGAAATGTCCTCCAGATGGTGAATCATGTGCTTCTTCCAAAATATCTTTAATTTTATGTTGAGGAACAACTAATTGACGGATTTTGTAATCTAAATTCGTTGAAACCCAGTCTCTATACAAAATCCCATCAATTAGTACCAACGAATCTCATTGAGAACAATAGATTTTGGTGAATCCGTCCATCGATGAAGTCTCTTGCCATTCTGGTTTCTTCTGTAATTCTTTCGTTTGACAAATGAAAGAAATAGCTTCATCTTCTGCCTGACTATTTTTCCATTCTTCTGATGTGATTTCTTCAAAAATGATACGGCAAATTGTTTCTACATTATTGAATTTTTCTTCTACTATGGAACAATATTTGCAGGACAAATCTTCACAAGGTCGTCTTGAAAGTCCATCAGCATTTCCATGCAAATTGCCTTTCTTGTGAATAATTTTGTAGTTGTACTGATCCAATTTCCCTAACTAACGAGCCAATTGTCCATCCAATTCCTTAAAGGACAATAACCAAGTTAAAGAAGAATGATCAGTCCTAATAATGAAAGGTTTACCGATAAGGTAATGATAATTTTTTAACGATTCTATAATAACAAGAAGTTCACGTCGAGTGACACAATAATTTCTCTCTGATTTTGAAAGGACTCTACTATAATAACCTATCACACGTTCGATTCCATCTTGTTTCTGAGAAAGAACCGACCCAATTCCATGGTCAGAAGCGTCAGTATCTAAAATAAATTCAGAAGAAAGAGAAGGAAATGCCAAAATTGGAGATGTTGTAAGAACCTCTTTCAATCTTGAAAAAGCTTTTTGACATTCATCTGACCATATGAACTTAGCCGATTTTTCAGTTAACCTATATAAAGGTTTAGCTATGTCAGCAAAACCTTTAATAAGTCGCCTATAATAACCACAGAAATTCACGAAACTCAACACAGCCTTTTTGTTATGAGGAATTGGCCAGTTTACAACAGATTCAATCTTCTTTGGATCAGCTGTTTTTCCTTCTTCTGAAACGATGTATCCTAAATATTCAACTTGCCTGCTGAAGAAAACACATTTCTTCTTATTAAGACGTAATCCTGCTTCTTGAAAACGAACAAACACTTTCTTCAGGTTAATTATTATCTCATCAAATGACTTTCCCAATACCATAACGTCATCCAAATAGACTAAACAGAATTTTGAAAGATAGTCTCTGAGTAATTTTTCCATTAAACGTTGAAAAGTCGCAGGTGCGTTACATAAACCAAATGGCATAACTGTAAATTGCCAAAGTCCTTTTCCGATTGAGAAAACCGTGATTTTCCTATCCTCTTCTCGAATCTTGATTTGCCAGTATCCACTCTTCAAGTCCAAAGTACAAAACGACGAATATCCTGCAAGTTTATCAACAGTATCGTCAACTCTTGGTAAAGGGTACGAATCCTTAATTGTAATTGCATTCATTTTTTGAAAATGAATACAAAAACGAATTTTTCCATCCTTCTTCTTCTTGGGAACTTCACATTCATCCAATTCCTTAACTTGATGAATAGGGGGTCTTCGAATAGGTTGTTTAATTGGTTGATTATGCAGTAATTGAATTCTATGTTCAACCAAATTACATTTTCCAGTAACGTGATCATCTTGAAAAATCTCTTCAAATTCATGAAGTAGATCCGCAAACTTCCGTCGTTGATCATGATCCAAGTTCTCTGACTTCTTGTCAAAAATTTCTTGTAATGTCTCTGGTACATCCTCACTAGAATCAACTATTCTCGAAATCTGTTTATTGATGATTGAACTTGGAGTATTTAAAATAATTTTAGTTATCAAATCTGTAGTACCAGTTGTATCAAGGAAATCACTACCAAGTAGACAATCATCAATAATATTTCGAACAAAAACATCTAAATTAGCTGAATGGTCACCCAATTTTATCGAAGCTGAAATCAAAAATTCAACTGGTACCTTTTCTCCAATCGGATACTTAAGAGTTGTAAAATTAATAGGAATTCTTTTATCTTTTGACTCTACAAATTTCGGATTTATAATAGTCACATCAGAACCAGAATCTACTTTAAAAATACAAGTTTTGTCATTAATTAAACCATCAAAATAAAATTTATTTGAGTTCCTATTAATTCTTTCAACATTATAATCAATCAGACAAAAGTGTGTGTTTGTTGGAGTCTTGACAAGTTCTGTTGAACTCGCTCCAGAAAGTTCAACATAACCTAGTTTCCCTGGCCGCTCATCTGATTTGGACAATTTGATCTAAAATGTCCTTTTTCACCACACGTCCAACATTCAATATCCTTAAAGAAATCTTGAGATCTCTGTTTGTCCGAAGATTGAGGACCTTTAGACTGTGAATTTGAAGAGTTGCTTCCAGTCTTATATGTGTCATTCGTTCTCCTTGAAGTCTGAGATCTTTTATCTAAATCATGAATAACCTTCACTTCCATAGCGCGAGCAAGAGCAACTTTCAGAGAAGTTATCCTTTCTAAACGAAGGATCTCCCTGATCGATGAATCAAAAATAGCAACTATAAATTGGGCACAAGCGATTTTATCTTGGACTGCAAATGGACATTCCAGATAAACCAAAGCAGAAAGTCTCTCAAGATCGGCAGCCAATGTTGGGAAATCTTCACCAAAACGTTGACGTCTGTTCTGAAATTGTGCGTAATAAGTGGGTGCCAAGTGTTTATCACTAAAACGAAGTTCAAGACGGGAAACTAAATCATCAAAATTTGACGCAGTCGAATCAGATTCAACGAGAATTGATTTTGCTCTTCCTTTCAAACAAGAAATAAGAGCTGCTGATTTATTTGCAGGTGTCCAATTGTTTGCTCTAGCGATGACTTGAAATTGAACCAAAAATTCACGAAGAGGTGATGATCCATCATAATCATCAGCTTTCAATTTAAAAAACAAATCCGTTCCCGAGTGGATAGGTCTAGTGTTCGATAAAACAGAATTATCTACATTTGAACCTAAACCACGAGTATCAGTAATCAAAGGATAAATAACAGAAGTTAACCTAACCCAAGTCTATTCTGATTTAAAGATAACCCAGTGTCATTGATTCTAGCGTTCTCTGTTTCTGTTGTATGTGAATGTATATCTCTATTCTGTAAACGACTTAGCTGATTAATTTGGCGTTGCTGTTCTCACTGTTCTTCTAGCAGTGTGTTATTCAGGGTCCGAAGTCTCGATATCTCTTCGTTCAAGTCAGTCCTCTCCCTCTGCTCTCAGTCACCGAATAGTTCTCTTCGAACTTGTTGATCCCTCAGTAGCCTAATCTGTGCTTCAAGTTCCTCATTATGATGACGAGCATCCAACAATTCCGAATCTCTTCCGAGTTCTTGAGTAATTTCCTCTACACGTCTCTTCAAGCTTGTTATCCCCAAATTCGTTTCAGTGAGAGGCGGTTGAGGCTGCTCAGTTGAAAGAGTTCTCGGGGATGGAACTGGTGTTCTTGATACCACTGACATCTTGCCGGAACGTAAAAGCATAGACTTTCCACTAAATCACTTTTTCGAAAACGCTATCCCGGACGAGCCCCCAAAATGTTATGATCGGGTTCGGGTAATGAGAATGACAACACGTATTTATAGAAAAGCACACTTGAACTCGGACTCTTTATTTGAACGTAAACACAACTGTTCTCAACAGCTGTCAGAATCAGACTGAACATAAACAATAATTCTCGGTGTTCGAATCGCGCAACGTTCGAGCTCGGTCACAACAATATACACCGTAGCATCGAATAATGACATTAATATATAATTGACTGTAACATTGCTGCCAAAATACTGAATTTTTTCTTTTGAGGGTACATTTTCTAATGATGACGACCTATGTATTACTGCAAAGAAGAGACTAAAAGCTTTCATTTTTGAACTTGATAACTCATATTTTAAGTAGATTCAGGGGTCGCAAAATTTAAATTCGAAAATATTTGCAAAATAAATTTATTTAAACAATTTATTTATCCATTTGTTCACCCATTGGATTTGAATTCAGCAACCATTGAAGCCACTTAAAGTATAGTCCTTTCACAAGTAAGATATTATAGTTTTTTACAAACGCGAAAAAGGTAAGAACTTTCTCTCGATACGACCGCCGTTGTAGTCTCGTTATTTTTTTTCTAAATTTTGACTTTGTAATCGGAATCTACGCAATTAAGCAGGCTGTATGCGTAGATATCTATCATAAAATCAAACTTTTTTTATTCCAATTTAACCTCTCATAATGATATGAAAGTCAATATATTATAAAATACCGGGTTTTTGTTAAACTAAAAGTTTTTTTTTTATTGAAATTCCGTTATTGTAACATTAGATATCCTTAAATTTAGACTTTAAAATAGAAAAAGTTAACAAAATAGTGGAGACTTTTGTATTTGTTATCCGATTTTCATTTGGAAGGTATCATTTTGTTCCTTGAAAAAGTTTAGGGGGACTTACCCATATTAAAATTGAAAAACATCGAAAATCCTGCAAGGTTACAGACAATGGTCCATACATGTGTTTTTGTAAGTTTGAGCGTGTACAAGTATAAACTATACGCTGTAACTTTGCAGGTTTTCTGATGGTTTTCAATTTTTATATCGGCAAGCCCCCCTTAAATTATTCAAAGAACGCAATGAGACCTTCAAAATACAAATCGGATAACAAATAAAGAAGTCTCCAAATTTTTATCAACTTTTCTCTTTTAAAGTCTGAAGTTGACAATGTCTAATTTTACAATAACGGAATTTAGATAAAAAAAATTTTTTCGTTCGACCAAAACCCATTTTTTCATAGTATATTGACTTTCATATCATTATGTGAGATTAAATTGTAGTAAAATATGTTTGCTTTTTATGACATATATCTACGCATACAACCTCCTTAAACCCCCTATATACACATTTAGGATCAATTTGCTTTTTATTTGTAAGAGATAAACCTGGGGTAAAAAATGACCGCACGTGGCTGTCCGATGGTAAAGATATCATGGATTCATTATGCTTATATCAGGAATATAAGTTCCCTTATATCATTTTACGTAGGGCTGATTATAGGAGTAGTTGTATTTAATTTGTTTTAAGGGTAAGCAGAACGATTTTAAAAATTTGAATTGCAACTAAAGTATTTACTAAGTCCTTGGTAACGTGTATTGCCTTCTAACAAATGTGAAGATTCAAACTTATTCCTGTTCTTTTTTCAAGTCATATTTATATTCAATGCTGAATCTGGATCAATTTAATAAAACATACAAAAGTTATTAATTTTCAAAGTAAAATAGTATGTATTATAATTCTATAGAAGCGAAATTTGCAATTATAACTGTAATACAATTCTGACCAATAATTAATAAATATGTATACATCGCGAGGATGATTTTTATGTTTTATATATATATATATAAAAGAACTGTATTAATTATTATGCAGCATAACTTTATATATATGGGTGATTCCATGTCAAGTGAGCATGTCAAAAAATAAAAATGTCTTAAACTCTACAAAAATGTTGGTATGTGTACCCAGAGTATGTAAAAAGAATTTCAGACCCCAAGGTATTATATGTCAAGGGCAAGTATAGGTTGAAAAATGCGTTTTTCGTAATACTTTGAGATTTTGCCAACATTGTTTGATTTTTAACTCAAAAGCTAAGGACTTTTGAGAAAAAAGTGTAAGAACATTTTTTGTTCAAAATAAGGTAAGAAATTTAAAAAAAATTATTAGATCCTATTATGATATTTTGTGATCTCATGCATTGTGATATATTGTGATTCTAAGATTATAGAAAATCGTCACAATTTTTTTCAAAATAAAAATCCTTAAAATTTAGTTTTTCATATTTCTTTTAATTCTAGACTAGTTAGAATATGGTTTCAACCTTAATATAATTTTTGCAGAATTTCTAAATAACGCACTTTTTTAGGTATTACCATTGTGTAACTGTAATAAAAAGTCACCATTTAATATCTCTGCAGGAATTATATTTAGCTTGAGATCACCTGCTGCAGAAGGTCTAGAATGAGAGCTGACATGAAATATTAAATTTTAAGATTTTTTGCTTTGAGAAAGGTGATGGCGATCAGCTAGAATTTGAATATTACATCACAATACATGGGTTCATAAAGAACAAATAAAGAAAAAAGTGCACAATTTAAAAATTCTGCAAAAATTATATTAAGCTAGAGACCATATTCTAACTAGTCTTGAATTAAAGGAAATATGAAAAACTAAATTTTAAGATGTTTTATTTTGAAAAAAATTATGCCGTTTTTCTAGAGTCTTAATATCACAATATATCACAATGCATGAGATCACAAAATATCACAATAGGGTCTAATAATTTTTTTTATATTTCTTACCTTATTTTGACTAAAAAATGTTCCTAAACTTTTTCTCAAAAGTCCCTAGTTTTTGATTTAAAAATCAAACAATGTTGGCAAAATCTCAAAATATTAATAAAAACGCTTTCTTCAACCTTTAATTGCCCTTGAGATATAACACCTTAGGGTCCGAAAATATTTTTACATACTGTGGGTACACATACCAAAATTTTTGTAGAAATTCAGACATTTTTATTTTTGGACATGCTCACTTGACATGGAACCATCCATATATGAGTGCATTTTTTTAGATTTTATCATATGCGATTCCCCTCTTGTACACATACCAAAATTTTTGTAGAAATTCAGACATTTTTATTTTTGGACATGCTCACTTGACATGGAACCATCCATATATGAGTACATTTTTTTAGATTTTATCATATGCGATTCCCCTCTTTTAGATAATATACAAAAATTACAATTTTCATAGTATTATCGTATGTATTAGAAGCGAAAGTAAGTATAATTGTAGTGAAATTCTGACCAATAATTAACAAAAATGTATACGTCCTGAGGAAGCTCTTTATGTTTTGTATGATATTTTAGAATTGTATTAAATATTATTATTACGCATTATAACTTTTTTTATTAATTTATCTGAATGGTTATAAATGCATTTGAATTTATACTACAAGAACTAAACACCTTATTTACTGTTATCGATTACAGTACAATTTGAAATACTAATAAAAATGGTACTTGCTTTCAGTAGCTAGAGCTGCTATGAGTAAAGTGAAAAATAAATATTTCATTTTGGAAAAGTATGAAGTTTCTTGATTTCGGCTAGACACCCAATTAAAGATAACTGAAGCCTCGACTGAAGCCAAGTCTGTCTGTGTCTCGGTTTATATACCTTCTCGAAATGTAATATTTTATCACTAATGCAAGCACGTTATTTTTTATGTAAAGATTTTTTGGAACTATATAGAGAATGAGTATAATATGTATACTAAACGAGGAAAATGAAAAAACTTTCGCCCACCTGATATAGAGTAGGTGAACGATATTCTGCTCTGAAAAATTTATGTAATTAGTTCTTGATATGCGATTTGCGTTAAAATAGGATTCACACATTTATAGATTCTATTTATTATAAAATATTATTCACAATTAAAAGTTGTACCAATTGTACTACTCATATAGCATTCTCAAAGCGCTATCGTGTTTCAGATAGTTCAAACTTCATATGCTTATAGCATAAATGTGAGCAGAAAGCTACCTATATAGCAGGAAACGTTGTAGAAGAGAACGTCGCAGAAACCTTGAAATGTCCGCTATGTAAGAAATGTTTCTGCGACATTACTAACTACTTCGAGCTACGGTAACATATGGTACGTTATAGGAACGTTGTTACAACGTTTGAACATCAACATTCTAAAATCATCTAAAATATAATAAAAACGACAAAACGTTTGGGACTAATCTACTAGTTTGGTTGTATCATCCGGATAATTAGTTATGTAGTGTTCAGCGCCCGTAATTTATTGTACGAGCGTGCCGCGTTCTTTATATTTTTATTACGTAACTTTTTAATGAACGAATTTTGAATTAAAGGTTGCTGGAACGTTATGTTCCATACATAGTTCTAGGAATGAGGCCACTGTTCTGAAAATTTTAGTACGTTATCGAATATCGAATTTGAAGTATACCATGGATGGATTTTTCAATAAAAAGCTGAATTCTCAGATAGACATTTTTTTAGAAAATCAAAACTGTAAATATCAAGTAAGTGATATACATAATGATAGTATAACCAAATAATTAATAATGAAAAATATACCTAAAATGCCCAAACAAATGGCTTATTAAAACTATCAATTGAAGAATGAATAAATTTATATCAATGAAATTACGAAAACGTAAATACGGAGAGGCAAAGGTCAGAATAAAAAAGTTCAAAATTCCGAATTCGATAAGATTAACCTTCTTTTCCAAATGTATTTTGTTTTAATAATTATTATCCAAATATGTTCATTCTAATTTTTGATATTTAATGTAAAATAGTCCATATACTCGGTATTTTTATTTTCAACCTTTCGAATACAAAATAAATCTTCAGTTTTTATACAATACCACTATTATTTTGAAATTCATAATGTCGTATTTATAAAATATCGTATCCTGAATATTGTTCTTATTGATATACAGTATCAAATATCGTATACCTTCTTAGCTTGTAAAATAATCATTGTAACCATGAAATGTAGAACAAACGTTTTAAAACACACTCCCAAACTTCTCTATCCTCGCCCTCTCGTTGGGAAGATTATTCGAGACCACCAGCGCGGGGGCTCGTTACCTACAATACAACGTTGATTGACAAACGTCGGAGGTCCCGAGAGTGCAAACTGCGTAACGCGTGTGTCACCAAGACGATACGGAAACATTTCTTCTTCCCATGCAGGCCTTGTACAGCATTTATTAGCGCATTTCGCTTTATCGTTTTGGAAGTTGCTAAAACAAAATAAATAAATTTTTCAAGAATAAACTGAGATTTTCGACGAATTATTACCCTATTTTCAATTGGTCATAACTTTGCACCGGAACATCCTTTTTCAATGGTCAAAAACTCAAATTAAAGGTCTTTTCTTCTTCTTTTATATATTTTTTAGGGGGAAAATTGTTCACCTTTGAATGCACAGTTATTAACTGCGCAGTAAACGCCTTTATTTGCTATATTTAAAAAAACGTAGAAAACACCTAATTTGCCTGAATAACATAGTCACATGACTAATTTTCATTGTTCAAAAGCGTTTTTCTTCATAATTTAACCCCTAAAACGAGATAGAAAAGGTTTGGAAACCCGAGCATTCAGACTTTTTTATTGCGATTTTTGGACCCCATAAAGTGCATTTTTTTAGATTTTGTCATATGCGATTCCCCTCCTTAATATAATATACAAAAATTATAATTTTTATAGTAAAATAGTATGTATCAGAAGCGAAAGTAAGTATAACTGTAGTGAATTAACAAAAATGCATACGTCCTGAGGAAGCTCTTTACGTATTATATAATATTTTAGAATCGTATTAATTATTATTATTACGCATCATAACTTGTTTTATTAATTTATCCGAATGGTTATAAATTGCATGTGAATTTAAATTACAAAAACTTAATACATTATTTACTGTTATCGATTACAGTACAATTTGTACTATTTTGAGAAAGCGTAGCGCCAAAATAGTTGGCATCGTTTTATAACGTGAATATCATGTATAATACAAAAGTACTAAGCAAACTGGTACTTACTTTCAGTAGCTATAGCTGCTATGAGTAAAACGAAGAATAAATATTTCATTTTGGATTAGTATGAAGTTTTTTGATTCCTGCCGGACACCCAATTAAAGATAACTGAAGCCAAGTTCGTCATCGCCTTGGTTTATATGCGTTGCCGACATAGGATATTTCATCAATAACGCAAACGTGTTATCTTTTATTTAAAGATGTTTTGGTAGCACATAGAGAATTAAAATAATATGTAATAAACGGGGAAAATGAAGTATTATTCCTTCTTATACTTTATTTGTGGCAAATTTACTTTATTCCCGCATTTTTAATTGTAATTGCGCACTTTTCGTGAAAAAACTTGTACAATATTTAACTTACATTCATGCTTATCACAAAATCATATTTATTCTTTTACGCGAATTACATAAATAATTGTTGTATCATAGAGTTTCTTTCATTCAGATGCATTTACCTTTGTACATGTAGGGGAGACTAAGGCGAAACTGATCCCGGGGTCAATTCGACCAATTTTTAATTTTTTTGAGACAAAGCGTAGATGGAAGTCGTTACCTTGATAAAGTATAGTTATGAGTGTAGGTTAAACATAACAATATTATTTGTATCGCACAATTGTCAATAAACCTTATGAAATTGTCATCAAACTAATTATAATAGTTATATAAATAAGTCTAATCGAGCTTAATAATTGATAATTTTTTCATTATTATATAAAAAGTGGAATTACAAACAATATGAGATACTGAGTACATGCACTGTCAAAACTATAAGACGCCAAACTAATCTGAAATTAAATTTTTTAGAAGACTTTTTTCACTTCGAGGCATAACACATTTCTCTATTTTCGTGTATTTATTTTTGATAAAATTTACATTACATGTTGTGTCTATACGTATCTTGACATTATATAACCTATTTTTAAGATTTTGATGTTATAAATGGCAACTGATTTAATTTATAGAAAACCAGTTTTTCAATAAGTTTGCTACTTACGTTCAAATACACGTGGACTAAATGATATAATTAAAGAAATCAAAGTTTAAAATGAAATCTAACATGTACTCACAAGGGAGGACCACGGAGTCCGTGTCACCGATTTTTGATGAAAATTTGGGGTTTGTTTTCTGGTACCTAAAAACGAAGCCCAATACTCGTGGTTTAACCCATGGGCCTTTGTACGGTAGATACGTCGTATTTCATTAACATTGATAGTATATCTATATGTATATTTATTTTTTAGTATTGCCTATATGAGCCTAATGTTTTTTGGCACTATCTCAGATTTAAAGTCGCATGGGATAAAACTACGGATACTGGGATCCATTTTTAGGTTCCAAAAGTCGATCCCCAAAATTTCATAAAAATTCAAGACGCGGATTCCATGGTCTCCCATTATCAGTTGAAACCTAAAGAAGTGTTTAATTTTATCCCGGGCCCTGTATTTTATGCAAAAGAAAGTTTAACAATGTTGTTAGAATAAATACAGTTAGTTAATTAACTTATTAACAGAATTCCAATTATGATTCGTACCTTGCTTTCTCGATATTTTAAGACAATTTTTCGGTGTATAAAGGGAGAAACGAATAGGAATCCAGCGCGCATGAGAGACACAGAGAGGATCGAGCGAGGTGTCAGTCCGCCCGCGAAGACGAATTACACCAAAATGACGCGTGCTTTATTTATGATTACAGTCTCTCTCCTCCTCCCTGATCCATCCTTCGTTCGATATATATTTTTCCTCCTGCTTTCACGGGCTTCGTTTTTGCGTCGCATCGCCGGCGATATTGCCTTCGTGTATTTCTGCTGACTTACTTCTGTCATCGCTTTTGCCGTTGATTCCTGACGGGCCAATCGATGAGTCGCGCCCCTCGGAGTGATTATTCACGAATTTCACGTATGGCTGCGCGAGCACACCGAATCTTCGGTTGTATGATGAATTTCCGTTGATGAAGGAGTATTGTTGAAAATGTGTCGTTTTGATGTTGCGTATAATGATTTTTGGCTGCGTGTCTTAACTTAAGTCGCAGAGATATATTTCTCAAAATCTACTAAATTCACTTCTAAACTTCCTCAAATTTAAACACAAAACGAGATTTTTTACTTAATATGCACTTAGAATGGCATAATTACTATGAAAAAAATTTAATCTTAAATATTGAATCCGATTAAAAACCGGATATGATATAATTAAAATTCAATCATAAATTGAGAAACTTTAAAACTCGATTCATAAATCAATCGTAAATTGTTAAAAAGGCATGTCGTATTTTTTATTTACTTTAACGAAGAATCATTCGTAAATTCTGTGCAATATAATCAAATATTCTATAACAATTATGTCAGATACATTTTTATATCTTAACCTAAAAATTTCAAATCATTAATTTGTAACCATTTTCTCCTAATTTTTAATTAAAAGATAATACTTACATAACTCTTTGTAAGTTATCAATAACAAAAAAATGAATTTGAACTGTTAAGATCATACATCCTTTTTGTTCGCTATTGATAAGAGCATTTAAAAAATAAATGCTTTATAATTCATACAAAAGAATGAATTCAATCGTGTTATTTAACTAGTATTTTATAGCCGTTAACCGTACAGAATACCACTGCAGTATTTAAGACTTTATTAAAGTACAATTGTGAAAAGTCATAACATTCCATAACTTATTTTCTAATTCCACGAGCCATCACGATACTCTCCTCTAACAAAATCCCATCCAAAGAAGACTCTACATTAACCCTCACCTACAGCCGGCCACTCTCGCCCGAAAATCTCCATAACCCAATATCTCCACGCGAACAAAGCTTCGCTAGAGGAGAGAGTCAGTCAGCCCACACGCGCACGTGACCAAGTACATCCCGGCGAAGTCAGCGCCTGCAGAAGCATCATCAATTGCAGAAACATCAGTTCCCAATCGCGTGTTTGCGCGATACGGCATACGCACTCCGCCACTGCGTCGCTATGCGTGCGTTGTACGCATATAAACCCGCGTATAACCCACATGCAGCAGGCAGACTTCTGTGTACCCGCTTCACTCCCTGCGCGAATACGTATATGTGTGTGTGGGATGGCGAGCAATTATGGGGGGTGGTGGTCTGCTGGGCTTTGGGTAACCAACTCGTGAAATTCAATTACCGAGTCTGGGAGGGGCCGAGGAGCCTGGCGTGGTAGATGTATATAGGCCCAGGGAAGGTATATACATATGTATATATATTTATATATATATGCACTGTGACGGATGACGATAGATGGAAGGGGTTGGTGGGTGGCGTGGATCGGTCGAATTTTGAGTGACGGGTAGGTACGAAGTTGGTAACGAGCGTCTAAACTCTGGCGATGAAGCTCGCTTTCTATGTCTTATCTCGATGATGAGCCTTGCTTCTGTAGTAGCTTGTATATCTTATTTCTATTCTTCTTAAGGTCTGCTTGGGATGTGTCGATCGAGGTTGCGATTGATATTGTTCATCTTCCTTTGTGCGCTCGTTGGGGAAGAGACACGCGTATGTTTACGTAGATTCGTAAGTGAACATGTTAGTAACGAGTCAGAAAAGTATGTGAATGCTGAAGTAAAGATACAATGAGAATGGGAGAGCACTTAGCGGGTTGGCTGCGATTGGAATTTCGACAAAGACACGGGATAATTGTTATTAGGATATTCTTTAAATTATTTGAAATGTTTGTAATATTTTTGGTTACTATGTCATTCATTTTTGTGGATAACGATGCTAAACAATTAAAAACATGGAAGTTTTATAATTTTTACACAATCTTTTTAAATAATCTTCAATTTGAGACTAATAATAAAACGGAAGATGTATGGTTGTCGAAGACATTTTATTCATTGATTTATTCTCACAGTGAAAATCGATTTATCTCAGTATTTCAATTTTGTTTCTTAAATGAAGACAAAATTATTTTTAACTTTACAACGTAAAGTCAAATAATATTACAATAGTATTGAAGATTGCTAATTGGTATTTGTTGTAATCCAAGGAGGAGCTTTGAGAGGTGTTCTCTGCTACTTAAAAATGATTCCCTTTACCCGTAGTTTTGTCCCATGGGTCTTTCTTTTCGAGATATAAGCTATTTCTTTTTGGGTCAATATGTTTCTGAAAAGGTGCAGAGTTATGGCCAAAAGAAGAGCTAGATTTTTTGACTGATATAATAAATATTTAGGGTATATCTCGAAAACAAGGGCCCATGGGACAAAACTATGGACAGAGGGAATCATCTTTAGATATCAGAAAACACCTACCAAAGCTTCAGCTGAATCCGTGACCCAAAGGCCTTGAGTTCTCCTTGTTAGTGCAATAGCCAATTGCAACAATTACAGTTGATAGTGGCAAATTATTGTAAGTCAAGAATTTCGTTTTTGGGATCGTTTATACTCCCTAAAGGACATTAATCGAGTAACCTAAATGTAACTGTGGAAAACGTAGATATAGATTTCCTTTCATTTACGCACGTATTGAGTTACCTAGTCACGAATCTCTAAGAAACTCATGCAAAATGGAAGATCTCCATCTGCAATCGGATCAACATCCAACAAAAGCCACCATCAACTTACAATATCTATTCCACCGCATCATCACTGTTTTTTCGGTTACTTATCCAATCTCCAATATCTTGACCCGTGTCTCCAATCCCCTCCCCCTCTTCCAGATTCTCTCAGCAGCGACAGCTGATATCGTCTTCCGTCCTTTCGTCGGCGCTTTTCTTCCGTGTCGCCTGTCCGCCGCACGCCGCTACTGCCACTGCTCTCTTCAGCACAAGAGCTTTCTCTCTCGCATCTCCTTCGTCGTCCTTGGACGCTGGGCTGCATCTCGAGGGCTTTCCCTCTATTCTTCGCCTCTCGAATGGGGCCACGCGCGCAAAGGGGGAGATAGTGAAATTGAAATTGTAACTACGAGCGCGCTCGCGCCCGTTTCGTTGCTGTCGGTGAATGAACCGTGCTGCCGAGGGAGTCCGCAAACCTCGTCGTAGTCCCTTCGTCTTCTTTTCTTCGTTCCTTGCTTACCTTCGTTGTTGCTGCCACTGCTGCTCTCTTCTCTTGCTCGTTTACGTCGAGTGGTTTCTGTGGTTCGTTGTTTGTGCCGCGTGACTCACTTTGTCTCTGCCTTGATCTTTAGTAGTGAAATTCAATTATTGGGCTGTTATGAATGTCCTGGTAGAAATGAAACGGTCGTAATCGGCAATTTAATAGAAGTTCCAGTAAAAGCGCTCATTTTTTAGGCAGTTATGCGGAATATATGCCAAAAACTACAAGATAGTGTTTAGCAGTCTCTCGGTAGTTTGTGTAAAACAGTACAAAATAACTAATTTACTTGCAAAGTAAAAAACTATAGGATATTGTAGGTTACGATTTAAGTCAGTTTTACGAATTATTAATTATTATTAATCTCTAGGGAATCTTTTGTAATTTTAATAATCATGCTATTACGATGATTCCAGAAAAAATTTCAGAAAAATGTTAATTTTACTATGAGATTCATTTTTATGGATACTATTTATAATTGTCATGTAACTATACAATACCAATAAAAATTGTTATCTCTATTAGATTATACATTTTCTTACTATATTTCATATTATGTTTTGATTTCTCAAAAGGAAAGCATTGTAACAATGAAAAATTTGTTATCACAGATGTTGATGAATTTTTATGTTTTCAAGATTCCTGAGTCAGAAAAACATGTTTTTAAAAAATGTCTGTCTGCATGTATGTGAAAAAAAATTGTGGTTCGATAACTCTTCAAAGACAGCATGTTATGAGCTGAAATTTTGCAGTCATATGAGGTTTTGCTCAACTTAGATCTCATTAAATTTTGAACCTGTTTGGATTATAAAAAGTACATTTTTTATAAAAAATAGTAACTTAAAAAAAATGTCAGAAATCGAATAAAAGTTTTTTCTTATGTTTATACGTTATATATGTTGAAAATATATATGTTTTCATAATGTACACGTAATTTCCTGTCAATTCATATATCTAGCAATTGTTTTAAAGATATTTTGTAAAAGAATAAGAAAAATATAAATTTTACAACATTTGTAAAAATCAAGAAATTTTTTTTGTCTCATTATACGTCAAACATACTGAAAATATGTACGCTTTCTTAAAATACACATAATTTTCTTCCAATTTATATATCTAGCAATTAATTCAACGCTATTTTAGTGGAAAGAATAAAGTTGAATTTTGAATACATATAAAAAATGACTAAGAAGGTTTCGTGTACAGATATGGTGAAAATTATTTTATTTTATTTAATGCGAATTTCCATTATTAAATTCTCAAATTCGATTTATTAGGATCTCTCTTATAGAAAGAATTCTGCTAAAGCAATTAGCAGCGGTTTCTTTTGTTTTATTAACCGTGGGAGGGCACTTAGGTGCGAATTTGCACCGACAAAATTTTAATTACAGTTTACAGCATCTTTCGCGGACATTAGTCTACCAAGATGAGCAAGATTCGTCGCCCAAAATGAATTGTTTGGAGTTTCAATAGGTAAATCGGGAATAATGGGACGATGATTATCAGGTGATTTCCAGCCGAGATTTGATTCCGCGTTTTAGGTGATTCGTTACATAGTATAGAGGGCGATTGCTGCAAATTAGCTTTTCCGGAACAATGTCGCGTGCGCCGTCATCCAGCTTTACGCGAATTTCGCCATAACGTACGCTTCGATAATTTCCATTGTAACGGAAATAGATATATGTTGACCTAAGGCGGGATTCGAACCTTTGATAGATGATGCCACAGCGCATTGACGGATTATGGTTTAGCGCGGGCGAGGCTCTAAGCCCGTGCAACTGTATTTAATTCCTATGCTGCTATAATGATTCTAAGTGATTAATTGCGCTAGATTTGGTAATCTACGATATTTTTTTCGTAGAATATATGACGAATTGTACGGAGCATTCATTTATTTATGTATTCAATATCGATTATTTTCGGAGAATCTTTGCAATAGAGTTCCAGAATTCAGCGAATGTTAACTCATTTCATACTTTCACACTAGACCGTGCATGCTTTATACATTCTCTTTAAGGTCGATTATTTGTATTCTAAATAAGAATTTCTCGATCTAATTATCGTTAAGTAACTTCAAGTATCGCGTTGACAAGAACCAACAGACAACATTATTTTTATACATAATAAGTATTGAAAATTAAAGAACTATAAAAGATTAATATATGTTTTATTTTAATAGTATCTATTTTTTCATTGAATATGAATGATTGTAGCCATTGGTAAAAGTAATTATCACTTTTTCCTTCTAGTAATAATAACTGAATGATTAAAATCAAAGAGTTTTTACACGTTCTAGCATTGAGAATTTGGATTTTGTCTTAATTCATGAATAAGATGACATCAACATTTGATTGAGAAGTGTACGTGTGTTTGATTGTTAAAGATGTAAAATAGCGTAAAAGGTGAATTCTTTTAACACCACGAAAAAAACTAATACAAATAAACCATCGACGTAAAAATACGTATTCATTGCACTTCAATTAATGTTATTTAACCTTGATTTTAGTCATTTTCAAGCCTTTCTATTATTTCCCATGCCTCGATAAAAGAAACTTATTAAACTTGTCCACCGAACCCACCACCTCCCATCAATAAAATAAAAAGACCACCTCTCCTATTCAAGCAAATCGTTCTCGAGCGCGATTTATCCCACGTACATGTAGACACCCCCACGCTGCATGTATATCCACTCGAGCCTCCTCTCCTCTTTATTAATTCAAGTAGTGATCCTAACGGACGGAAGGCCTTCGCACGCCCGCCTCGCAGTTGGCCTTTTTTGCAACTCTCGCGCTCTCTCCCTCTCTCTCTCTCTCTCTCTCTCTCTCTCTCTCTCTCTCTCTCTCTCTCTCTCTCTCTCTCTCAATCTCCACTTCCTCCTCCAGCATCATCCCAGATATATGTACCCAAGAGTAAGAGCTTCAGCTTCGGATGCACATATACCTATATATATCCTCCGTCGAAGGATGATTGTCCGCGTGCGCCGGCGGTCGAGAGCTACATCTACGTACGTACGTACGGAGTAGCCGAGGACTGACAGGTCCGGGCGTTCATTAGCCGCTATTCACGGAGAGGGAGAGAGAGAGGGTGTGAGAGAGAGAGAGAGAGTGAGAGTGAGAGAGAGAGAGAGAGAGAGAGACTGGACGTGAGGATTCTGGACGACGTTGTGCTGGAGTGAGAGGGGGATGGAGATCTACGGATCTGCTGCTCAGCCCAGGAATGCCGCACGTCCTGGACTTGTTACTCTATCCGCGCGTACGCATAATTACGTCCGTCGAGTGCCTGCTGGACTCCGGGATGAGCCTTGCACTGTTTAGTTGGCAGTTGTGGAGCGCTGTTTGTTATATATTATATATGTTGCGCGAGGGCATACCAGGGATATAATATAAGGTTACGTGTACTCAAATGTTGCACTGCGAAATATGTCTGATGGACACGGACAAGAATCCTTGGTAAACATTAGAAGACTTAATCCTTCCGTAAATATCAGTTATTAAAAATCCGTGCTTTCAATAATCTCTGTTAATGATGACATTAAAAAAAAGAAACAATTTACTTAGTTAATATGAACCGAATGTAAAAACGCAAAAAAACGCTGCCAACTGATTTGGCGCTTAGCTTTCTCAAAGAGATATCGGGCATTTCATACAGTATGTTGTATTAATATGCATAGGTCAATATCTGTTAACATATTTGGCAAAATGTGTAATATTGTACCCCCAGAACAATAGGTACTATGATAACTCAAATTTCTATGTCTTTATAAAAGCAAGCTACCCTGGTGGAAAATAATCAAGAGCTATGTAGATCTATCGAGTTTGTCATGAAAAATATTGGTGGGCCTCGATAAACCTTGATAATTTTCCACCAGGAAAGTAGCATAAATTTCTCATGAAGTACATTTTTTTCTCAACACAGGCATGAAATCGGTATTTTTTCATGCCTAAAAGTATGAGAAAAAATTACAAATTTCTAGCGTGTTTGTTCAAAGTGTTAAGAAATATCCATTTCTCCCCGGAAAAGAGATGAGAAATAAAAATCAGTTGAGAAATTCAAGCGCAAACCGAGTTAGCCAGTTCTTCAAGCAAAAACTAAGTTAGCCTCATCTTCAAGCAAAAACTGAGTTAGCCTCATCTTCAAGCATTTCCGAAATAACCTCTTCTTCTACTCAACCGTCGATATCATGCCTTTGTTAAGAAAAATACGATATGTAACCCGGGAAGAAAAGCTATTTCAGACTCGGATGAGGTGTTTCGGGTTATAAAAAAATATTACCCCCCCCCCCCCCCACCCCACCCCCTAGTATATATACATAACGAAATCCCCAAAAGAATGCACGTTATTGCCCGTGTAAAAATATTAGTCTGGCAAAAAGTGCCAGACCAAATGCTAGACTTTTAACTAGACTAATATAATAAAAATAAAAAGTCTAGTTAAAAGTCTGGCATTTAGTCTGGCAATTTATGCCAGACTTATCAAAGAAAAAATTCGTCTAGTTAAAAGTCTGGCTTTGAATCTGGCATTTTATGTCAGACTATTTGCAAAGAATAAAGTTAGTATAGGATAGTGGCCGTAGCCATACTTTCGCCAGACGTGCGCCATACTTCTGCTAGACTTACTTTTGCTAAACATCAGCCATACTATTGCCATATTAATATTTTTACACGGGTGGATCCAGAAATCCCAAAAATAAATTTGAATGCTGGGGTTTCCAAACCTTCTCTATATTATTTTTTAGAGGCTAAATTATGAAGATAAACGCGTTTGAACAATGAAAATTGGCCATGTGACTATATTTTTCAGGCAAATTATAGGTGCATTTTACGGCTTTTTACATATAATAACAAAAAGAGGATTTTACTGCGCAGTTACTAACTGTGCACACAAAGATGAAATTTTTTTTCCCCATAAAGTTGTAACAGTACAGAAAGTATAGTATTAGATTTTAAAATTTCGCGCCGTGAAAAGTCGATGTGCGAACGACTTTTCGATACAGATGAGTGTATGAATGTATGTAGTTAAAGTGTGGGTGAAATAAATGTATGTGTGTGTTCGCTGGCCAAGGCAATTTTCGAGAGCGATGAGTAGAAGTAGACTGCGGCGAGGAGGCCAGCGTGATAGAAGGCTCCTGCGCATATACTGTATTTCTTTATATCTCTCTCAAACAAGTCGAAAGTCCCGAAAGGGGTAAGTGTATAAATTTTATATAGGTATACGTGACAAGATCTTATGTATCGGGAACGAGAACATTTATATTTCCGGCTCTCCGTGTAGTTTTTCAGACGGTGGCATTTTCTGCGAGCGAAGCGCATAAATAACAGCGATAATTCGACGAGTGGTGTTCATTACGAGTGCTGCATCCAGGCATAGTCAAAAGACGTGAATGGTCAACTATACGTCGCAGAACGCTTCGAAATAAACCATAGATTCTGCGCGCATATTGCCTTCGCCAAAGAGAGTAAGCTGGAACCTATATATATATATGCTCTGTCTATTATTCGCTGCACCGAAATTAAAATAAATGTGCGTTCGAGGAATGTCGCTTTTCATGAGAGCCTGATAAAAATAAAATATAACTCAGATTTCTAAGAATAAGAGATACGCACAAATAAAACATTATTAACATTAGAATTATTTGACTATCCGCGATACCGCGGAATATTAATGTATACGTATTGGGACGCGCTCATTGTAATGGGTTATAGCCTATAGACCACTAAATTGTGACGATGGCAGATTGGGTTCTGTCGTGATTATATATATATGTACATGCGAATGGGTGTGTGAATGCTGGGTGTGGATGTATGCGCAGGGTGATTTAAAAAAAAAAGGAAGAAGAAAAACTATGTATCTTGCGAATTATTTTGTAATTAATAAATAATATTCATCAAATATACTCGAACCATCGTATAGTCGTGAACCTTATTTATACATTTTTTTTGTTGTTGATTCTGATTTGTATACCTATATATACTACTAATACTCCACAAAGTATATAAAAGTTGAAGAAAAGACCTTTAATTTGAGATTTTGTTCATTGAAAATGGATGTTCCGATGCAAAGTTATGACTAATTAAAAATAGGGTAATAATTCGTTGAAAATGGGTAAAAGCGAACGGATTTTACATTTTTGCAAAATCTGAGATTTATTATAGTATTTTAGTATTTATTTTGCTTCCTCATAGAGAAAGCTTTGTGATGGCAAAGAAAAAAGTTTTGCTAAAAATTTGTTCGAAACATGTTTTGAAATAGAGAATCAAAATAAACTATTTTTTGTCATATACGCACGATTCTCTCGTCTTTTCGTCACTCTACAAAAAAATTTCGTCCAGCGGGCGAAACGAAGGTACTTCTCGCCCGCTAATCAGAAAATTTTAGAATATTTTGTAAATTTTGGTAATTTTGGAAAATGTGGAAAATTTTGGAAAATTTTGGAAAGATCAGCTGCAGTAAACACACGCTCTAGAGGCATAAAAAACGCAAAATCAATACATATATGACAAAAAATACGGTTGGGCCTTTGGGGAAAAGTATTTCTTTACCCTTGTGTGATTGCAGTACTCGTCTTCGGCTCGCAAACGCACTCGTCTTCGGCTCGTGCTTGCTCCCCTCGCCTCGTGCTGCAAAAACCACACGCGGGTAGAAAAAGACTACTTTTCACCCTAGGTACACAATATACTATTAAAAAAGTTTGGAAATTTTGAAAATTTTGAAAAATGTATACACGCATATACGCATGAATTCACACACGCACGTACGCACGATGCACGCACACGCGCATGCACGTACATTTTTATATACAAAATATCGATTTTCTGAGTAGTGGGCGAAAAGTAGCTACTCGTACGAATTTTTTTTGTTTTGAGTGGGAAAAAAAATTGTTTTTGTCCGCTGGTCGGAATACAGCTGCTTTGCAGCCGCATTAGAGGCACAAAAAACCGCGAAAATCGTGCGTGTATGACAAAAAGTTATTTTGAACCAATTTTAGTTAAGAACGTTACATGACAGAAAGTTCAATAAACATCTTTATGTTAATAAAATAATTAATTAAGTTTGGAGTAAATATAATTATTAAATTCAATTCACAACCTCTTTTATTACTTACTTTAACCCCAACATGTGAAAGAAATTATTTCTTTTGATAAAGAAATTGAAATTTGAATCATCAATAAGAGTACGCCAATCAAACCGCAAGCGGGTTGGATGGCGCAACTTTATTTGTATTCATTTATTTGTTCATATTCGACTATTTATAAATGATAATTAAACAATAAATATTTATTACGAAAGAAAACATGTTAATCTAGCATTACATACAGTTTTATTTATCTTTAATGCTTTTTTCATTTAAATAATCGATGATCGAGCTTAGGTGCGTCAGTAATGCGGCATCTCCCGCATACCAAAAAATCGCAATTGAATATGTATTCTTTTTCAAATAATATATATCATTTAACTTAATAAAAAAAATTTTAATCGAGTTTATTTCCGTTCCTCTCTACTTTTTTTTTAATTTTGGTCTTAAAATATTTTATGAAACAATATTGTTGATGAAAATATTTTTTAATGTAAATATATAATGCATACTATTTTACGAATAAATTTAAGATAAGATGATAACATATAACTAAGAAAATCTTAAAATGTTCATTAAGTGTTATTTCAAATTTCAACTGAATTAAATGTTATTCCTTACAAATTGGATTGGAAAAAAAAACAAAATATATATCGATTAACTAAAAAATTCTCTAGTCTTCTCTTATTTTAAAACAATTGAATAAAAATTTTTGTATACAAGTTATTTTCTCTTTTTTACAAACTTTATCAAGAAATAAAGAAGAGCTTTGAATGGCCAAAAAATACCGCATAATTCTCAATAAAAAAGCGATGAATTTTTTTTGTTGATAAAACATGAGTATCATAAAATTGAGAAAACGTTATAAAACAAAAACAAATCGATAAATCTTAAAAATTCTTCTTGATTTTAAATTTTCGTTGAGAAACGTAAAAAATGAGCTGTAATTGGTAAAAGATTATAGCGTAATAAAATATTTAAAATGAAAAAACGTTGTAAAATTAAAAAGATTCCATGAATTTTGAGAATTATTTTTGATTTAAATTCTTGATCAAAGGACGAAAAAAATAAGAATTCATCGGTTAAAAATTACCGTGTAATATCTGAAACAAACAATCAAAATTAAAAAGAAAAAATATAACCTCCAATATCAAAACAAACAAAATGAGCCATGGAACATTAAATTGTACTGTGGCTTACTCGAGATATCGATGTAAACACACACGCGCGCGCACTATTTATTTTTCTATAAATAGTGTATTTTGACTCCTTATGTCTCAAAACATGTTTCTAACATATTTTTAAAAGAACTTATTTTTTTACTATCACAAAGTTTCGTCTTGTAAAGCTCCCACTTGTCTCAAAGACTTTATCCTCTCAGTGTAGATAAATCTTTAAAAAAATTTGACTTTCCATTTTCATAATTATCAACCGTACAGAGGCGATAGCAGCTGATCGTATCAATGACACTAAAACTTATAAATTCCTGGAACCAACCTAAAGTTTCAGTTGACTTTGGATGTTATTACAACCAACATCGGATTGAAATAAAACTTGTCAATGTTTTAAAAAATATTTAAAGTGATTATCAAAAATATTGTATCGCTTTTAGGATACAATGATTAAACTTTTAAGTTTCTTTTGTATCCTGGGACTTTTGTATTCAATTAGTGAAACAAGAAATGTCTTTTTGGATAATATTCGTACTACTACCTTAAACCCGAAGCCGTTGGATACAACCACTTTGGAGCCTTTAAAAAAATTTAACGTAATGCACGAATTTATTGTTGCGGCAAAATTTGAAGTAGAATGTGTTAAAAATACAGTTTATGCGTTTGGTGAATGTCGTCCAATTTAATAATATCAGTAACTACATAAAATGTTTCTTACGTGAGTCAATTAATTTTATACCAAGATATATTAATAAATTTAGCTTGAATTGTATAATTTATGATTATTAAAGATTATGAAATTGCTAATTTGTTACAGATGATTTGTAAAATATTTTATACGCTTTGTCGAAGTGTTTTCTTACCATAGAAGAAGAAAATCAATGATATCTCAAGAAAGTGATGTAAAAACGACGAATATGTTCTTTCGGAATAAATTAAAATGTAACTTATTTTAATAAGGGGGTGCAGGTAATGTGGCCACCTTAATGAACTTTCGATTTCAAGTAGATATATATCGGGTTTTGGGGCTTCGGAATAATTGAGGCATGTTATTTGAATTACATTACCTGCATGGCCATATTACCTGATCCCACATTAATTTTTTTAAACATATGCTTGTGTTTAAATTTATTTCTAAATATATATGCGCATGCATATCAGACATTATTTTTGTTTAAAACAATAGAAATTAAGTTTTATTTTTTACGTTACATATATTATATTCCATTGTGACTAATATTCTTCATTATTTTACACTTCATGAATTTATATTTTTATCTTTGGATGAAACTGTAAACAGGGAAAACCGTATTTTTCTTTTCAACTTTTTTATTAACCGTGCAGATGATATCAGCTCATATCAGTGGCAAATAGACTTATCAATTTATGGAGTAAAGCATCAAATTTAATTAAACTTGAACGTTATAACTAATAGCTTACTGGAGTACATTTTTCTAGGATTTAAAAAGGATTTAGAAAGATTTTTTTAAATATTGTAACCCTTTGATAATAAAATGATGAATCTTTTAAGTTTTTTTGTATATCTTGGGACTTAAGACAAGAAATGTGTTTTCAGACGAAGATCGTACTACTACCGTAACCTCGGAGCCAATGGACACTAACAACTCGTTGGGCCATCCTAAATATGTAATATACAAGAGGGCGTACCAAAACATAGTCGTGGCATCAGCTCGTGTAGATTGTGTTGATAATACGACTTATGTGTTTAGTGAATGTCGTACAATGGAATAAAATTAGATATGCATGTATTTGAAAATATACTCGCAGATTACGTTAAATGTTATAAAAAGAAAGAAACGTGTATACTGTTGTGAACTTACTTTGTATCAAGACTTTAAACCAAGTGTATTGTACGGTATAAATACACTTGTTGATATATTAAAATTGGGATTATTAATTTTATTACATGTTTTTGTATTGCAGAAAATGCATTAAATATTATTTAATTTGCTTCACCACATAATTTTTTGATTAGATAAGAATAAGATCATTGATTATTCAAGAAACTAATGTAAACATAATTAACATCTCCATCCCAGTATTATTTTAACAAAGTTATTTTGATAGCTTTCTTAAACAAATACTTATGTATAAATTCAAATAAAAATATCTAAATATGCATATCAAAAATTATTTATTTTAATCGGACTCCTAAATCTTTTCATTATTCACAATGCTAGTGTTGTACTCGTAGTAATAGGTTATAACCTTTAATTACACTTGTCATTCAAATAATAATACATAAGTAGTTTTTATATATAATTGTATCATTTTCATAATTTGATATCGATAAGCTTATTGTTTCAAAATCACATTTTCACAATGCCATTAATGTATTTAAATCGCGATAAAATATGCAAAGAGTAGTACAAACTCATAATAGAATGATAATGCAATCGCGATCGGATATTCGTGGCGATCCTTTGCCACGTTTTATTTACGCTAATGCGGGAATAAAATGTTAATGATCGAATTAATGCCATTATCAGTGATCGCTTTCATTAGGGCGTTTATTCCGTATCGCGCGACATGTTTGCAAAATCAAAGGCCGCAGGTAATTCATTCTCGGATTAGCTTTGACTCTGGCAAATTAGCCTAATTATCCAATTGACTCAATGCACCGTTTGACGTCGCAGCTATACTAATATAAGATTAAGCCCCATGATCGCCTTAACGACTTAATGTAGAGAAGGTTGTATGCACCAATGCACCACGGCAATTAAGACTTTTTAATTGTTGACTTATAAACTTTTAAGTATTAAGGTCTTTATTCTTTTATGCTAAAATTGCAAACCAAATGATCTATTTCATTAAATTTTCTTATGCTGGATTTTAACAAAAAAAAATATTTAATAAAAGTAGTCTTGGTTATTTTTGTTTGCGAAAGTGTTGTATTTTGAATTTGTCTTTAAAGTTAATTCCCTATCTAATAGACGTATATTACCAGTTAAATAGTTAATAATATTATGTTAAGCAGTATTATAATTAATTTTATATCTAATCGCCGGTTAATTATTTGTTTTCAACCATGTAGAATATTTTTACTTACGAATTATTGAAAGATAAAATGAACTGACCTTTGATCTTAAGTGAAATAATCAGCACATAACGTATATTTGCACTCAAAATCAGTCAATGTTCCATTTACAAAGTGCATACATCGGTAAATCTGCTCGTCTATAAATATGCAAAGAATTATCTAAAAACTAAAGACTAAAATGTACCGATAAGCTTATCATTTTATCTATAAACATGAAGACGTTTATGCTGTTATACTTTAAATCGTCTGTTGTGTAATGTGTGGCATCGATACAAGACCAGCGACTGAACCATCAGTTTTCTCCACCACAACGTATATACTTAACAACGATTGATTTTGTGACTTCAAAAGAGCATGTAACAGATATGTAAACCAGTATCAGATATACGTCGTTATATAAGTATGACTGCAGCATTATGTCTATTATCTCCGGAAAGATCATTTAACTCTAACCAAGATTATGACTTCAGAGAATACGGTATATTAGATTCAATACTGACTTTGTGTGTCAGAACGAAACTTTTTGGTCGCTGCGAAGGGGTGAAAAATTGTTTACATTTATTTTTATATTTAATATTCTATTCTTTTTCTAGTAAATGTATATTAACGAAAAAATAATTATTGATGAATACTTAGCAGCTTTAATTGGTCTTACAACTAAATTATTATGCTACTTTTTACTATTACCAAAAAGGTCAGTAGATAGGGAACAAAAAATTATCAATAGATAAGTAAAATCGTCCTTCAAACTTATCTTAAAAATGGAACTCATCATATGTTTTTCAAGTAAAAATGTTCAATCTGCAAAGGGTATCCACTATTGAACCATATATATAAGCAGCAAGTACTAAAGATTTCGGGTGCAGAAAGAACAAGAACTTGTGATCTAATTCATTGTTCCACTATAAAAAATTAAATATTTTTGTAAAGCCCTTTTTATCTTCTGCAGTGTTCGGTATGAGATCCGCGCAAGACCTTGGTTGAGGCCACACATTTTAAATACTACAGAGTCCCCAACAGTTCTTCTTTCGAGTTCTTATCTATCCAGTATATATTTTGCACCCATTTGCGATCCTGGTCAAGTTTATATGTTTGACGAGTGCCGTATAGAACAATAATACTACACTCACTTTTTGAATTTAAAAATAACGTGGAAATATTTAATTTTTGATGGCCATACGTACAATATTCTTGTTCCAGACAGGTAAAAATCAAAGCTATTAACAGAAGAAAATAAATGAAACAAATAAAAAATAGTATATTATGCACCTAGGGAATAAAGTGAGCCAGTAAATGCCTGCGTGTGGTTTGGCGCCCGAGCGGAGCGAGGGCGCCACACACGCTGGCATTCGCTCGCTCACTTTATTCACGCGTGCGATATACATTTTTATATCATACCCAGCGGAAAGTTCGTTACATATTGGTTAATACTTAAAAATACTTGAAAAATACTTGGAAATACTTGAAAAATGTTTAGATAAAGAAAAAGACGCATTAATTTGTATTAATTTTCCGTTTCCACTGTTAAAAGATAAATAAGAGTTCAAAATTATTTATTGAGAAAAACGAATTGTTCATGAACAAAAACAAAAACGATAAAACAACTAATGATTGAAGAAAGGCAATTGATTGTTCGTGATATTTAATTTAAATAATATTTAATTAAGATAATAATAAGAACAGAAAACCAGTTTATATTTACATTTATTAAAAAATAAAGTTACAAAATGGACAATATTGTGTTACACATAAAAAATTATTGTGATACATTATTTTACGGATGACATTTATAATAGTACAGAATTTTACATTTAATATTCAACATTCATATTATTTGCATGGTGAAAATATTTTTTAGATATTCAACTAAATAAAAAAGACTAATATTATTTAACATATTATAATAAGTAATATTTCAAAGCTATATTCATAAGTCATTGGCCTTTTCATTGCTATTATTACAATAACTATTATTAATTATCGACTTGTGTATTTCACAATTTTGAAAAAGTACAGGTACTGATGTCGGTGAAACAGAATCGAATACTTCATTCTCGATGACTTGTTTTCTTTTTTGACTTTGGTTCATCAGAGCTAATGTATTCATTGTTATTCAGAGTTACTTCCTGTAATGGCCTTCGAATCCCAAAAAGTGATAATGGTTTGATTGGTGTCACATTGTTTCTCATTGAGTTGTTATTGTTATCATTTGTTGTTCTGTTAGAATTTTCCGTACTTGTAGATGGTAGGTGTAAACCTGCCTCAGCATAAGTTGAAAGTTACTTAAACTTTTACTCAGTGCCATTCCATTCAAATTATTTTCACCACTCTTCGAAGATGCAGGTAACTGTTTATCGGAGTTCATAGAATCTTTCACTTTATATGGATTCGCAATACGTTTAAAAATGTCCTCTCTATTTGCCACTGAATTCTCAATATACCCTTGAGCGACTGCATCAGACTTCCAACCTCCAAGTTATTTAATCTTTGTGAAATCAAAGCGTGCATTAGCAACAGCAGTTGCTGAACTTCGTCGGAAGCAATGCCCAGTATAATCAGATGAATTATCTAAATTTAAATAACACGCAATGGTCTTCGGTGTCTCGCTTATTTTATTTTTACCAATAAACTGCTTGGTACATTTTCCACTGTAGTAACTAAAAAAAATCTATGACTGGGCATATTTTCTGGCCTTAACATGACATATTTTTTCACTATGTCATAATATTCACCACCAAGTATCTTTGATTGTGACTATAAATTGATTAGTTGAATCTTCTAAATTTCTAGTATCCATCATATCTGTAGTATTAATATTAATCATCTCTTTAGATCTAAGTGCGCCAAAAATTCAAAAAATCAACATAACCTAAAAAAAAAAATATATATATATATATATATATATATATATATATATATATATATATATAAACATTTTAATTTTAATAAATAAATATGTTACATCACAATTACCGTCATCATCTTAATCTTACCCCAGTAATAAAGTATATAGTAATAAAGTAATAAAATGAATAATAATGTACCGTATCATAATAATAACATAATAGTAATAAAGAATCTAAATATACCTTAGCTGCTAAGTAGATATGATCTTCAGGAATACGTAGGAAATCTTGTATCTGTTCCCAGCTCAGAACGAGAGACTTTTTTGGCCTATAGCCTTTAGATTGTTGTTTCAAAAAAGTTTTCAAATAATTGTAGTCGTTGATATTTACATTGTTTTTGGCACTCCAAGTCGCTCTTAATTTTGACCAATGACTCCACATGCTTGATGGCTTCCATTTTATTGACAACTCTTTCAAGTAAACGAGTAGAATATCTTCATTGATTGCGTTTCCTTTATTATTATGTTTCCACTGTAAAAATTGTGAGTATGCTAATTCATACTGAAATCTCGATTTCTTAGGAAATAAATTGTCAACAATCAGTTTTTTCTCTAACTCAAAATTTCTGCCTTTAATGATTTGTTCTATATCAATATCATCATCGGATGAATCGATTGACTCCATTTCTTCATCACTCACAATCACAATTATAATTCAAAAACACAATTATAAAACAACCAAAAGTAAAAGAAACATTTGTTTTTGTGTAACTTTATAGGTTAATTTTATCCTTAAATACAGTAAGGAAGCGGTAAATACACTGATCGTAAATGAAGAAGTGAAATAAACGTTTGATTTTGTGTAGATTTAAAGGTTAGTATTTTCTTTAAGAACAGTAAGAAAGCAGCAAACACACATCTGATCGTAAACGATTGAGGTGAATTCTCTCTTTGTACTGCTCTCGGCTTGTTTGTCTCTTTCTTTTTGACGCTATAGTATAACATTCCTTACATGCTCTACAGTTTCACGCATGCGCATAGCACCGGGAATAAAATAACAGCAAGGAATTAATGCGGCGTTTGTTTCCCTGTTAGACGGGTATAAAATTCAAACTTTACGCTAGGGTATGATATAAAATATGTTAAATTGGTAAACGTTCAGTGGCTTAAATTCGCTTGCAGCTAATAATAATATATTATATTAAATTTCTCTATTGGTTTTTATGATCTAGAATAGTTTCACTTCTAAATTATCTAAAGATAATAATGATTGACGTTTGACCTTATTTAAGATCTAACAACTTATTTCGTCGAGCTTAAGCAAGAAACAAAATTTACTTTCACAGACATGCTGTATGTTCAAAAAACAATACCAGACCAAGTACATTGCTTTCTAAAATATTTGAAGTATGTTTCCTGGAAGTTTTGCCTTCTATGATCAAAAACAATTTCACTTGAAATTACCGAAAGATATTAGAGATGGACTTTTGACCTTATATAAGTGGGGATTCATTTCTTGTGCGTAAATTTCGTTGATCAGTTCATGAAGTACATCTATCGGTGAATCAGCTCTTCTCTAAATATTTATATAAGATATTTTCTCTAAGATTTCTGAAGACAAAAATTTCGAATAATTGTTCTAAAAAAACAGTTGTTTCATTTCCAAAAATGAAGAAGTTCTTCACAGTCCTATTTATCATCTGTTGCGTGCTGTACGACATCAGCGCTAGACCTTTGACCAAACCTCAAACTTTATCTACCTTAACGGAGTTCAAGGCGAATAATACGTCTCTCAAGGAACAAAAAGCGGATATTAATACCAAAGTTACGACTGGTTATCGTATTGTATCTAGTATAACTAGTCTCTACGGTGCGCATATTTGCAAGCAAGATGAAATGTTCATGTTTGGCGCGTGCCGTGCAGCAGAATAATTCTTCATCGAGCTGTCCTATTTAAGAGTGCGTGATTGTGTTCCGATACTGGATTATAAATACAGAATTTATATAGTGACACACATTGTAATCAAGGTGAAACAGAAGTAGATCAAAAATAAAAATTTAATTTGTTGTTTGTTCAAATTTTTTTTTTCAAATGCGCGTTTTGATAGATTGATATTCCATTCTTGTAAATACTCATCGAAATTGTCTGCCTATAAACATATAGTACGTATACCATGTCATTTTCATAACAAATTATGGAAGTGTTTTTATTTAATTTTGCTTACTCAAAGAGAAAGCTTTGTGATAAAAAAAAAGTTTTGCTAAAAACATGTTAGAAACATGTTTTGAGACATTAGAAATCCAAATGCACTATTTTTAGAAAATGTCGTCCGTGAGTCTGTGTACGTGTGTGTGTATGTGTGTGCGTGCGTGCGTGCGTACGTGCGTGTGTGTGTGTATGTGTGCGCGCGTGAACGTGGATCAGCATTACTATGAATATACACGGTGAAAATTAATGTTTCAAGGATTTTTGCTTCCTCCTTAAGAAAGCTTTGTAATAGTAAAAAAAAAGGTTTTGCTTAGAACATGTTAGAAACATGTTTTTACACATAAGAAGTTAAAATACACTATTTTTAGAAAATGTCCGTATGGATGTGTGAGTGTGTGTATGTATGTATCCCTCTGTATCTCGAGTAATCTACGATTAAATTACGGTGGTGGTGGTGGTGGTGGTGGTGGTGGTGATGATGATGATGATGATGATGATGATGATGAGTTAAACGGTTATATTTTGGTAAGATATAGCAATTTAAAAATAATTTATAATAATTTTTCGGGTTATTTGGTATGTTACAAATAATACGATCAACTCTTTGATTGAAAATCATTGAAAAAATTTGAGATGATTAGGAATAAATATAGAAAAAAATATTCAGTGTATCAACATATTAACATCTGCTTACATAATTTAATTAGAATATTAGATCATATAATTTAAGTTGTTATTTTTTTAAGTTGTGAGTTAGTGAATTAATAATATACAATAATAATTTATAATAAAAGGAGAATTCAAAAGAAAAATGACTTATGTTTTAACATCAAGAATTTTGTATATAAATCTGTATTTATTATTCACTTCGTATTTGAGAAACAGGTACCTACAATAATAAATACAAATAACTATTACTAATTTTGAATAGTAATGCTATAAATATAAATTATAGCAATGCTCATGTTCTCTAAAATTTTTAAAATGAAAATGTCACTGTAAGTCTGTTGAGTGAGTATACATTTTATTTTCTTGGAGTGGAATTTGACTTCAAAAGGATAATGTAGAAACTCGGTTCAGAATATTCAAATGTACGTAGAATATTCATCCATCTATTCTTCTCAACTCTCAGTTTCTTTGATAACACTCCTATTTTCCAATATAAATAAATGCTCTACCAGCTGGCATTTAGCATTCGCATGAAGCTTCCTAGCTTTGCGTTCCGTCGAATTGACTTTTCTCGCTGATTCTGAAAATGTCTGCTGTCCAGCTTTCGCGACTCTCGGGGCTCGATATCCGCACCTTGACTGTTTGTGCGCGAGCGGCTCTCGGCCTCGAGAGTGCGAGAGCAAGAGAGAATCAGGGTAAGTGTAATGGGTGAGTACTGCCTCATTTTATCGTGTCACGCTTCGGACTGACGCGATTACCGGGTTGCTACGATGGAGATTACGGATTACGCAGAAAGTCGCGTGCTGTTCTGCTGTTGAAGTATTATTTTCGATTCGCCGGAATTTTGTAAGTTTTGTTTCTTGGGAAGTGCATCAAAGCATTTTCTTATACATCTCGAGCTTTTAAGGTATTTTTGAATTTTACGAGAACTTTATTCAGACCGAGACGAGTTTCAAAACCAATACCGTAAGGGACTCATTTTCTGAACATTCTTTATACATAAAAAAAAAAAATATATAAAAATATGTTTTTAAAGCTTAATAAAGATTGCTTTTATGGAAACAAGAGTGTATCAGGGATTACTCTTTACTAACCAGAAGCTGAACCCATATAATAAAGGTGATGCATGTATAATAATAATTATGTTGTAAAAGCAATGTTATAAAACTGAAATAATCAACTGTGATACGGATGCAATTATTATTGTCAGATTTAATTATTTTTAAGAAATGTATATTTAAATATTAAAAAAGTATTAAGAAAATGTATTATTATATTTTCTGTGACTATCGAGCATTCCAGTTTGTAAACTAAAGGAAATAAATCTGATAATGAGCAGACAGCAAACAACCCCATGCAACAAAACAAAAAAAAGACCTATTCGCCCCAATCCCACGCGTGATCGTGGAAAACGTTCTCCCAGCAGTTTCTAAAATCGTGTCAATGCGCCGCCGCTCGTTACATTACAAATTTACTTGGTAATCACTTGGCGGCTCAAAGTACGAGCGTCGAATGACGCGCGCTCCTCGCGCTCTTACGCATTATTACATTGTGGAAAATACGCGCGTGTTCCTTCATGCCGCGAAGACGCAGTCGAACAAAAACGGGAATATCGCTCGCTCGCTCGCGCGCACGCGTTATTATTTTTAGGTGAACAATGACGTCTCCTCGACTTTGTTGCCGCGCGTACTATATACACCAAATAGTTGAGAGCGTGAAGAAATGCGGTGCACGATGTAGATACATGAATTTGATTCATTAGCTGCATGTGTCGAGGGAGATACAGGGTGTTTCTTTTTTTCTTGTAAATGGAGGTGTACACGCGTGGCTTTTCTCATTTTATGTCCGTTATTCGGGATTTATTAGCTTCGGGGATGAGAAAGAGATTTCGGAGTTCATACCTTTGTCGGGGTGTTTGGATCAGGGAGTTTGGAGGTTATTGTGTAAAACGGCGCGTGACCTATTGTATTATATGGAGAGCCGTCGCCCGCTTTTTGTTATGAAATGCGGTCTCAAGATGAAGGAGTAATTGCTCAACCCTTTGCGGCAATGCAGGTTAACATCATGCGCGTCGCTTCTGTTTTTTTATCAATGTTTTTGTTTTCTTTTCTCTGCGGTTTTCGCTGAAAAGAAATAGGATAGGGCTATATTGGCTTAGTTGCTTAATAAAAACTAGATGATAGGAGCACTTTACCTACACATAATTTATTTTTTATTATTGGTCATTATTATAAGTAACATATTAAAACGAAGTAATTGATGCACCCAATTACGAAATAATAACCCTCCTGAAACACAGTCGAAATATCTTATTCAAGGTATACAAGGTATACTCATGTCGCTATAAATAAGCAATGCGTTGCGTATCAGGCTTAGCGTATATACTGTGCTAATACTGATCTTGATCAAAATATTGATCAAAATGACTCCTGTCATATTTTAAAAAAGTATTTTGCATCTTTTCTTTTTAGAACATAAAATACTTTATTTCTTATTTCGTAATATGTTAATTGCTATGTACTGAAACTTTTTACTCATCATCTTCATATAATATATATTTTTCATCATAATTGAAATTAGGCATACCAAAATAATATTTTATTCTAGAAATAATATAAATGATTCACTTTACGCGGATTAAAAAGTACCCACCTATATATTAAATTTAAGAGATTGAGAATCTTTACAGAACATGTAATTGCAAACTTGCATTCGATACAATTCAAACAAGCAAAAAGTTAGTGCGCAGGAGAGATATTTAATTTTACCTATGAAGTAAAAGCTCATTATAACAGTACTAAATAATCCATTCATTCGTAATCCTAAATATGTTTTATGATACATTGATTAAATCATTAAAAGAGAGTTTCGTTCGATCCATCGACGGGGTAAGACGTGTTTACATTCGCTCCGATAAGCGACGACCCACATGTATAGACGCGTGTTTTCTTGCGCCTAAGGGCTTTGTCTCATTTCCACCGCCTAACCGCGTGTGTCAAAATTCACGGAATTTTTCGGAAAATTGCTATTATATATATATAGCCCCACTTAATACGACACAAAAACGCAAAAATCAATACATGCCTTACAAAAAATATGCTGTGCCGCAAGGGCAAAGTGGGCTTTTTTAGACCGAGTGTGAAGATTGCAGTACAAGTCGAAGGCCAGTGCGTTTGCGAGCCGAAGACGAGTGCTGCAACCACACGAGGTCACTTTGCGCCCTAGGTATACAATATACTATTATATGCATCAAGAGTTTCTCACAATCGTGTCTGTCTCTATTTATCAAGTAAGGAATTAGTAAATAATCTAACAGATAATCATAATCACATTAAAATTGCAAATGAAACAGTTACTATTCGCCCTCTAATTGTGAAACAACAAAGAGTCATATTAAGTACGAGGGTAGTTCAATAAGTCTTTAGAATAAAGTATAAAAACAATTTTTTTTGGGTAAATTTTTTTTTATTTTTCAACATAATCTCCTTGGAGCTCTATACACTTGGTCAATCGCTTTTTAAGTTTTTTTAATCCTTCAGAAAAGTGCGTTTTCGGAAGTTCCTCAAAATAAGCACTTACAGAGGCAATGACGTCTTCGTTGTCCGTAAATCTCTGTCCACCGAGCCATTTTTTCAAGTTTGGAAATAAGAAAAAGTCACTGGGGGCTAAATCTGGAGAATACGGTGGGTGTTCGACCAATTCGAATTTTAGTTCTTCAATTTTAGCCATTGAAACGAAGCATGTGTGAACTCGGGCGTTGTCGTGATGAAAGAGAATTTTCTTTCTCGCCAAATGTGGTCGTTTTTTTTTAATTTCTTCTTTCAGCTACTCTAATAATGATGCATAATACTCACCAGTAATTGTTTTACCCTTTTCCAAGTAGTCAATAAGTATAATTCCACGTGCATCCCAAAAAACTGTAGCCATAACCTTACCAGCTGACTTTACGGTCTTTGCCTTCTTTGGAGCTGGTTCGCCTGTGGAAATCCACTGTTTGGATTGTTCCTTTGTCTCAGGAGTGTAGTGGTGTATCCATGTTTCATCCACAGTCACAAATCGACGAAAAAATTCCTCAGGATTCCGACTTATGCGCGCCAAAAGAGCCTCACAGGCGACCACTCTATTGCGTTTATTCTCAGCTGAGAGCAAACGCGGCACCCATCTTGCCGATAGCTTTTTCATGCCTAATTTTTCATGTAGAATTGAAACAACTGCACCTATAGATATCCTTGTGGCCTCAGCTAACTCACGCACTTTTAATCTTCTATCCTTCAACACCATATCGTGGATTTTATTGATGATTTCGGGAGTAGTTGCTTCTACGGGCCTTCCTGAACGTGGTTCGTCACTTATTGATGTACGACCACGCTTAAATTCATTTACCCAGTTATAAACCGTTGCTAAGGCAGGGGCAGATGTGCCATGAACTGAGTCCAATTCATTTTTTATCTCATATGGAGTTAAACCCTTTAAATGAAAATGTTTAATTACCGCTCTGAACTCGTTTTTTTCCATTTTTCTTAACAAGCAATTTTTTTTTTCAATTGGTTATAAAAACACGTAAACTCAGAAGATGTGGACTGTGACTGCACCATATATCTAGTCGGGAGTGGTGCTGACTGAAAACAGATGATTTGGAGCGATTCGCGCGCCATCTGTTGGTCATTCTAAAGACTTATTGAACTACCCTCGTAATGTAGCTCCTCCAATTCCACATCACATTATTGAAAATACATTGGACAATCTTGGAATCAATCGCAGTGCTCCTATAATAACCTTAAGAGCAACTATAATTAAAGAGGGTTATGAGCATGTACTTAGCTCCCGAAGACAAACCTTCATAAATCCCGACGATGTTAAAAAACTACCAGAGTCCATAAAGATTACATATGATGAAATTCCATATTTCATTTATCCAAGCATAAATATATTAAAGTGCTTTCTATGTTCAATTGAAAGACATATAGCAAAGCACTGCCCCACTCACACTGCAAACGAAAAAGAAAATGACAGTTCCGAAACTATCGCAAAATGAGAAGCAAAAATAGCAAAAAAAGCTTCTGAAAAATCAATTGACAAAAATGACATTAAAACACAATTAATGCCTCTTGAAAATCTCATCACGAATAATATACAGAAGGACCCTGTGTCATTTGATAAAATCTCAGAATTTTTGCTGTCATGCTATCGTAATCCACATGTTTACGTAACTGCTCAAAGTTTCACTCAGGATACTACATCTTTATCTACTATGCTGTCGGACTTACATGATCATACTGAAGACAAAAACTTACGAAATCGCTTAAATAGAATTATAAAACGCCGAGAGAATCAATCCTCCGAGTCAATTAAGAGTGATGACTCATTTATGAGTGATGATTCCTCGTCTGCTTTATAACAATTAATTGACAAAGTTGAAAAAAAATCATATATAGCAACAACACAACTCAAAGCTACAATAATGGATAACGTAACAAAAATTAACTCACCCATAAAAATCATTTTCTGGAGCACAAGAAGCTTTATCCAACGCAAGAACTAAATTCCAAGAATCTTAAAAGACGCCGATATATTAATATGTGTTGAAACATGGCTCACAGCTGAATGTACAATAAATACCCTGACCAATAGGATGCAAGATCGTCAAGAAGGACAGAACTCACTCTACAGGTGGCGGTATACTAATGTTCATTCGTAACAGCCTAACATCGCATGAAATTAAAAGAATAAAAAGTCTGCATGAATCCGTTGAACTGTGCGGTGTCCGTGTTAGTAATATAAACCCTCCTATTGATTTAATAACTTGCTATTGATCCCCAGGTTTTACGCTTACCAAAAATGAATGGGAAAGTATAGCTCAGAACATAAGAAAAAATAGCAATTGTTTATCAATAGGAGATTTCAATGTACACAATACTTAATGGAATGGTCGATATACTGATAGGAACGGTGAAAGATTTGCAAAAATCATTGACATGTATAATTGATTTATACATAACGAAAATACAAATACTTATGTAAACGTCCACCGTGACATAAAATCTAACCTCGATCTTGTCATTACTACAAACTCTCTTGCTGATAAAACAAGTGTGGAAGTATGCGATGAAACCTGTGGCTCTGATCATTATCCTGTATTTGTCACTATCGATGATGAAAGATTTTACTATGATAAAAAAACATTTAAACTGAAATCAGTAAGTACAAACTGGGATAAATTTAAAGATATTCTAGAAAGTAATTACTCAGATTTGTTATCACACGAATATGACCAATTAGATTCGAATGCAAAGTATAGTTTTTTTGTAAACATAATTACGCAAGCTATTAAGTCAAGCACTCCTAGAAAAAAACTAATCAAACAATGTAAAGTTATAAATCCTGCCCCATGGTGGGATCAAGAATGCGACAAAATTAAAAGACAACGTCGCGCAGTTTACAAAAAATGGGAATTTTCAAAAGACGTAGCAGAATTAATTGAGTATAAAAATATGTAGCTCAAGCCGAAAAGCTATTTAAAAAAATAGAAAGATTGCTTTAAAAAATGTACTGAATCTATTCATTTTCATACAGATTTAAAATATGTTTGGAACAAATGCAAAATTTTCAAAAATCGTTGGACAAAAACAACTCCTGCAAATCCTAGCAATGACATAAACACTAAAAGCAAATTAGAATCCGCACTTAACAAAATCAACCCCCCTTGGGTTCAAACAGACCCTCAATGGCTACCAAACAGCAATCCAAACCCATTTTTTGAAACATCATTTAACTTTGTCGAATTCAATACAGCCTTAGAATCGAAAAATGTCAAATACGCTCCAGGCATTGACGGTATAGATTTCGAAATTATACAATTGTTGCCAATTAAATTCAAACTCATTCTTCTCGACATTTTTAACGAAATGTATCTACTTAATTGCTATCCTGACAGTTGGAAAGAAACGTTTGTACATTTTATTCGCAAGCCCGACGGAAATTTCCGACCAATATCTCTCACCTCCTGCCTTTGTAAATTATTTTAAAACTATAATTAAGATGTTTACAATGGTGGGTAGAGTTTAATAACTTACTTCCTAATAGCCGAAATGGATTCAGGGGTGGCAGGTCTTGTTCGGATAATTTAATAAACTTAGCTCTCAAAATTGATGAAGCATTTATAGAAAAAAAGAGTGTACTAGCCGCTTTCTTTGATGTGCAGGGAGCGTTTGATAACGTAAACGTAGATATTTTACTTTCACAACTGGCAAAAATCGGCTGCCCTCCTATGTTATTATATTTTGTCAAATTTTTAATGCACGAAAGAATAATCTTTACTGAACAAATCGGCGACTCACCGAGAACACTACACAAGGGCGTCCCTCAAGGTGGAGTCCTAAGACCCTTGCTGTTTATAATTTATGTAGCAAATATAATAAAAGAAATCAACAGAAATGTTCTTATTTCACAGTTTGCAGATGAAATTGCTGTGTATATAAAAAGCTTAACAACTAAAAGGGGTAAACAAATCTTAGTCAAAGCTATTCACATTATCGCCTAGCAAAATTTCTTTTATACACTTCAACGATAAAAGAATCTTACCTGGCAGTACTGAAATTAAAATAGATAATTGTGTAATAAAATCCAGCGAATGTACCCGACTTTTAGGAATTTTCTTCGACTACAATATGTCTTTTCATACTCATACTTCTGAAGTTCAAAAAAGATGTTATAAAGCGCTTAACATAATAACAAAATTTTGTGCGGTACCTGATGGGGACCACACCCAGAAACGTTAATTACTTTATATAAAAGCTATATCAGGTTCATTGTTGAATACGGTTCTTATATTTATTTTCCAAAATCTAAGACTAGAATAGAAAACATCGAAAAAATACAATTCACGGCTATAAGATCTGCACATGGGTATAGAATTAGCACTCCCTCAAATATACTTATAGTTGAATCCAAACTTATGCTCCTTAAAGATAGAGTCAGCCATTTATGCAAGCGTCTTTTACTAAAATCCCTCTCTAATAACAACTTACAAACTCGCAAATCAATAGTATCCTTCTTTAATATCAGGAAAAAAAATAGAATAAGGTAAAAAATTTTACACAGCTGTATTTCAGAAATAATGCATAATAATATCATTAAGAAACTCCTATTAAAAAATAATTTCAATCCATTCTGTTATGAATATAAAACAATAACGAAATCAATTCCCACCGACTTAGATTTCGGCAATTTTTTTTAAAATCAGACGCCTCTAATACATTGTTCGAAGAATTTATTGCTATTCATAACATTGCATATGAATTCTATACTGATGGCAGCAAATCTAAAGACTCGAACTGTGTAGGTGCTGCATGTACTGTTCCAAACTCAATATTATATCTATAAAATCAATAGATAAACAAGCTTCAGTATACACGACCGAATGTTTGGCTTTATCCGAAGCCCTTGATTTTGCCTTAAAACATCGGGATAAAAACATCCTCATTTTCTCGGATTCCAAAAGTATTCTTCTTAATCCTCAATCTTTCCAAATTTATAATAGTATTAACCATTTCATTTATGAAATTAAAAGAAAATACATAGAGTTCAATACAGATAGTCCATTTAATACTAGTATCAAAAAGCTTTCCTAAATACCAAGAGAGTAATAATAGACGCAAGTCTCATTAAAGGTAATATATACTTTTAATCTTATTTTAAAGAAAATAAAACACCTTGGTACTCAGGAAAGAATTTTCCCAGAGAATTTATTGTAACAATAAAAAGATTACGGTCCAATCACTATAATCTAGCCGAATCACTATATCGTATCAAGATTGTCCTAAATGTAAATGCGAGCATGAAACAGAAAACATAAACCATATATTATGGCAATACAATGTATATAACTCTCAAAGAAAGGAATTCTTAAAAAAGTTGGCCACACTTGGTCACAGGCCCCCTCTATGCATCGAAATGTTTATCTCAGAACCAAACGTCACTGCCTGCAACTGAACTATTTCCTTTCTCAAAGAATGTAAATTACAAATTGTAAAAATTATTGTTGTAATGTGTAATATAGTTTTGCTGTAATTAATGAACTATATCAAAGTCTATATCCTTATATACATTTGTATAGCTAAATAAACCATGTAATAAGGTTTCAAATGATTAATAAAAAAAATTGTAAGAAAACCTCTACTTGAGAAACATTAATTTTCTACGAGCATTGCTTCCCTTTAAAAATTAATTTCACAATAACCATTTAAATAATTATTACTCATATATATAAATGAAAAGAAATCACTTGCAACAACACCCAAACAAGAACAACCACCCAGAATCACAAACATCCCTCTCGCATTTCGAAATCATCGCGGAGGATATACTCGCTTCATCCTTCTCCTCGAAAAAAAAATCAATTAAGAGCAAACAAAGAGCAGCTCAGCGGCAACGGCTCGTATAAGACAGAGCTAGAATTCGCCGGTGCGCGGACAAGAAAAGCAGCGGCAGCAGCGGCAGCAGCGGCAGCAAAGACACGAAGAAAACCGACGAACGAGAGAGACAGAGAAAGAGAGAGAGAGAGAGAGAGAGAGAGAGAGAGAGAGAGAGGAAAAAGAAGCTGCAGCAGCGCATGAGCCGCCGAGGCGAAGAAGGTGGAGGAGGAGGAACGCTGCCACATTGTCTGGCGATTCCTCGGGGATGACTGGTTGCATTCAAGCTTCAAGCCCGTCCCGGGTATATTTATCCTCCTCTCACTCGCTCTTAGAGAAGGATAGAGAGAGAGAGAGAGAGAGAGAGAGAGACTGTGCCGGTACTAATGTGGCATAACTCGAAGCGCTCACTATGTCTAAGCCGTTCCTAGAAAACGCATGCACACGCCGAGCGATCTTTTCTCTCCCCCGAGTGTCTCTCTCTCTCTCTCTCTCTCCCTCTCTCTCTCTTTTCTATTCGTTTCGTATCTTTTTTTCGACGTGGAGGTTTGTGTATATAGGTATAACTCGTGGGGATGCGTATATTTCGTTATGTGAGTCGACGACGTTGCGCCGGAAATGAAGGATGCAAATTTTTGATTTCCGCATCGGCGATGATGCGCGGAATTTTTGAGACCATGTTTTGTGCGGGTGGCCGTTTTGGGATTTTTGGATGAGGGAGGGTTTTATGGATTTCTCTTCTTTTTGGGTGATTGAGCAGTAATTTTTGTTTAATTTTTGTTTTGTATGTACAATTTGATTAAGTATTAACTGAAAAATCATTTCTAATAATAATTTTATTCATACTAGTTTATAAAAAACTCCATGAAATCAACTTTAAAAAAAGTTTTACCTGCATTTTGACTACCAGTAGAACCATTGACTCAAAGACAGAACTGAGTGATTTTGATCGTTCTTTTAAATCCGCTTATCAAAACGTTCACACTGAAATTATATTTGCAAAGTTTTGCAAAAGTCTCCGGAAATCAATTAATTTCCATGGTTATCATTAAAAAGTTGAGCAGAAAGAACTAAAAAAAAGAAACTATAGAGAAGCGACTAACTTCTCGAAAACTGTTTCATAAAAATACTATCTATACAATGCTGTCCACAATGCCATGTAATAGAAATATATTCTATAAATCTAACATTCATAATATGTTCCCTTATTTAACAGTGATGAAATTCTTTATTTCTTATGAGTATAAAGATTTAGAAATACAAATAAAAAATCGATAAAGAAACCATCAAACCTCAATAGTAATAATAATTTTAATTGATATTGTGCAGTAATATTAGAAATTCTAATTATAAATAGAATTAAAAGTATGCGAAGAACTGAATCTAATAAAAAGTGACAACGAAATTAAAGTTAATTATATACTTCTAGAGATTTATAAGGCAACAAAGTGAGTTGTGCTTGGTAATTTCACTCCTAACTTAAACTAATGTATGGACTGTACTTCTATTTCATAAAACAGCTAAGCAATTGCCAAGCACTACCATTTTAAGGTTTAATTTTTAAATAAATTCTATACCATTTTCTGATAATAATAACTACGTACTTATTCATTATCATTAATCATGTCAAAACGAATCATTAATTTAAAATATTATTGTATTTTTACAGATCGCCACATTGAGCCAGAAAACACACAATATGGTATGTAAAACGATCATTAATTATTAATCTAACATTTTAAATATTTGTTTGATTATCTTTATCAACCAATTATTACTTACGCGTTATTATTTTATTCTACAGCATTCTAAAGTATTGATGTTCTCTCTCATAAACTGCAGAGCTATTTAAAATTCTTCAAATCTTCTTAAAAAATAAAAATTAACAACCTGAATCTTTCTATAAATGTCTACACAACGAAATCTCTCTACTATAATAACATATCATACATCTTCTAAAATCAAGAATAACCCGTGTAAAAAAATTTTGTCTAGCACTAGTCTGGGGGGGAGGGGGGTAAAAAACTTGAAAAACATTATTTTGAATGAAAAAAATTTTAAATTAAAATATGTGGAAACGTAAATTTACGAAATGAATATTATTGGAAAGTTATCATATAAGAAAAATAAAATTTGGAATTTTTAATATACTAAAGTAAAATATTAATAAAAAATAATTTTAGAAGTAATATAATTTGGAAAATACAAATTTTGAAATAATTAATTTTGAAGAATAAAAATAAAGAGTTAAGAATTTATTGAAAGTATATTATACTGAAAATTATAAATCAGAAAATAAATATTTGGAATTTGAAATATTTTGAAAGGTTAAAAAATGTTACTAAAAAAATAAAATTTGAAAGTTTAAATTTGAATTTGTAAAATAAAAGTATCGGGATCAGAATTCCTCTCTACACAGAAATAAGTTTTACAGAGCTGTTGTTCAGGCAGGTATGAGGAGGTAAAACGGCGACCCAATAGCCTCCATAGCATGCGTTTGCCAATTTACACGTGCTATGAACTCGTCAATTCTTTATATCCCCAGATGCGTAATGTACTATTTCGCCCCATTTTATAGCAGTCAAAACGGTATTATTTTTACACGTGTTATCAGTTGAAAATCGTTCATGTATGAAAAAAAAGTTTTTTTTTGTCTTGAAGTGTCCCTTTTTTATATTATATCGTTTCTCATATTGTGACATAAGAACAGATTATTATATAATTTTTCTTTCAGGTATGTATTGACGTCTGAACCACCTTAACTGGCTTCCAGATCATTTTTAATGAACAAATTTTTGCCAGGGACATTAACAATAAAATTAACATTCTACTGTAAAGTAGACATTTTTCTGTTATTTTTCTTTTTCAAAATTTTAATTTTCCAAACAATTTTTTTTCTGTTATTACTCATTTTCAAATTCCAAATAATATTTTTTGTGTTTTTTAAATTTCTTAAGTTGTCATTTTCTTAAATTTAATTTTCAAAAAATTTTACTTTATATTTCTGAAAAATTTGATTTTTATATTTCAAAATTCTTTTGTTTTAAATAATTTTTTTTTCAATATAAAGCATTTTCATATTTATGATACTATACCTCCTGCTGCAACATTCGCAGATCCCCGCACATCGCCACTCCGTCTCTCCGGCATCTATGATTGCGCGATTACTTTATCAATCATGCATCGACTAGCGCACTGTACGCATTGCGAAAATAACACACCACTATATGATACAGCAAACTCGATGCGTCGCGTCATGCACGCGCGCGTGTGCGCCAGTAGATGTAGCGCACGCGTTAGCGAAGTTGTTTCTGGACTATATAGTAATTAATTTCTCTCTCGAGCGCTCTAATACAGCCTCGCGCGCTGAATTGCACCCGAGACTTGCCGCCGCAGTGAAATTGTGGCGCGCCAAGTTCGCGGGGTTCTTTTTCATCTCGGGGCTCTCGCGTTGTATTATGTATTGTATTATTGCGCGAGAGAAATCGAGGCTTTCTTTTTAAATTGGAGCTGGAGCGAATTGGAATATTAATCGCGATGTGTATTTTTACGGCGAACGAGGTTGATTGGTGCTTATGTGGTGGTGAATCGAGAGCTTGTTTATTTCGTACTAGATTCGTGTAAATTAAAGCTTTATGCACGAAATCGTATCTGAAGATTCTCGGAATAGCGGATTCAGTTCATTTTTCGTTGTTTTGAGGTACTGAGGTTTTATTGTTTGCACTAGTATGTCAGATTAAATTATAAGAGATACAAAAATAATTACACACGGGAAGAAATTTATAGTGGGCGAATACAACTGAATATTTCCAGTTATTTAATTGTGAGAAAATTAAGAAAAACTGTCATCATTTTATATAAGTTTATGTGGAATGACGTATTTTAAATGTTTTTAATCGCTGAATTTTGAGTTTGGATAAAAAGTAGCATCATAAATGCAGGGAGTACAATGTATTACGATGAAAAAATATGTATAATCAATATTTACCATAAGTAGAACTTTCCGGATTTGTTCGTCTACTCTTCAGTTGATCCAACATTAATTGCAGTTTTAGACTTTACAATCTTGCAGTTCTCAATTGCTCTTCTAAATTAGCAACGAAAAACTCAAGGAAATATTACTAAAGTAAATTATAAAAAAATTATAACAAATGAATTTAGTACAATTAAACCATTAATTAGGTAAGCAAATGGACTTAAGTCATTATGCAGTCTACTTTTTTCAATTATAGGATAATGCCTCGGCGCCTATTGCTATTTTTGTACATTTAAATATACGTGAAATACTTATTATGAGTATATAGATAAGTACGTATTATAATTATTGAATTCAATTCTATTGAATAAGTATATATTAGTTATTAAATTCACGTTGGACATCGAATTAACTTAAAAAGAGTGTGTATACAGTTATTATTTTGAGAATTTACATTAAGAAAGCACAACAATTATACATTAAAATATTCTAACATAGATTCTCGACCAAAAAGAATGTTAATCGACTAATCGACTTCCGGTGGTCAAAAAGTCCATTCTCCCGAGAAATTCATCGATTAAACCTGCCAGTCCAGAAACATTTCCTCCAACACCCCACCTCCGCTCTTCCGCTGTGCGACATTCCAGCCACCTTAAAAATTCAATGAAAACATCCATCAAGCGTGCTGCACGTCAGTCTCTCTCTCTCCCTCTCGAGAATCATACACTCTCTACTTGTCAAAGCTGAAACTGCAGCTCGGCTTCTTGGCCGCAACTACACACGCCGCCGGGAGTATACAAACACTGCCTCCCTTCTTCCCTCTCCTCTCATTTTTTTCCCGAAATTGTCCAAATTTCTGTGAGAAATAAGCCGCGCGCACTCTCTCCTACGCACACCCGTGAAATTCCCAGTAAAGAGATCACGGTAGTTCCGACGCACAGGTATATTATAGGCAAAGCAGTAAGAGAGAAGGCTGCAGTTTGTAGTAGATGGAGAGCAGAGCCACGTGCAGTGTACGCCACCGTTAAAAACGACTGGTGCGCGGTTCACCGACGATGATCTCTCCCCCTCTCTCCCTCTCTCTCTCTCTCTCTCCTTCGCTTTTCGTTTCGCGCGCGGGAGGAGAGAAGCGCGCGCACAAAAGATTCTCGAGGTCCATTCATTCATTCACCGGTGCTGCGCGTTCGATCTTCGTATATACTACCTATACACGGATTTTCCCATAGGCAAAAAGACGAGAGCAGGTAAGAAGTAGTAGTAGTAGAGAGAGGGAGAGAGAGACATCACCCCCGCGGCGCGTGGAGCGTTCGTTTAGTTTTGCAGTAAAGCGCAGCGCGGCCTCCGGAAATCTCTACTTACTCGCGCGCTTGAATGGCCGCTGCTGCTGATGCTGATGCGAGGATGATGCCTGGACTCGGAGAGAGAGAGAGAGGAGCTATGCTGGGGATTCGAGGTATACGGCCTGAGGCGAAAGTTGGAGTTTCGGGTTCTGCGTTTTTGGGCTTTTCTTGGTTTCCTTGTGTTTGTTTTTTCCTTGGATTTTGCTGCTTAGGTTTTTTCTTAGCTTTGGTTGTTGATTTTTTTGTTCGTGGTAACGGATATTTTTTGTTGGTTTTGCGGAACGGTTTAAATTGTAAAAGCAGAAGGTTTATTGAAAGATTATTCTTGATCATCTTAATTAATCCTTTATTATAAATAAGAATTAAAATATAAATTATATCGCGGAATAAAGATTTGAGGAAGACTTAAATTATGAATGATATACTTTTATGAAATATACAAATCGGTATAAAATTAATATTATTATTGTTATACATGCCAACCATCAATTGTAATAACAATAATATTTATATGATCACAGGTGCCGTCATCTCTATAGTTATTTAGAAACTACAAAGTTTATAGTTACGTATACAAAAGCGCTCCTCATCTCTTTGCATCTATTTCTGTGCCTGAAGTAGGTAGTTAAGCTTATATTAATAATGCTATCATTTAAATTTGAAATAATTATTAAAAATCTAAATTATATTAGATGTTTTGTTTTATTTAAAAGTTTAATCAAATTTTAATATCACATTTAAAGTGATATTTTAACATAAAAAAATTAACGTGATTTTGGATAAAATTTGACTAGTAAAATAAACTTATTTTTTAAATTTTGTCTTAAAATGTAGTTATATTCAAACGAGTATTGCAAAAAATAATTTGCATTGAGATTTCAGAAATACCGTAAAATTATAATTATATTTATTTATATAGTTTTATGCGTTATAACTGCATCTCATTCTTCAAAATTAAGATACACATATCGAAATACCAAGCCACTTTATCTGCTATTCCCTGCATCCTAATTATAATGTACCACATTTTTCTAATTAAATTATTTTCAAGTGAAACGTTAAAACGTATACAAATGTGAATTACATTTCACGACGAAAAAAGTTCTACAAAGTATATTTTTCCACAATTCAAACAGGAAAGTGCACTTGAGTACGCAGTTGCACGACCGACGTATCCACTCATCTTAACTACAAAATTCAACCACCGTTACCACTCGCATTATACCATAATCGTCATAAAATACGCGAAGCTCTTGAATTTAAATGATACTTTGACACACAGTATCTCCGACTGTATTCACGCAGAGGCACGCGAAACAAACTGCTTACGAATTGTAGATTCACCCCTACTCGACTACACACTCGATCTCCATTAGCCCTGTTCTCCCGTCGTCATTCTCCAACTCTCAAAAGGATACTCTCGCGCATATCGCATATAAAATTCATATAATAATGCAACTGCAACTGTGCGCACCTCGTAATCATCCACGCGTGTGCAACAATGCTAACAACGTCTTCTAATAACCTCCACAGTCGTCATCTCTCGAGCTCTTCAGACATTAAACTCCCCCCAAAAAAATCGTATAAAGAAAAACATGTCATCCAAAAGTGCACTCTATACAACTCCTTCGACTGGCACTCGCGTGCACTCGAGGGCCCGATATACATATCAGACTCCGAAGTAGTATCGCACGAAACGAGAAAAAAAACGCAATAAAGAAGCATAGAGAGAAGGAGATAAATCTCGCCCAGGTATATATACCTATGTGATCGGCGCGTTTCGCCCCCGGTGCATGAGAAATCCCGGGCTCTCGGTTTCGCTCCTCTCTCCTCCTTTTTTGTTAGGGGCTTCGCATTTTAGACACGGAGTCCCATGGGAAAGCGGGATGAGCGCTCGATTTCGGGACCCCTTTTTTCCCCATACGTGTGCGATCTCGAGCGCTAGGTGTTTCTCTTTCCTTTTTTTTCGGGAGTTTCGGGCGTATGTGCGGCGATGCAGTCCTTTGATAGAGAGAGTGTGTGTGAGAGAGAGAGAGATAGACAATAGCTACTGTTTTGTCCGCTGCTGCAGTGAAATGGATGATGAGAGGTAGGTAGGTAGACAGAGAGGGAGAGAGAGAGAGAAGGCGGAGAGATGGAAAGGAGGAAGAGTGAGACGTTTGTTGATAGGCACGGCAGGATTGGACGGGCGGATGGATGGGTTTATTAGAGAGATGAAGGATTTTTTAGTTTTGTACTTTCTCAGTGGTAATGAATGCAGTGAAATTGATGAATGTTATAAATCAGCTTTTAACATATTATTATAATTAATTAATGTTAATCCCCGTCAGTCCGTCTTCTTGGCGACAAAAATATCTGATTAATGTTATTGTATCGTTGTTAAATCAAATTAAAAGGGCAGCGATGTTCGTATATAAATATATAAATAAATAAATGAATATTAACAATAACATATAATGTGTTGTATTTTTCAAATGAATCGTAAAAGTAAATTTTCGTAAAGAGTAAAAAAGGAAAGACTCTATTTTAATTATTTAGGATATTTAAATTGCGATTTACGTTTGAATCAGAAAATATTAGTACTATTCGGATAATTTTTTAATTGAGTCAGTTTGCCCACAATTTATCAATAATTGAATTAATTGATTATCCCACGTATAGACTATGAAAAAATGTTGGAATGTTTGGAAAAACCATAAGTTAATGTGGTAGTGAACTTTACACAAATTAATTCAAAATAAATGTTGACGGTTTAAAGCGATATTTTATCAATAGGTAAAGCTCGAGATAAAGCTCTGAAATTTTTCGCGATTCATCTTCTCGATTCATTCGTGAATCAAGATTTAAAAATTCCAATTAAAATTAATCTTGATATTTATAATAAAACATACTTTTGCTGAAATCCTAGCTAGTAATCTCAAGCCACCCTCCCAATAACAATGAATATCCTTCCAACTGTCGTTAACAATTTCGTTCAGTAAATCTGAACACATTTCCACCTATGAATTCACCACACTAATAACCCATCTTCATGGCACAACAGAGTTCACAGAGTATCATCGAAAGCGAGCCTTATATACGCTTACTCGTATCCCTACAGCTACATGCCACCGAATCCGAAGAAAAGAACACAAGGTGCTGCTCGCGCGAGATGCGTCCTACAGATAAAAGCACGACAAAACTGCAGCAGCGCGCGCGAGCCGAAAAAACTAGAGGGTCTCTCCTCGCACCTTTCCTCTTTTTTTTCTCCTCCTCGCAAGAACTATACGAGCAGAAAAAGGGTCGAGAGTGTGCCGATGGACGGATCTGTTTAATTTGCAGGGCCCATTGTGCGCGTGCGCGCGCACGTCGCGTCCGATTATCGCTCCGCGGACACATCTGATATACGGCGAGCATAATGCTCGATTCTTTCTTTTTTTTCGTTCTGCTTCTTTATGCGTACACCCTCTGTGTAAACGGTGCTTTTTTTGTCGTCAATTTGTTCGTCAGATAAGGTGGAAGGGTCGTGAGTATATCGTTCCTTCGTATTCTACATCTTTCGGTTTTTTTCTCTCTCTTCCTTCGGGTAAATATGTGGATGCGAGGCTGTGTGTACTTTGTGAGGGGTAGATTAATATGGCCCGATTAGAGCGAGATTCGTTTCGTTTCATTGCTGCTGGTAAGTGGGTATTTACGGAGAAAAAAATTGTAGGTCTGTACATGTAGGAGAATGGATGCTTGGATCTTGATGAAGCCGCGGAGGATTTGAATTCGGATTGATGAGCAGGATCGCGTTGTGTGTTGGAGATAAATTAGATGCGTATCCTACTTGAAACGAGGATTTTATGAGCTGTGCTCAGTTGACTTTAATTGGCATGTTAACGAAATTACGCTACTACTTAATCAAAATGGTAATGGCCGAATATTTATATGATTTTGAAAAATTGGAGAAATTAAGAAATTAAAAGAAAATTAGCGAAATAAAAGTTTCATTTTGTTTACTTAACCGGAGGTAGATAAATATTCGGAAAGATAAAATATCATAAAAGTAAAATTCGGAAAGATATTTTATGGAAAATGAAAAATTCTGAAAAGTTAAATATGGAAAGAAAAGAATTCGGATTATATTAGTATTGAATACAGAAATATTGAAAGACAAAGTATAGAAAAAAATATTCGTAAGGGTGAAATATTGAAAATCAATAATTTTATAGATTAAAATATTATAAATTATTTATTTTCAATATTTTAATCTATAAATTATTTATTTTCAATATTTTGGCTCTACGAATTTTTATTTTCCATATTTTCACCCTTACGATTTTATTTCTATACTTTGGTCTTTAAATATTTCTATATTCAATACTAATATTTTCCAAGTTTCTTTCCAAATTTAACTTTTCAGAATTTTCCATTTTCCATAAAATATCTTTCTGAATTTTACTTTTATGCAATTTTATCTTTCCGAATAATAACTACGGCCACCATTTGACTGAGGCAGATTTTTTAGGAGTTTTTGGGAACGCTAAATACGAATCCGTCTGATCAAACGTGGTGGACAAAATAAATTTAAATGAATCGAAATTAGAATTCGAATTCACTTTTCCCAATTCCAAAAAATCAAAATAAGAATCGCGAATTAAATCTTTGATTTAAATGAATCCGAATTTCAATCTCGATTCCAAATATAGATTTGAATGAATCCGAAATTTTGATCGCCTTTCAAACTACTCGCATTTGTATTTTTTCCATCCAAAAGCGAATCGTAATTAAAATTTCAAATGTATTTGAATTGTGAAAAGGAATCGATTTCAAATAAATCCGATTCAGTTTTCAAATTAAAATGATCGCAGTGTCTCAATTTATACGAATGCACAGCTCTTATACAATTTACAATATTACAACTCTAAGGCTAATAGAACATTTTTCTGATTACTATTATTCAGGACTAAATCTTACCTATGTTCGAAAAGTAATGGAATACAACAACTTCACGCGACTGTTGGTGAAACTGTGCTTCATCTGTGGGCATGAATAACTCCGCGACGCAAAAGAAATTAGCTACATTGGTGACACGCGAGGCAATTATAAATAATCACATCAGATAAAATCTCTCACCTCGTACCCAAAAATGTAAGATCGAGCTATCAGGATGCTGCCGGATGCATTTTACGTGTTTTGAGCATCGCGTGATGTTTTCTACACTTATTTAGTACGTAAGTATGCGCGTGCACAACATAATTATTTTTTAGGTTGGTAAAATCGTATACGAATTGACGAAGTAATTATTTGAAATAGTGCAGTAAGAGGATTAGTAATTTTAGTATAAATAGGAAGTGCTTAGTTGAGAAGCTGTCAGTATCAAAATGAAGTTCTTCTTGTTTGCTTTCGTCGTTGCATTGTGCTTGGCTTGCGCTTTTGCGGTGAGTAAAACTCGGTTTCTATTCGAATAAAGTTTCATAAGGTATTTTTTTAAAGATGCTGTATTCATATATTTATTATATTCATTATTTTCTTACTTTATAATTAGGTTTAATGTTGATATGCAAAACCGCCCACATCACTACTAGTAATTAGTTTATTTGACTTGAAATCGATAATTAAAATGAAATTGATCGTACAAAATACTTTCTAAATTTTTAATTTAGTGACTTATTGAACATACCTACAATAATTTGTTTTAATAGAATCGTTTAATTAATAATTTAATTTAAATAATTTTGAAATACTGACCTCAGATTCATAATTAATAATCCCAATTATTGTCTAAATCCATGTATAATATTAATTACAGTGCTACATTAGTTACCCAGTTCCTGTAGATAAGCGTAGATATTTAATTGTTATGGTCAATGAATAATAAATAATTGATAATAATTTATTCCTTATATAAGAAAGTTTTCCGTCTGCACTTATATGATTTTTAGTTATTTTTCTCGTAAAACACGATTCTGAAGTTAATATTAATAAACTCTGCAACTTTGCAATAATTTATTTGAACAAATTGTTTCGAAAACGACTTTAATCATATGCAGTTTATATATACAGTGGCTTAGACCTTTTGATTTGATGAAGGGTTTACGCTGCGAGTTTTGTAGATTCATACATTATAGTAACATCAAGCTTTCTATAAATAAAAATATATAACGTGCAAAATCTTCGCAGTAATAATTTCAAGCATATACTATTATAAAATAAAACAGCGAGATAGAACAAATAAGTTATTGTCTTTATTTTAAATTGTTTATCGAAATATGAATTCCCAAGAAATGCGAAATATTTGGATATTCAGACATACATATAAGTAGTTTTACGTCGATAAACATCGAAAATATTTTGTTTTCTGTTCCAACAGCAAATGCCAGGTATGCCCAGCATGCCAGGAATGCCGGGTGGATCTGGAAAGTCTAATGGAATGCCTGGTATGGGTGGCATGGGTGGCATGGGTGGTATGGGTGGCATGGGTGGCATGGGTGGCTCAAAAGGTAAGATAAAGAAATAAAATATTAACACCTAAATGCATTCGTAAATAATAATAAAGTATATTAAAGAAAAAACAAAATATTTTCTTTAACTGACATATTTAGTAAGAGATGAACTATTCAAAAAACAATAAATTAATTGATAACTAAATATATATTTGTTTAAATGTAAAATATTTCAAATAAATGAGGTTTGAATTCTGTTACGCTATTTTTTTACTAATTTACTATTTTCTTTTATTTAATGATAGGATCATCACCCAAGGGAGGTCGACGACCCCCCCAGTAACTTGAAGATGGAATATTTCTCTTTTAATCATCTGGAATCGCGCAACTTAAAATTCTTACGCCAATACAGTCTAATAAAGTTTTAATGACACACAACTTTTTATTTTTTCATTTTATAACCCCATAATTTTTTTCTCAAAAATAGAGCGTTGTTTTACTAGAAATTTTGCATATATGCGTGCTTGTGTGCGTACGTGCGTACGTGCATGCACGTATGTGTACGCGTGTGCGCGTGTGTGTATGTGTGTGTGTGTGTGAGTGTGTGCATTTGTTTGTATGTGAGTAAATAACATCTTCGCATCACATGACTCTTAATATAATTAATTGTAAATCTAACTCCGAAGTTCTGGTACAATTACTTCCTTTCAGTGCTAGCTACTGAATTTACAGATTTTTAGATTCTGTAAAATATCAAAGTTCAGAAGTCGAAAATCAAGCCTAAATAATCTACCTTAGCAGCTCCTTTTTTTGCTATAGTAACTTAATTTCGATCTGAAGGGGTTAGTGATAGTAAAATAAAATACCGACTAAATATTGATGTATAATAAAGCAACTTTCAAATGACCGAACAATTAATTAACATCTCACTTGGCGGACCATTCACAACGACACTGACTAATATCCCCATCGATTTTCCGCTTCTCAAAGGCTTCTTCACAAAAAAATGAGAAGTCGACCAACCGACATTCTTCGTCAACACACAGACTGCAACCTCAAACCAAGCGCTTTCCCTTCGAACACAATTCGCGCGATCAAAAGGACAGTACACTCGCACGCTCCTTTCTTCCCTCCAGCCCTCTCCTCAAAAAAAGAAAGAAAACAGTCAGAAAAGCCGAAGAGAAAAGGTGGAAAACCAGGGGGTCTATTCTAACTCATCATGCGTCCTTCGATCTCTATACTCCACCACTTGCGCCTTCCCCGTTAAAATCGCACGTGCAACAGGTGAGAGGAGCCAAGATCGGTTTTGTGCGGCGCTGGCGCTGCAGGTGAAATTCCTTTCAGATATGACGCGATCGAATTTATATTATACGCGAGAGGAGTGCGCTTCACAATGCGCACCCCGCGCGAGATTCAGTGATTCGCGCGCGCGTTCGCGGGGGCGTAATGCGATATCGCCGAGCGCGTTAGGAGAGAGGATGAATGAGCGCTAGGCGATGAATGGACATTGAAGCGCGCGATCGCGCGGCTGACGCTGACTTGCCGCGCGCGCGAGCCGTTTTCGCTTTCATCGCGTTGTTCCCTTGTTGTGTAGGTGAACTTGATGGGGTTGACGATTCTTTTTTGGGAGTTGGCAATTACTGTTATTGCTATTTACGTTGTGTTGACATTTCTGTATTGGAGGTCATTGTACAGGGATACTGCCTACATATTCTAAAATCTGTTTATCTACAATCAGAAAAGTTTTCTATTTATTAGAAATTATTATAAGTGGATAGCTTTTATACATATTTTTATTACAATCTCTTCGAAACTGAATTTTAAGTAAATCTAACTCTGCGGATAAAAACTTCTTGAAACTGTATAAATAGTCTTTTTATAAAAGTACAAATTTATGTTAAGCAGATTTTTTTAATTTTTTAATTAGTCAGTTTTTTAGAATATGATGTTAACTTTTGAAACCTATTTCGAATAATTATCTAAAGAATTAGTTTTTATGAGACCGTTGAGAATAATTTCAAGTTTATAAAAGAAACGCAAAAACTATTCATTCATTGATAATTTCATACTAAACGACTTCTTAATACTACTACACAGAGAGAATTTTCTAATAAAAATTATAACGAAATTTCAGGGTAAAAATTACCGTAAATAACTATAAAGCTGGGACACTCCTACTTTCTGGCACTTTTTACTGATATTTTACTATAAAAATTACCTCATTGACTATAAATTTTACCGCACTGAATGGTAAAATTTGCCTGATTTGAGAAAAAGAAGACAGCTGATAAAGAAAACAACTGAGCGTGTACACATTTTAGGTTAACTTAAATATAAATGTGTATAATGTACTTATTTAAGTATTAATGATACTGTGCTACAACAATTAGAAGAAAATCCAGATTTTTAAAAAATATTTCATACAAATTTTACCACAAATTTTGGTTTTCTCTAAGATTTATACAGGGAACTTTTACTCTACGGTAGGCAAATTTTACCCTTCAGTACGGTAAAATTTATCGTAAATATCAATAAAAACTGCCGGAAAGTTAGAGTGTCCCAGCTTTATAGTTATTCACGGCAATTTTTACTGCGAATTTCGTCATAATTTTTATTAGAAAATTCTCTCCGTGTAGAAGTCTTTTTGCTTGCTTTGCGACCCTTTGTTTTTCACACCAATGCTTTCAAATACGTTTACATATTGGGCAAGTTATTTTTTGTTATGATACAACAGAAACAAGAAAACAAAACATTAGTCAAAATTTTAAAATGTTCTCTTAATTATATAATATTCGTTCGTGCTTAATTAGCAGAATTAGTAAGAATTACATGAAGTCATAATAGTACATATTCTCCACTCGTTATTTTAAAATGAAATTAATTTACCAAAATCTCAAGTACTGCACCATAACGATGTTCGACGATTCAATTATCTGGACGCAGTCCTCAAACATGAATACCACACATGATACACTGCCACTTCATACAAAAATCCTGACAATGGCGTAAAAGAACCTCTATACACTCCTCTTTCACACACACACACACACACACACACACACATCCCCTGACTGCGTGCGTAAAGTGATACTTCACTAAATAGGCCGTAAACACGCGGAGTCGCACCGCACGGACAATGAATAAAAAAAGAACTCCACGCATACCTCCCTCGAAAAAGGGAAGCATCTCACCCAAGAAATAAGAATCGCTATATAATGTCTTGATAAATCCCGATCGCCTCCTCTTTGTTTAATGCCCCCACACATACACACATACACACGAATCTCGGGTACATACCCACGCATGAAGAACGAAGAAAAAAAGTAAATATAAAAGCACGAATGCACCCGAATAGAAATCGGTCGCCCTCCACTTATTTTCCCGCGCGCATTCGGACCGCCCAGGAATCCTCCGGATTATCCAGTTCAGAGAGAGGCAACCAGCACTTCATCACGAGTATAATGCGCGCGTAAACGAGTCTCTTTTTCAGCGAAAAGCGCTCGAAAAGTAAGGTAGCTTCGTGTTTGGGAAGTCAATTTTTCGGTGCGAATCCGCACCAGCCAGGAAGACACAATATGATCTGGAGAGCGTATGGTTTATTGTTGACGCTTCGCTGTATAGGTGTGCCGGGACTACCGCCTTTCTATATATAACACAACGCGTATAGAGCGTAAGGTTATATTGTTGACGGACGCGCGAGCGCGTTTTCAATTCCTTGTTTGGGTGTATCTATTATATATTGTGCGCGTGTGCTATTGCTGGTGCTGCTCGATTACAGAGTAGCTTGCCATGGCGTTTGAATGATTTTGGATGCTGCTTTGTGCTGGGGAGAGAGTGAGGTGATTCGATAACTGGGTATTTAACGGTGATTATTTCATTGAATTCTCAACTTTGAGAAAATATCTCTCTGAAAAGTTGTTGTTTTTGATTAGGACAATAACGTTTCATAAAAATATTTGCTACAAATTGAAAATTAAATAAAAAAAGTGGTTCCTTGTATTTGTCGGTGACAGGTGGCTTTAGCATCGTCTCAATGGGTGTTTTCGATCGTCATTGCGCGTGGCCGAGAATTTATATATGCTATTTTCGTTGCAAAACGTGGATTTGGAGTTGGATAAGATGTGATTATGACGATGTTATATATGAGATACTTATGAGTGATTGATGGCTTATTGCGGTTATGTACAATATATGTTCATAAATTGTGTTACACAAATAAAATTAGGTAATATATTTTGTTGGGTAATATTTGAAGATTAAAATATAGTTTACATATAGATATGATTACCGAAGTCATCTCTTTATTATAATTATAATATATTTAAAGGTACATTTTTACACCGACTTACTCCAACGCTATAAATATAAGTCAAGAATATTTTTAATAAGAACTGAAAGATGGTACAAAATTAATAATTATTAATTCATAAACATTAGTAAAAATAAATAAATTAATTAATAATTATTGATCGTTTTGTTTAGGCTGTCTTAAATCATAGCTTATAGAGAATATAATAATGATAAAAACGTTCCAAAGTTTGTATCGAAATACTTTTAAGAATGTACCCTCCAAGATTACTTTAAATAATGAAAATTCGTTTCTTGGTATATGTTTTTCTAAAAGTGTTCCTAAAAACGTTTTTTTTATGAATTTCTTTTTTTTTAAATATTTATATTTGTCATCAACCAAAACTTATGAATCTGCTTTGAGCGATATCATATACTTTACGTAAAGAATTTATAGAGAAAAATTTTAATTAGTTTAAGTTGTTATTATTCAATCAAGTCCACTATTCACTATTTGATCGTCGCATTTGTAACAACTTAACAAGTATTCAAATAAATACTAAAAAGATTTTTTAATTGTATATGTGATAATTTTCTTTTAAGAGGTGCCTAAAGAATCAGTTTTTAAAGGTGTCTACAATGTTTCTTTCAACTCCTCTCGTATTCATAGTAATTTCTTAAAATTTAAATTCTATATTGCATCAGAATGGAAGCTTATTCAAAATTGAGTAGAGAAAGCTACTTTGCTCCACCTCCGAGAAAATGGTAAAGTCGATGCGCAATAAATTTACTCGAATCGGGAATGGCCGCAATGAAACACTGGCGCCTCTGGAGCCGATCGAGGGAGACATCGCAGTTTCTCTCTTTGCGCTGTTTGCTTAATCAAGTGTAAACCTCGAGAAGGTAATCGCGAGCAATCGTGGGGTGCGGAAATAACGGGAGGAAAGTTTACTCTCTCTTTCTTTCCCTCGATTAAGCGCACTTTTCCATCTTGCGGTGCTCTTCGCATAAGTAGCGCATAAATAAAAGCCAGAGGGCATACTCGATCTGTTGTTTGTTTCTCTATCAAGAAAGTAAAAGTGATCTGATCAAATAGAACAGAAGATTTTTAATTATTTTGTTTTGGTCAACAATTTTAGACGAATTTAATTTCCAATAAATGAATTAATTCTTATTAATTATACGTTATTAAATGAAGTATTTTAAAATATTATCTTTGATAGAAAATATTATCTTTTTTCTTGAATTATTATATAATACCCGAGTTCTGACAACAAAAATATTCTGTAAAGAAATGTAAGATTAAGTACAAAACAGTGTAAAATTGTGTATGAAAAAATGTGGAAAAATATTACAGAATGTAAAAATCTGGTTTTATAAAATATTATGTATTTTCCACAATAAAGATACATAATTTATTCTCTTCTTTCGTATTGTAATTAAATAACATTGATTTAACTAAAATGAATAATAAAAAAATGTTAAATAGCAAAACTACAAAAGTATTTGTTCAAATTGAGACTCCTTTTTACATTTTTTTGTGCGTTATAAAATGAAATCACTATTAGTGCCTCCCGCACAAACTCATGAAACCTTCTTTACACGAAAGTTTCGCAAAGCATTCATTCCATGTGGAAAAATCAAGTGCATGTACTCGATCCTTAACGACGCTCAAAAAGAAGCCGAAAAACAAGTACAATAAGCACCACCATCCGCCTACATTTCACGCGTGTAAAATGCCCATCCATTAAGCGTGCAATGTTCCTCGCAGCAAACCGTCCGTGTCGACCCGAGAGATTCCGAAAACAAAATAAAAATCCTCGTAAAAGCAAGAGCGAGCTCTCCCCCTCCCTCTCCCTTCGAGTTCATTCACAGAAAAGAATGCGCGCAGTTTCCGGCCCTGGACCCGTCGCAAGGAAGAAAGACCTTGCTCGCGCTGCCGTGCGCTATAGCTGCGGCGCAACGCTGTCTGGTCCCGCCGCCCAGGTATGCACCAGGTGTGTGGTGGTGGCTGTATATAGGTATATACGTCCCGGTCTCGCTCTCGCCGAGGCCCGAAAAATATAAATTACCTTCCGCACTTCCAGGAACGAGAAAGAGAGAGATAGAGAGAGGGAGCCCCCCTGGTCGAAAATTTACGAGCAAATTAATCGTAATATCGACAGTCGGCCCGGTCTATGGGTGCGCTGTATAGTATGGGTATAGGCTCGGTGGGCCCGGGCCCCGCTACAGCGAGACTGAGAGAAGACTGCGTGGAGGTTATATGCGGGCTTGGAGCTGTTGGGAGTTGTTTTTTTTTTGCTTGGGGTTGGAGGAACGCACTTTGACTTTTTTTGCTGGTGTCGTTTGCTGGTAGGCTGGTTGTGCATTTTTTTTTTGTAAATGGACGTCGAGGTCGTGGAAAAATTGGGACAAAGATGGTACTGGTATTTGAAAATGCATAAAACTAATATTAATAAATATAGGAGTCATGTAAGATAAGTGAGCCAATTATTGTTAGTGTGTCAGTTGCTAGATTTGTTCTAGTCGTCGATATTAGGTAGTTATCTAAAAACACAGAGTATTGACTTTTGATTGAGGGGCACAGTAAGTGGCTCACTTGATGTAAAATTTCCTATTTCGTCAGTAAACTGATCATCTTTCTATCTTAACATAGTAACTTGTCTTAATCTATTTAGCACTCATAAATGGTACACTAGAATTATTAAATGCAAAATTAGTGACATACCAGTTTTCTCAAAAGTTTTTAAATCATATTTTTGCAACTATTAAAATTAAAACTAATTTTATTGAATTTTAAAAACAAAATGATCTAATTTAATAAAAAAGATTATGCGGCTAAATTAAAATAAACATATAAATATTTTTATTTATTGAAAAAATGTAGTTGTTGTAATTTTTTTTGAAAATTATTCATATTTAACATAAGAAAAGAAGCTAATTATTAGTGTATAATAAATTAATAGCAGACCAATGCATAAACAAATTTAAAATATCTACTCACTTCGGATGGAAATTCGACTGATTTACCAACAAAAATAAAAATATTTGTAGTAAACTTTACACCAGTGCGAATTCACACTCAAATCAAGCCTAAATATTTACATTTAAAACTGCCTTGTTTATAGACTAAGTTGCAAATTATGTTAAAATCTCCCTACTCGTTAGCAAAGTATTTACACACTTTCAATAGGTAAATATCAAATAATAAGCTATTTGCAGTAAAAAGTCAGCATCCAGAAAATTTAGATGGTGCAAATTAGCACAAGCAAGATGTTTGATGGTTATTAATCTTACAAATACAATATACTTAACATATTTCACCACGTGCCTTCAACATTCCATTAGACGAAAAATAAAAAAATACCATAAACGTCCAATTTCCCCGATTCTAGTCCCGCATCTTCCCTCTACCTTACTAACCCCTGGTCCCCTTCTTCCCTATATTTCACCCCTATCGCGTATAGGTCGAAATTGCATTTACGCGTTCGTTTAATAGACGAAGCAGCAGCTCGCGCATCGTTTTACGAGGCCGCGAAAAGAAGGCGTATATAGCCACATCGCGCGTGCCCATAAAAACCCTTTGTCAGAGCTGTTGCCGGTTATGCGCGAGGCGCTCTTCGGTCTTTTAACGATTCTGTTTTTCTGAATAAGGAGGTTATAGCATGCGGTGTCACACTTTTTTTATAAATTACACTACTTTTAATAAATTGAACTTGAGTTAATGGAGTTGGCTACGCTGATTTATGACTCTACGAAATGATTGCAGTTTGGAACATATTGGAGGTGTAATGTGGGATGTGATACAGATGTTGGATTTTTCTTTTGTAAAGTAATTATTACTGAACTAATTGCTTGTCAAGCAATAGGATGATTTAGTAAAATTTTATTGTGGATATAACAGCATTTTAATAATTTTATTAAACGAAATCCAAGAGGTTTTTTAAATATATTTTTTCATATTTATTTAATTCATAATAAAATAATCTTATTTCTGTATCGTCAATCTTGCAGAATAATAATGATTTATAGATAAATCTGATAAGTAAAAAGATTTTTCATCATGTAGATACTTACATTGTTAACATTACGCGACTTTGTTCGTATTCCAACGGTTTAATTAAATTGTCCTAATAAACAATTAGTTGTACGTACAATAGAAAGATAATAAGTTTGAAATAATTGTTCTCATTCAACTTATTCTTCTTCCGATTCTCCCCTGTAGACATGATATTACCAGACTAGCTCATCCACCTATAATCCACCAAACAGCAGTAAAAAATCCACATCCACTCGAGTCATAAATTCCTCGTTTCATATAAAAAGGACAAATCCTCAGCACTCTGTCAGCTAAAATCCAGCTAATCTCCTTGACTTTTAATTAAAAGCTAATCTATTTACGATAAATGTCATGATCGCTTTGTGAGTATCCACAAAGCCCAATAAGCCATTCCCGAATCGACCTTCTAATCCGTGGCCGATGCCCGCGCAGAGTCAACTCCTCCCCCCTCCTCTTCTCTCCTCTATCATAAATAAACGCCCAAAGTGACACTTGCTCGCACAGAGCCGAGAAAGACAGGCACAAGACGAGACGAGACGAGAAAGACAAATAGCACCAGGGCGAGGCGTCAGGTGCATAAATCTCGCAAAAATATCGGACCTGCAGACTTCCTAAGGCTTACCGCAAGCGAGTAACAAGTGTATAATATAAAAGTCGGTTGAAGACACCTGCAGCAGCAAGTCGATGTCTCCGTGTTATATACTCTCTCGCCCTCTCCCTCCTTCTCTCTCTCTCTCTCCGCCTCGCGAATGATTTATGCCTTTAGCAGGTGGACCGGAGGCGGCGATTTTACGGAATGTCCCCCGGGCACGACGACCGGTATATATATATATAAACGCACCAGCGGCTGCGCACCATTGTCACCACGGGATTTTGGCGATACTCTCGCCTGTGGGCCAAGGAGAGCCCAGAGCGAAGGTGATTCTTGGAGGAGACGTGGGTATATGGGAGGGAGAGAGAGGAGAGTTTCTTAATAGGCTTTTCACTGACGATTTTCTCTTTGCCTCGGCTCTCGCTTGTTTTTCTGTGCCGACCTCTCTCTCTCTTTCGTCACTCTGGACTTTACTTGGTACCATCCTTTACGCCCACTGGGTACTTTTTTCTTCTGTCTTTTTTTTCCTTGGCTGGTGGAGATTATTGTTCTTCTTGGGTGAGTTGCTGTGAGCTTTCGGAATTGTGGATTTTAAGTGGAGTTCAGTTAGGCTATGGTTGTATGCTAAATTAAAGGCAATGTTTACAAGGAGAATTATGAGAATTCTATGAATTTAATGTAACTCTTACTTTTTTACTTTTTGTGGTCAGTTTAAGGTAACATATTTTGAATGGTTACATTTCTCCTTGTTTCAAATTTTTAGGTGAGTCCTCCAGAAAATTGGAGGATTTATTTTTATATATATTTTAATAAAAAATTAGAATTTTTTTTATTATACTTATTTACAGGTATTATAATTTTAATACCTTATAAATATCTTAAAAAATATATGACATGGCACCATTATTCTACCTTTTTCTTAACTTTTCGACTTATATTTTTAATACTATTATTAGTGGATTGTATATGATTTTAAAACCCTTCTTTTTTTATTAATGATTTACAATTATTTTATAATTTTGAATATTACCATTTGAAAGGCTTGATGTAAAAAGCATATAGTAAACGCGTGATTTTGCTAAACTAATTTACTATTATTATTATTGAATAATTTAAAATAAATTAGGGACAAGATAAATTGAAATTTTGTAAAAATGTATATTTTAACAAATGTGAAAAAAGTTTCCCAAATCACTATCATGTTACCTTACAAGCTACTAAATTCAGAAGATTTAGCCGTATCACCTTTTTCTATTTAATTTAGATAAAGTGTTTTTTAAACTTTCAGAACAATCCAATTTCTATATATTTAGTTTAAAACAAAATTAAAAACATCTATGATAAAATACATCATTTCAATTAAGAAATCAGATACACAGTTACAAAATAAAACGACGAATCATTCAAAAAGTGCCCTTCCTCACGCCTTACTTCTAAATCATTATCCACGTTTGCTATTTTGCTCTCCATTCCAACGCCCATTTTCTCGCACATTTCTCTCTCTATATACCGGTCTGCTAGCAGACCTGCTGTAGATTCCGAACTGTTGATTTTTGCTGTCTCTCGCGCTGCGCTTAATTCGGCTTACACGGCTGCCCGATCCCTATATACCTCCGCTCGCTCGCTTAAGACGAGACTAAAAAAACACTCTCTTTACCGGGCCATCGAACCAATAATACCCTGTACGTCTAGCAGTGGTAGTAGTCCCTCCAGCTCCGTCAACAGTAATGATCTCTGTTGTTGTTGTATCGCCTCTTATCCTTGCTTAAGACTTATCGAATTTGCGGCTCTGTCCGGCTACTGTTGCTGCCAGAATCTTGCTCAAGTGGAAGATCGAAGCCGATCGATTCGATTATTCCCACGATTTTCGGGGTGCAGCGGGTGATTTTAGATACGAGACTTTGGAGATCGAGAAGATTGCCGGGGATGAGCGAGAGGACGCGACGTGTTTGGTTAAGGGAATCGAGCGTGTGTGTGGTCTTGTTCGTTTTAAGATGCAATGCAATTACTTCTGTTTATTTTTAATGTGAAGAAAAATAGGTACATACAGGCGAACCTGGAAACTTTATTATTGAAAAAAATAACCTTTATTTGTTGATCGAATATTATAATCAATAAGAGTTACAGTCATATGTTTTTTAATTATCGTACAAAATTAAATAGTTAAAAAATTGAACAAAATGAATTAATATACTTATTAAACAAACTTTTATTTGATTTATATAATAGAATATTATTTACTATCTTACACGACTTTTTATTTTTATTAATTAATTCTATAGCTAAAAATATAATTAAAGTGCTTTTATTTCTAAACTTATTATAACTGATTACATATTGGCAAAATACAGAAAAAATTGGCGTTAGCTCCCTGCAATTATCAATACACGTCAATTTCAAAGAAAATTTGCATAAGTCTTCTAGAATACGAAAAAAAAATCGTCGTTAGTTGTCCCGTCACGGCATTATATAAAACACTCGAAGCGAACGCATCTTCGCAAAATAAACTCGTCTCTCGCAAAATATAATCGGATATTCATTAGCGCTCGCAGCCGCGCAGAGACAATTTTTCCGCATGGCCTATAACGTGAGAAAAAAAGTGTACTGGACGTCGTTGCCGCACAAAACAAAACGCAAACGAGGATAATGAACAGGTAGGAGTGGCCAGGAGAGAGTGAAAAAAAGAAACGGCGAAGAAACGACGAAAATAAGCGCGAACGTGCGAGTTAATGAGACTAATCCTGTGGTCGTGCGAGTACGGATTAGTATCCCGAGGATCCTGTTGGGAGAGACAGTTGCAGGAGATTTGAATATAATCAGTGTCGTAAATAATGTTGAAAGGCATAATAAAAAAGCATTATAATTAATTAGAATTTTTTATTAAATATAATAATTAATATTGAATAAGATATTCATATTCAAAATTTTTAGCAAGATAGATGATGTAATTGCAAACTTTAAAAATTCAATAGTAATATATGTATTATTCCTTTTTTAGAAATGATCACGTGATAAATCTCTCGGTATAACGAACAAAAAGTACATTTTTTATTACTGGAGTGGTAACTCACTCTATGGACTGAAAAAGTTATACAGAAAATAACAATAAAATAGTTCATTTTTATAATACAACTAATTAAATATATTAGTTGTTTATGACAGAATGTTCAATCATAATTATTAAAAATCTAATTATGCAATATCTATAACGAAAATTTTAGTAAATATGAAAAATTGTAGTTTTTTACAATATTTACAAAAACACTTGTAGATTATAATTTTTAATACATGAACATATTAAAAAAAATACTGAATACTTCAGAAAAACTGATAATGATGCATAGCACCAATGATTTGTTCTCTCAGTTTGAAAATTTACGTTTTAAAATTATTATTCTTTCATCAAAGCACTTGGTAGCTCCAACTAATATACCTTTTAAAATGAATAAGGTATTTTCTGATTGAAGAAACAAAAGAATGCCAAACCCACATCTACGCAATTATATTTACGACCTAGGAAAATCAGCTGCCCTCGAAATTTCTCCAAATTTTCAAACCGCAGCGCAACCTTAGTCACACTTTCTCCAACGCTCTTAATGATACCAGACAGAGCCACCCCATACATAGCTCTCTCGCTCCAATAATTAGACCCGCCGAAATTCGCAAAATCCTGCGGTCGACAATGCAAAAAAAGAAAAATTTGCCCAAATTAGCTAGCGCAAGCCTCGTGACATCCCTCGCTCTCTCTTTCTCTCTTCTCTCCACCTCAGCTCAGCCATCGAGCACCCATATACCTATACACAGCTATACACACGCGGCCACCAGTCACCTGTGCAGAGTCCGGCCCGCGCTCCAATGGCTCGCAGTGCGCGCCGCGGCGAAACCCCGCGGCGCGTCATTGAGAAAACGCGCTCCTCTGAAACACAGAGAGAAAGAGAGAGGCGAAAAAAAGGTGGAGAGAAGAGAGAGGGAGAGAGAGAGAGAGAATGCGAGAAAGCTCAAGGGCTCCGCGCGGCAGCGGTAGACAGCGAGGAGCCGTGGAGCGCGTCGCGCTGTCTGGAAAGTATATAGCGGAACAATGGGGAGACGGAGCTGCTGCAGCGGATAGGAACGGAGAAGAGAGAGAATGAGTATATATCTATATATATGTGTGTGCACGTATATATGCTCGATAACGAACCTGTCGTCGGCACCGGTAAAACTCGTCTCTTCCGCCGGCGGCGGCTGCTGCGGCTGCGGCTGCCGCTGCGACGAGAAAAAATCATTAACTACCCGCGTGTGCTCCCGTTTTTTTTCTCTTCTCTATACTACATCCTTTTTTTCATGCCTATATATGCGCGCGCGGCACACATTATACGCGCGCAAAGTCGGCCGGCGACGCGGGAAAAATAGATCGGCCTCGTTGCGCGGCTGCGGCTGCGAAATGGCCGGCCTCTCTCTCTCTCTCTCTCTCCGCGTGGGATGACACGAATGAAGTGCGCACGCGTCTAGACCCGATGCGTGTTTATTCGCGGGGAAAAGAGCCGAGTGATTGCGGGAGGAATTCTTTTTTTTTCTTTATTTGGATGTGGGTGGGTTGTGCTTGTTGCCGATCGAGAGCGGAAGGGATGCTGTTCGGTGACGTATTGCATTATGCGCTGAGGATGGCTTTTGTTTGGTATGGCTGTGGGCCGCGACGACGCCGGTTCAGGAACATTGGAAATATGAGGAGGATGGGATATCCATGCTAGACTCGATATAATGGCGTTATGACAAGATCGCAAAACATCTTTTTTAAAGACATGTATGAGATAATAAGAAGAATAACTGAATTTTAAAGATGGAATTAAAATTGAGATGAGAAGTGAAGCTTTTAATGGCAAGTAAAGAATCAAGGTCGCCTGATTTGGATGCTTATAGGCCATTTCCAACGTTCATTTTTTACTCTGGGCTAATAAATTTTAAAACCTGTACTTTACTTTTGAATTTTATAAACAGACTTTTTACAGATTTCATTTGTATCGATTGTTTTGTAAATCTAATTTTCATTTATAATTTAATTCCAATTTTGATTATAAGACGTACGTTTTTACATTTTATCACATTTTATGCTGAATTTTATTGATTGCTTTTTATTTAGATGAACATGGTCATTTTTGTCGGGATATCAAATAAAAATATTGTTTCTATGCAAATGCTATATATTATGACTGTATAGTTTTTTAAATGCGAAATTTATGAAATTTATAGACTTAGAAACTTTTCAATCATTAAGGGTGCCGTTTACCCGCAAATCTACTTTCTTTATTTTACCGACACTTACCTTTATTTATTTTTTTATTATATGAGATTTGTAAAACGTAGTAAACAGTGACATTTTGAAAAGGTGATTGGCGATGAAATACTGATTTTGGTGAAAAGTCTTGAGGTATATATATGAAGCGTTAGGTGCAAAAACAACTTAACCCGGGTTAAGTTTTGGGAAAAAAATACGTTTAAAGTTTATATATTGTTGGATCTTAATATATAAATAAAACCAATCTGATGTTCTTGTGTAGTTTAGTAGTCCTACTATTAGAGAAAATGTTTGATAATATACAACAGAATCTTATCATTATTGAATCCCAAGAAAAAATACTTATTCATGTTTTACAATGTAGAATAAGTATAGAAGGTTAATGAGATTTTATTCATAGATTGATGAATACAATTCAGATAGATGTAAGCTACGCATCCTGTAACGCTTACATTTATTCGAACTGTTAGTCCATCAGGATCACTGTAATTTAAGTGACAAAAAATGGTTCAATTTGTTGTTTAACTCAAATAATTAAAAGTACAACTGTACAGAAATCTCTTAAATAAAATAGATTACCGGCCCATAGTAATTATCCATCAAAGCATATAACACGACCACTGTACCCTCCGAAATATGCGACAACAAAGAATCGGACTTTTCCGGCTTAAGTCTCGTCGCTACCGATCATCTCTGCAGATTCGCAATAACCTGCAGCAGAGCTCAGGACCCTAGTAGATCGATCTACATCGATCTTCATCAACATCAGCAGCAGCAACAGCCACCGGTCCTCGGAAATCCTTTTCGAGGACATTACTACTACTACTACCAGTACCACTACTACAGGAAAGAAACCCGAGGCGCTGCACGACACTTCGTTCTCGATTATTCCCTCATCTAAGACAAATCGTCGTCGCCGGTGCGTGGCTCCGCAGAAGAATGAAGGAAAGAAAGAAAGAAAAGGAAGAAGAAGAGAGAGAGAAAAAATACCTAGAGATGTCCTTTTAAGATACGGCGCGGCGGGATCATGAATGAAGTTCTCTCTCTCTCTCTCTCTCTCTCTCTCTCTCTCTCTCTCTCTCTCTCTCTCTCTCTCTCTCTTTCGTTCATTCATTCGGGAGCCGCTGCCGGCAGCGAAGATGAGATCGTCAGATAAGCACCTTCGGCCCCATTTATATATTTGCACCACCCACTTCCTACTTTTTCTTTTTTTTTTTAGGGAGAGAGAGAGTTTTACCTTTCGAGAGCTGGCCGAACCCGAACCTCTTTCCACGAAGGTTGAGCGCGCCGCGTATCAACCGAAAGTTTTATAAGTGTACGTATCGCGAGGGATGTGATGGAGAGGAGCGCGCCGCGTTTCATTCATAGAATCGATTCGACCGTGAAGAACACGCCGTACCATTTCCTGATCAACGTGTGCGTGTGACGTATACGGGTATTTAGAGTGTTTTTGGGGGTTGACACGTGCGCGGAGGAAGGATATTAGGAGTCCTTTCCGGTGCATCGCTCCTCGAAGGTCGAGGCGCGAGGTGTGCTTTAGAGGCTTTTTCTTGGGAGGTAGAGAAAAAAATTGTAGTTGGCCTTACACCGATTGCGCCTTTAGCAGATGCAACTTTGAGCCGTTTTGAAAGGTGACGTTTCAGTGGCTTGAATTCGTCCTATCGCTAGCATAATAATTAGCATTTTTACTATTCTGATTCTATAAGTTTAGTAACATTTGCCAATTCTTTTTCTGTGAAATATGCTTTATTAAATAAAGATAATAATACCACATATTATGAATTGCAAGCTGAAATGTAAAGCTAATTATAATGCATTTTACTATTACACTGAGCCTATTATAAAAACTTTCATTTCTTAACATACTTAGATTTTTAAAATATTAATATCCTCATTATTAAATATGAAGCTAATATTCTTATTATGTTCGGGCTACATTTATTTGATAACCTTAAAATTATTAACAAAAACAAATCAAAAACATCATTGTATTCTATTGCAGGATTCTAAACATTGTCCGTACTTTTTATGACAGAAAAATAACAATTTATCTAATTAAATTCTGATTGTAATTCATTTTTTATGGGTTTAGAGCGATAGTATAGATTTTAACTTTAATATTATGTTAATAGTAATGTTTGGTATGCAACCAATGTGTAAGCGCCAACTTAAAATATATATATCTATATTTTTCTCAGTGTATTTAGCTTTCTATAAATCATCATTTGGTAATGATTCTATGAAAATAATGTAATTAATTATATAAAACAACAAATAGGTTTCCTAGAATATTGAGTCGGTGTATAAACAGTAATGGTGTTATAAAACTCTACTTTTAGTCATTAATTTAATTTTCTAATCATTTTAATAATCACAGTTGATTGGGGGAGCTATCGCAGCCAAAAAAACAAAGTTCTCTATTTCTTTTTAATAACGTATCGTTCCAATTGCTATAATTGAATTTACCTGTTCATTTAGCTTCTCGAATGTTTTCACGCTAAGTCGTAAAATATCCCTTCATCGAAAAGCCAAGGTATAGTAGATGAAAAATGAATAAAAGACCGAAGGCTTTCGTGAATGAAAATGCGCGGCGCGGCGCATCTCACGTGCAGCTCGCATCAGCATCCATTTGTCACTAATCACGGGAGAACCGTAATATTTCACAGTTCGAGAGATGGAAGAATGGGAGTGTACGAGAGCCGTGGCAGAAAGAAGAATAAGAAAAAATAGAGAGCGTAAGAGAGAGAGAGAGAGATTTCCGAGCCCCGACACCTTCTTCTTGAATTCCATTGGAAAGGACCGCTTCAACTGTCGATTCATCGTCTTCCTCTCCGCCTACCGTTTAAACTCACAACCCCCCTTTTTTCCTGCGTGACGCGCGTACAGCTATACTTCGACACAGTGATTTTTGCGGTTTGAGCATCCGAGGCGCACAATGCAAATCCAGTGCTCCAAGGACTTAGGAAAATCAGGTTTATTTGTGTGCTTTAGGTATTTTTGTGAATCAAATGTCCTTTGAATTGTTGTCGAAAATCTTTGAAAATAAACCGTGGTTTAAGATTTATAGAATAATACTTTAATATTCTCATTCAATCATGTTTTAAGTTGCATTGAATAGTTAAGTAACTTAAAATGAATACAAAATAAAGATCAATAATACTTGAATAATTCTTGCTGGTAAAGCTAAATAATCCCTTTTTAGGGCTTGATTAAGCTTGAATAAAAAAAGTTCCATGCAAGCATGATGAGACGTACTGAGACTCGCGACGTCATATATTTTCTTTTAGATATTACATTATTTAACAAACTCTAATAACGAATCTGGTAATTTCTGGGCACCTTGGATTTCCAACATATTGGCTATTGTTATCAACATTGAACAAAATTCTTGGTTGCTAATTATAAAGTATAAACAAATCAATTAAATATTACAACAAAAAATAGTTTTCTATATCTTTTTGAGCTGCTCAATTCAAATACGTAGCTGACTTTAATCTTGACTATAGATTTGAAGTCAGTGATACATAAAACTCTTAGAATATGAAACACCAATAAAAAAAGCCAATTTTTTGAATTTCTGCCCTTTATATTGGATCCAATATCTTTAATTTTTCAAGTTTAAAAATTTTGCTTGAACATTCGTATACAGCAACCTAAGAGTAGTTTCACAGCCCTATTTCTAAAGTTATTTTACAATATTTTATATGTACAGAATTATTGGAATTTTGATCGCCATATCGCCTGCGTATTGGAAGTCAATGACTTAAAAACCCCTGTTGAAGTAGTTTCGAAATATTTGTAGAGATTAATATACGCCTGAAAATTATTTGATAACGAATGCATATGTTATTTTCACATTTTCTAATATTATATTTAAGTTTTTATGCGATTCACAATACATAACATTTTCCTGCACAATAATGTACAATAAAATTAAATAAAACATATTACTTTTGGTCATTTGCTTCATACATACAATAAAATGTAATAATGTCATCGCACGAATCAAAAGCAACTTTGTTTTACAATGACAAGCCACTTTACAAAGTTTATACATCCCACCCTTCAATACTCCGAAAAGTCGCGAAAACCAAAACTCACGGTCCACCTCAATGAAAGAAAGAAAGCTCCAGAGGAAACGGAAGATCCATTCAACTCGTCATCCAGCACCCCGTGTCTATTCCGTTAGTCGCGAGGAAAATTGTCTATCATCCCCTCGTCAAGCGCGTCGCGCTTGCGCCACCCCTTTTCCCGAAAAATGTCGAACCGCCAACCCAAAAGCAACGGCGAACGGTCCATGCCACCTCCACTGCGTTGGCGAAGTAGCCGTGAAAATAGGCATCAGGTAGAAGAATTTTCTCTCCTGCGACCTCGGGCCATTTCATTCATGCGCCTACGTTTTCTGGAGGACATTGGAATGCCCGTAAATTTGGGAAGAAAATCTTTCGTAGAATTGTATAGCGCGAAGCAAAGCGTTGAAACCACGAAGACTTTGAGAGTGGATGTGTACGACGAGCTGGTACTCGGGAGGACAACAACGACAAAATCGGCGGCCTTCGTTTACAGAGAGAGAGGGAAAGAGAGAGAGACGCTCCATTGACGGATTTTTCGCTCTTCTTTCGGTCTTTTATTCTTTCTTTCTTTGCTGCAGCTTTTGCATGTTGAGAGGATTTTCATGGTGTAAGTGCCAATTATCGCGTTAATTTAATTATACTTCAATTACACTGTGAGGTTTTTTAACTTTTAATTTATTTTAATCATTACTTAACTTTAGAGAATCTACATAGTTTTGTATAGGTTACCAGTCTTTTTTTCTTTTGGGACAAAATCAATTAAAAAGCAAAAATTTGAACTTTTGAAGCGTGGTTGAAAATAATAAGTAATACCCATAACCTTACGAATTTTAAATAATATACCTATTTTTTAAAATCTATTTATAAACTTAGCTTAACAATAAATATCAGTAGCTTTCAATAAGTCTAACAATATAACTTCCAATAAACCTAAAAATATCTTTATGTCCATCTGAACGAAAATGGCCACTTTTTTCCCTGAAAAGCGAGACCAAAATTACACTTTTTACCCACAAAAATGATTAGCAGGAAAAAAGCTGTTAGTGACTTCACTAGAAAATAGTAAAAATTCCTTTATGTCATTAAGTTCTACCAATAACCTCGATTTTCGATTGTCTTTTAACAGTACATTAGTCCCGCTTTCCAAGTCAAAAAGTGGCCACAGTTGAGATAGGCATGAAGTACTATATGTAACTCGAGAAAAAAGACGATTTTTCCTTCGGGTGATACTGTACAGTAAACTCACCCGCGGGAAAAATATTCGACTTTTTGCCCTTGTTACATAATGTACTATTTAATCAATCTAGGAATAGCAATTAATAGATCTAATACGTAATTTTCAATTAACCTAAAAATATTTTTTATCAATAATGTAGCAATAGCTTTTCATTGTCCAAGAAATTTTTTTTAAGTAAACATTTTTACATTAACTCATTTGCTTCATGATCGTTTTTTTCTTACACTATAAGTTCATAACGTGACGTGCGAGCTTTTGCTTTCTCAAAGAGAAACCGCTGCTAACTGCCTTAGCAGAATGCGTTCTCAAAGAGAGATCTTGATTAATCGACTTATAGAATTGTATAATGGAAATTCGCATTAAATAAATTAATGCTAATATTAATGTCTGATTTCAGGGTTCAGAATAGCCTTAAAAGAATTAGTTCGAATAAAACTTAACGTATATTTTATATATTTTAGTAAGCAGTGCTAAAAAATTAATTTCGATTTGCTGAAATAGCTATTTTATTTAAAAAATGGATACATTCTTCAAATTCACGGGTTTTCTTTCTTGAAAATAGCTTAAATATAGTTTTAATAGACATATAAAAGAAATTACGCGTTTTTTAAGAATTTATGTCTATCTTTTATATATCTTCAATACAAACTCCCGTAAAAAATTATTTTTGATGTGTTAAATAGCTACTTTTAAAAAATTCTTTAAAGTCACGTATATTTCTTAAAAATAGCTTAAGAATAGTTTTATAAGGTGTAAATCTATCTTTGAGAAAGCGAAATCATTGTTTTGATAAAAACTTTTATTTGCAATTTTTTAACGTATAAACACTATATGACTTGGGGGGTATTAAGATATAAGCCTATTTGCATTGCTTTGATAACATTTTTTTCACATGAAACCAGATTATATGACTTAAGGAGTTTGAATATGGTTCCTCAAGAAAATATACGTTGTGTGCGTGTGCGTGCATATGCACGCGAGTGTGTATACATGTGTTTGTGTGAACAGCTCATCTCAAAAGCAGTTAAACTTTAAATTTAGATTATTCGTAATACTCATGAACTTCTCAAGACAATTTGCTTAGTAATAGATCACAGTTCCAGGGCAAAACTATGGCAATTCGACAGTTTTTCAACTTGATTTTATCGTAGTATTATTCTGGGGGTGTGATATTACACATTTTGCCAAATTCATCAACAGATTGACCTATGCATAATAATATCCCCTATAAAAAAAACAAGTTTGAGGCAAGTCTGACAAAAGTCTGTCTCAGAAAGTCTTGCAAAGGTCTCGCTTCGGAGACGATCCCAGACTTTTGCAAAAAATGCAAAACACAAGCATAGTAAAGACTATATAACAAAAGTGTAATTTCTGCAGTAACCTAAATCTTTATCTCTTTGTTTACAAATATTTAAATTTCATAGATGATTATAATATTTAAAAAATGTTTCCACAGTGTAATCAAAATTATAATTTTTTACGATTCCGATCGATATTAACAATAAGTATAGTGTCCTAATTACATGTATGTAAAAATAAGTTTTCATGACATAATTCAACAAAAGTCTGGCATATAGTCTGACTTATAGTTTAGGATCGTCTCCGTATCAAGACTTTTGCAAGACTTTCTGAGCCAGCCTTTTTCCAGACTTGTCCCAGACTTTTTTTTACACAAGATAATATAATATACTGTATGACATGTCCGATATCTCTTTGAGAAAGATGAGTGCCACCGAATCAGTTGGCAGTATTCTTTTTAGATATCCTGGTTATACATTTATTATATTAAATTTGAGTTTCTCCCTTAAGAGGAGTCCGTATCTACTGTCCTTGTCTAATCATGTTTTTGCTATTTATTCAAATTATTAAAAAGTATCTAAAATTATTTCATTTTCGAGAAAACTTCGGAACGGAATAGCTAAGCTCAATTTTCGCGTTCCGAAGTTTTCTCGAAAAGGAAATAATGTTAGATACTTTTTAAGGTATCAAAATATTCATTATTTTAATACCAATTGGAGCCAACTTTTAGTTTTTCAATTAACAAATTACAATTTGAATAAATAGCAAAATGTGATTAGACAAGGACAGTAGATACGGACTCCTCTTAAGGAAGCTCTTTCAAAGGATCGTTAAATGCTACTTGGAAAAAATAACACACCAAACATCTATGTGAACCGCGTAAATCATAAAAATCCTATTTGACATTTATAGTATCTCCCAGAAAATTATGGTGTCGAATCCACAGCAATCCAATCTTCATCGATCTCCCTGTCGAACCAAACTCTCTCCCAGTATTCCTTCTCGGAACCTCTTCCTCCACCTTCTTCCAAAAAAGAAGAAAACACCGCTCTATCCTCCCCCGTATTTTCCTCGATATGCGTGCGAAGATGAGGCTCCAAGATCACAAGTCTCTCGCGCCGCACATGAAAATCTCTCTCGACGATCTACAACGAATCGGATCTCCTCGAGATCACGTTATACTCGCGTAATGCGAATACTACTAGCTTTCGGACTACTTCTCTCCTTTACGCATTCTCCTACGAATTAAGAGTTCAAAGAGACTGAATGCGAGTAAACGGAGACGCCCGCGCACAGCTTCCGAAGCGGTAAAGGATCGTTTTTTTGGCGGCGTGCGCGCGGGCGTCGGGTTACTCCGTGCGCGCAGAAAAGAGAAAAGGACCTTCCTTTTATTTTCCTTTTTTCTGGGAGTTCTTTTTTTTAATGTTTCAGGTGGAAAAAGGACGAGCGTAGAACAACGACGAGGGCGCGAGGGGAAAAAATTAGAGTAGGTCGAGTAGCTTCGCTGCTGCTGGTGACTACCGACGAGCTACCGGGAGACGGACGCGCGGCGGCGAGGACAAACGATTTTGAGGGATGCTGTGGGTGACGAAGGACGAGTTTGGGTAGGAAACGGTGCGACGCGCGGCAAGAAAAGTGGAAGACGCGAGTCCATTGAAGAAGATAAGATTTCATACTCGGAGGATGGCTGCTGAAAAAGTTTGAATTTCGTAGAGTTTTATGATTTTAATTTTTAGGAAACATTAAATACTGCTTAACCGCATAAAACATTTTTTTTTCGCACGATTTTTTATTATTTATTTACACTTTGTATAAAATCTTTTACTGGAAATTAAAAAATGAACATCGTAAACAATTATGCTCAATACATTTTTTATTAATGCCTCGTCTTCACTGACACTTTAATAGCGTCTCGCTTTAACTTTTAATATGAAATAACATTACAGTAATAATTGTGAGTAAATTTTAAAGAGTTCTATTTGTTTCTTCTATTTTTTATACTAAAAAATTTTGCTTTTCTAAACAACATAAATGTTATTCGGTATTAAAAGTTAAAGCGAGTCTCTATCAAACTGCCAGTGAAAACTAGGTATAACAAATATATGAAAACATCGTAGCTAATAATGTAATAATATGTAATAGTTCTAAAAAATTAAATAAATTCTCAAAATAAATTGCTATAATTACAGATAATCGCATACAATCGATACTTCATATATCTATACGATGAAATTATAAAGATCTTCTCAAAATTTCAAGTGGAATGATTTAAAAGTAATTGAGAAATTGATTTATTTTCACATATTAATATATATCTATGTAAAGTTTAAATAAATAATAGAAATGTATGCTTTTTTTGCGGTCAAAGTGATGTTCCATTTAAGACAAAATCGATACAGCTACAATAAGATCAATATACTTTTCACGAGACTTTTCAAGTTCAAATCTTACAGTTTACATTTCATAGAAAAAAATTTCATTAATTCAGAAGAAATATGATCTTTGCACAAGATACACATGTACAATTTAGTTCAAAACTATATACGTGCACACAAATACTTGCACACACCTGACAATGAAGGGGGTGACACGCAGGCCGACCGCTGGATACATCTCGACTCACGTTAGAACTTGACAGTCGGTAATCGAACTGCAGAAATTTATGTGTCGGCAGTGCGCGGAGACGTGGACGTGTGACTTCAAAAGGTTGAGATCAAATTCAGCTGTTTCGCTTTTTTTAGAAAACAAAATCGTACAATGGCAGATGTTGTTTTATTTCGCGACCTGCGACCGTTAGTACATTTCTGAAATTGATACCCTACGCATTTCTTTTTCTGTGTTTTTTTTCCATAATCGAACAAAGACTTGGGAGCGTCGGAATATTATTTTTCTGTATATTTGAATCTATGAGAATTCAGCGCGTCTTGTAATTTTTGATATTATAATTTTTGATTTAGAATGAATGTATTTGTAAAATAAAATTTTAATAAAGTTGGCGGATATACATATATAAAATTCTGAAACTGAATTCTTATTTTAGAGAAATTTGATATCTAACTAATACTTATGATACAATATAGGAAATTTACATTTTATGGCGTAGTTTCTAATTACTTTTTATATAAGTTATTATTATGAATGCAAAATCATACAAGCAGTTTCATCTCTTTATGACAATGAGTATATAATGTAGGTACATAAAGAATCTCTATTTTGACGATAGGTCGAAGTACTTAACTCCATGGTTTTATCAATGCTTTCAATAACTCCATCCATTCTTCAAGCATTACTCAATAACAATTAACTGCTATGTCCAAGTTTCAGACGACAATCTTAGTTTTAGAGTTCTTGACAGTTAAGAACAAATTTCGAAAGTTAGGAATCAGTCGGTACTGATAACTCATCTAAAAATCAGACTCATAAAAAAACAACCTTTGGAAAATGTTTCTGATACCGTCACGGACCTAGTTTCTAATCAACTAAGGCGCTATGTCGGGATATTTGATGTATTACAATTTGAAAATGAACTGTTGACTCAATAATACTAATTTAAATAATAAACACTAATTTGAAAAATACACAAAGAATCAGAAATTAATGAATTATAAAGCTTTAAAGAAAAAAGTAACAGGGAGTAATTTCTGGTCACCTAAATGATACATGGGAGCAATTTTTGTTCAGATTAAGGCCCTATTTCTAATCAAATTTTGTTAACGCGTAATTATCTTATACAACAAACAAAAACACATTAAACAATATAATAACAGTAACTATGATAACTAAGTAAAATTTTTTGTTTAAGTAGCGGTGATTAATGAAATAAATATTCGATTATTTGTACTCAGTTGACCGCATGACAGTCAATCAGTTGAAATGCGCGTCTGATCGTTCGGTAAGTATTATAACCTACGCAGTAATCCTATAAAACGTGCGATGTATCAGTGGATTTTATGAGACTTTGAACTAAGAAAGATTTTTGTGTATGTTAAAACAACTTTCATTGCTGTTGTTTGATGAAATTAGAAAAATTAAAGGTCTTTTAATATTTAAAATAGTTGTAATAAAGCTGATCAGAAATTGCGGAAATTTTAAAAATCTGAAACCTATTTCTAATCACCCTTTTTTTCTAAAAAAGTAAGATTTATTATTAATATTCTGATTGTTTTATACAGAAAAGGTATTAAGTAACTCAGATATAAAAGCTTTGCTACGATACATTCAATAATAATAAAGAAAGGATCCGAAAATCTTAGCGTGCTCGCTTGCAGTCGGCAGAAGTGAAATGGCGAAAACGTGATGTATTTGACAACACTGAAGTAAAATATTTTATTTCTTAAAAATATATGACATTAATAGCATGCGAAGTTTTCAAACGTGCTTGTGAGATAGTTAGCTATTAAATGTTATTTTTTTCAAACAATTTGAAGGTGAATTAAATTTAATATCGAAATATATGTAACAAACTGATTAGAAATTGGGTACTGATTAGAAACTGGGTCCGTGACGGTACAAGAAGAAATTGAAATTGGAATGCATTTTAAATTAATTATGAGATAAATCATAGATTTGTAAATACATTAATCGAGTATTCTTCAATGATATTACTATTTTATTCAAAGGCTGGTTTGACTATCTTTTCTATTGTGTTCAATCCTAAATTGAAAATGAGTCAGATATTGTTAAGAGTTTTTAAGCATTACCATGTGTTGACAGATTGGCAGCTATTTTCTGTATTGTTTATTATTTTTAAAGGGAAGCTCTAATTTCGAAATAGTCTGTAACATTAATATATTATTAATTATTATATTCTATGTTAAATAAGTATATTTTTTTATTGGATACGCACTCTTTTGAGTACACGTATTGTATATTCTAAGCAAATTTTGTTATATTTACATACAATCAATGTACTTTATTCTTATTCTTATTATTCTTATTCTTTTTCTTCTTCTTCTTCTTATTATTATTATTATTACAATGTTATTAATCATTTATTAATCATAGAAATTAATGTATTTATATACGTTTATATTCGATGCTTATAATAGTATGTCGATAGTTTTGCGACTTCTTTGAATACTCATAAAGAAGCAGTTTGTATTTTGGGCTCTCGCCTCTTAAGGTCTCCTGTAACATTGAAACCTGTCTTACGCATGTTTATTTTATCCCTACTCGAAGTCCGCTATTCGAATTCTAGCACATATAGACAATGTAAAATGCAGCCAGTTCACCAAGATTGCTCGACTGAAACACATCTCTCTATAATTGTACAATATACTTGCATTCTCTACTATAAATTGATTTCACTTATTTACAAGAAATCCTTTTCTCATAATTTAGTTATTACGGGAAAGCACTTTTAAGAGAGTGCAAATTATTCACGTATATAATAAATAAATATACTAATTTATAACTGGAAGACCTAGAAACCTGTTTTACCATAAAATCATGCGTTATGTTAATTTCAATACAATTCTTTTCTTAAAAGTTATCGATAACCTGATCTAAAATTTTGTAGATTAACCCGTACATATATTAAACGAACAAAACTAACTCTATTATTCAGAGTTTGTCAAAATATGAACATAAAAACGGTTTTATCCAGGAAAATGAAGGGAAACTTAAGTCTAAACGTAAATAAGTGAAGAAATAAAGATGTTATCAGACGTACAGTAGTAAAAAAGAAGAAAATTCACATTTTTTATGTTCTTCTCCTTACATATACAGAAAGAAATTTCTGTTTAAATGCTTCAAATGATTTCTATAGTTCCTTCATACTCATACCAGTTTTATAGCTTTCTTATTAACGTTTTACCTAACGTCAGCCTGGTTATCCAAGGGCATCGATGGGCATCCATCATCCTTTCACGTGGTTATCCAATATATTCCATTACGTAAGAACTACCTTAAATACAATATTCTTTATTCTTCAAAGCACATTCGCTTCCACAAACAAAACATTCAAAGTCAAATAATTAAGACTCTCCATTCTCCCCCGAAAAATCCTCATCACTTACATACCACCCAGTATCAAAACCACTGAAACCGCATTAAGCAGCAACCAACAGACGCTCAGGCGCGTTCCTCCACAGCGCCTCGTCAAATTGCCGAGCCATTTGGCCTTAATGGCAACGAATGCGCGAGAGACGTTAAACGGATTGAAACCGCGCTCCGCCATCGCCGCCGCCATCGCGTCAATCGTCATCGCTTCCGATCGCGCGCCGGCTTGCCGGCTATAGGAGTCCCGATGTTCCAATGTCTGCCCCCCGTGTCCGAGTACCCGTGTACGTAGTATATGTTGTAGCCTGTGTACCCTCCGTCGCTTATCGTGGATCTGTTATAGGAATGGGCTAAGCGGAACTTCGCGAGCTTAAGTGATTAATTCGCGCAACTGTTGGGCGAGTGGAATGGGATGGAATGGAGATTAGGATTGGGAATTGCATGGAAATTAATGAGATTAGGGTGTATTGGGGTGTAGGTGAGTTGCGTGATTGGTCTTTTTTAAGGAAAAGAGGTACGGATTGCAGATGAAAAAGTGAAGTGTATTAAAATGGACTGTAACGTATTCTACACATTTTGTTGTAGTGTCTTCAGATTGTGCAGATAGAAAACTAGAACTAATAACTAAGACTAATTTATGCGTAAAATATTCGATTTCTATGGATTTGGCAAATAAAGTGGGTGAAACTATAAATTTTATGTTTACGAATATGTATATCAAATTTTTAATGTATCAAAAAGTAATGAGATATAATGATGATAAATCGTATGCAAAACTGTAACAATAATATATAACGTTTCTGTATTTTTCAAAATAATAACTAGAAAATGTTTTGATACCTTCTTGTATACACAAAATTTATTATATAATAAACAATTTTTTTTCATTATACAGTGCCCTCTTTCCTTAAATAACTTTCTTCAGAAATATAATTAAGTATACTTGATTCTACGAAATTCAATTTTGTGTATTGGAACCTATAATAAAAATGTTAGTTTTATAAAAAATTTACTTATCATAGAATATAGCAAAAATATTTCATAAAATTTCTCAGTGTACTTATGGTATGATATTTTTTCACCTCGGCAGATGCGGAATTATTGACCGTTAAAAGTTAATCTAAATCTAGGCTAATCCTCAACTGTGTACAGGAGATATAATACAGTTTTGATCCTACCCCTATTTTTCGGGGTGATCCTGATCAGGACTTAGCTAATCCTGATCTCCCATAGGGGCGAGTTTCATAGTCAGTTTTTTGCTTCTGTTCGAGAGAAGGCCTATTATGCTATAGCTATGTACAAACATGCAAAGACTCCAATTTTATTTTAATAATTTTGTTGCAATAATTCGATATAAATATAGATTATTATAGATATTCGAAAATCTATTTATACAATTTCTTTGGTATGAAAATAAATTTATTTCACTATCCTGAAGAATAAAAGAATGATCACTTAATGCTACTCGTATTCAATTTAGGGTACGTACTTACCCTCAGAAAGCGACCAAAATTACTAAGTACACCACCTTCTCAATCAATCCCATATATTTTTCAGCGAAACCAAATAAAAGAGAAGCCCTTCGAGAGCATCATTGAATCTTCCTTAATCTTCAAGCAGCACTGGCCCTCCTTTGCAGAAAAGAAAGTTCAACGAGGAAAATTGGAGCACAATACACGAGACAAAAAAGCCCCAAACGCGTTGTAAAAAAAAGGAGTTAAACCGCAGTTAAAAGATGTATCAATCGCTACTTCAGCCGAAGGCGTAACCTCGCAGCGGCTACACACTGGGTTTAAATCGCCGCGCGCAGTAGTGCTTCAATTAAATAAACACAAAAGCCTGGGTATCGGATTCCCGGAGAAAAAAATCTCTCTCTCTCTCTCACTCAAAGGCATCAATTACCGTTTCGTCTTCGCGTTATATATAGCTCGTTCGTTCCCAAGCAAAAACTCTCGGTTTTCCTCGGGGAAGGCCGAGTTCGCCCATTGTGTGCCACGCATGATCCAATTGAGTTCTTCTGATTCATTCTTTTCTCTTTCTCTCTTTTCTTTTTTTGGATGACGGGTCTTGGCTGCGTTTGCGTAACCTTGATCGAGGAGGAGGCGCACTGGCGGTATCTTCGCGTGTAATTTAAGCGAAAGTATCGCGAACGCGGTTGAGTATCGCTTACGATTGCACGTGGAGCTTTTGTTATTATATCGTAAAGGGATAAGAAGGGTGTTCTGTACATTTCTTTATACAAATTTAGTATTCATGCTTATTTATTTTATATTTATTTTTTATATATTTTATATATTTTTTGTTAGTCGGAAAAATTATTTGTCTGTATTTTATGAAAAATTTGAATTTCATTAAATTTATGTCGCATAGACTCTTTTCATCACAAACAGTATTTCTTATAAAATTTTCATATAATTTTTGTAAGAATTTTACTTGTAATGGAGAGCTTTTTCTCCAAAGCAAATAATTTGCGAGTAATTTATTTATACCTATTAAAACCTGTTAGAATTTTGGCCTCAGGATTGCCTTCAGGCCTCATCAGTACGATAAGGCAGTTTCTAACGTAGACGCGAAGCATAATTCATGTTCATTAACATTTCCAGATTTATTTTTAAGGTCTGTTTCTACCAATCTACTCTTTGGTAACAACATTTTAAGGAATGATCAAATTCGACTTAGGTCACTCTTTAACAAACAGCTTATATATTCAATAGGAATTGGATAATACCGTTAACGTAACGTCGATTATGGAACATGGATTGCGTACGAGATATCTATACTCCGTGTCCTAATATATATAGTGTGATCACCGCTGATCCTTTGCATAACCCTAAGTGAAATTCAGCTTTGTTTACACATGTTTTTATTATAATTATGTACTGTCAACATGATGTGACAGGGTACAAAAGAATCAGATCTCTCAATGATATGCGTCCTTCTGCTACCAATCAAATTAACGAACAAAGAACAAAAATATTAAAAATATCAGTTCGATAATCAATGTTGAGCCTCCACCTGTTATTCAATGTCTCACTCCCCACCGTAAATTCAACCAGAACTTTTCATAACTCCCTCCGATAAAGCGGGATTCGTAACAGCTCGTGTAGAGCGTCAAAATGTCTGTCTTCGCCGACGCAACAACTGGAACGTCTCGCGTTCCGGCAAATAATTATACATTCCTCGTCTCTCTTGCTCTCCCCCTTCGTACGCACCCCGACTCTCCTCGCCCTCACATAACATCTCACTCTCTGTCTCTCTCCTTCGCAAGGACCTCAGTGCTGCTGCCCCGTGTCGTTCGGAGCCTGACAGCCGACATCACTCGAGGGGGCACTCGAAAAAAGAGAGAGAGAAAGAGAAAGAGAGAGAGAGAGTTGGGACTCTCGCCGTAAGAAGGGGGGGAGGATATGACGTGCATACATGTACGTACGTACACGTATACGCATACGCTCGAGCTACATATATATAGGTACAAAATAAAAAGAGAGAGGACTTATATTTCTCTCTCTCCACCGACGCTCTCTTTCTCTTTCTCTCTGTACGCGCGGGATATCGCGTTCTTCGGGAGAGTATACAGCTATATACACGCAAACGAGAGAGAAAGAGAGAACGTAAGGCGTCGGGAGGCTGAGCTGGCAGCTGCTACACTCTGCCGCTCTCTCTCTCTCTCTCTCTCTGCGCGCGTCGGCACTATCCGACTCTCGTTTGATTGACAGCTGAATGCCCGGGGACCGCTGCCGCCGCTGCTGCTGCTCCCGCTGCAAACCGCACAAGGATACCCGTGCGTACGTACGTACATATACGTTTCTCGATAAATGCGGACGTTACGTAGAGAGAGAGAGAGAGAGAGAGAGAGAGAGAGAGAGAGAGAGAGAGAGAGAGAGAGAGAGAGAGAGAGAGAGAGAGAGAGAGAGAGAGAGAGAGAGAGAGAGAGAGAGCTCAGATTTGCCAGCTTTGTCAGCTCGTAGTTTAGGCGTAAAATAATTTTCAAAAAAAATCCATAAAATATTCAATCGCAAAAATATATAATAAACAATTGAATTTTCTAAAAACTATGGGGTGGGATATTGTTGTATTGATGCATACTTGACGACTGGGCGACGTTTATAATTTTCATGACTTCACGAAAAATGTCGTGCAAACTTCAGGAATTTTCGCTCCATAACTATCAGCCTCCTCTAAAGGATATTTCCTAAAATAATACAATTTAACGCTACCAGTTCTTAACAATGTCTAAAAACACTAATAGTCAAAACTACCCATCCAACAACGATTAAAAAAAATTGAAAATGCGCAGACGAAGCCATCGAGGCGCCCAAATTGAAAAGGAGCCTCTTGCTACTGCCTGCGGGGACTGGCAGGACGTCCGTTACGTATGTGTGTACCTATATACGCGGGTCCCTCTCCCCACCCTCCATCCCTCTCTTTTTCTCTCTTCATTTTCGGGACTGCGAAGATAGGCGTGTAACCCGAGATCCGCGGCCTGTCAGGAAACCCAGCGGCCGAGTTTCAACCCCCGCGCTCCGGATAAATATCGCGGCGGATCCTTTCTTTTCTCGCCGCGCGAGATTTCGGTTACCGGATTTCACGTTTGCTCGCGCGCGCGCGCGCACGCCCGCTCACCTTCGCCCTCGTTTCTTGCTTTCTTTTATTCTGCTCGCCCCGTGCAATATGCCACCGCTGCGGCGAACACCTACGCTTCAGGCTGTATGTAAGGGTATACGAGCGTGTGTACTGTGCTGGAATTCTTGGAGGATTTTTATTTTTAAATGACGGTTTTTATTTCGGTAGTGTAAGATTTTTTCAAGATGTTTGTGATTCTTACAAATTCTTGATATTCTAAGCAAGAGATTGTCTTAAGTATCATGAACTTATTGTGATAACCAATTTGTATGCAATCTCAAGCTATTTAAGTTAGAATATGCGTCAGATACCTGACTTTTGCAAATTTTACATTTTGGTTGTAAAAGAAAAATGCTAATGATGAAGATACAGAACAAGCAATTGATAATAATGAAATAATAGAATAAGAAGAAGAAGAAGAAGAAGAAAAAGAAGAAGAAGAAGATGCAGTAGAAGAAGAAAAGGAAAAAGAAGCAGTAGTTGAAGAAAAATGAATAAAAGAGAAAATATAAACTAAACACTAAAATGAAAACAACAAAACACTGACACAAAGAAAGAAGAAACGTTACAGAACAACAATTGAAGAACGAGGAAGAAATAATCAAGCTCAAGAAAAGTGGTTTGGATTCTACTAAAATCTGTAGGTCTCCAAAATGTATTGATAGTCGTTTCAGAAAGGAATGATTAAAGACATAAAAAGTAAAAATATATATTCTTTCTAGAATATAATTGCCTTAAGGTAGGGTGTTTTTGGCCAAAATATAAAAAAAATTATATTTAACTTTTTTGATCTTTGTAATTGTAAGAAAGTTTTTATCAGATATCAAAACTTAATGTGTGAACAAAGTTATACACATTTAATTAAAACAATTTACATTAAATAACATACAAAGTTGAATCTTTAAACGTGGATTTCTCGCAACTAATTGTCCTACCTTTAAAAAGTGGCTTGCGCATGAGGTTTTTATAAATCTTTTTAAAACTTTCAGAAAATATATCTTACTATATATGTAGAATAAAAACTATTGACTACATTTAAATTTTTTTCTTCGTATCTTATTTGATCCATAAGTCATTATCAAGAAACGTGATTTTTTAGGCATTTTCATCTATCAAATGAATACTAAATAGTTTTGAGGAGTAAAAGACGATATTTGAAATTCTGTCAACAGTTTATTTTGTTGACCTATCAAGAAATTGATTAAATTTTTTTCAGAGCTTTTCTCAAAGTGCTATGCGCAAGTGAAACTTGTAAAACTGGTCATGTGCGTTTTAAAAACTCGTATTTTATCAATATTTCTGCAAATAATCGATATTTCGAACTAAAAATTGATATAGAACCTAGTAATATCATCCCACATAAGCCTTCAAAATTTTAGCATAAAAGTGAACGATAAACAAGTTTGTCTTTTCACCATCCTACCTTCAACTGGTATGCAAAAGCGAGTTATAGTCGGAAAAATAAAAATAATAAAAAAAACAAAAAAGATACGATGGAGTATTAAAATTTTTCAATTTTTAGGAGATGACAAAGCATTGTAGCCACCTATAAACGTTTTTGATCATGAATTATAGAATGGTTTCTTACAATTGAGAAATTACTAAATATCGTTGTGGTCTTGCCACCAGAGTTACGAAAGGGTATAAGTTCTAGTGTCTGTTGTATTCAAGTATAATAAAAAAACACCAATGAAATTGTTATTCTGCATGAAAATATATTATTTATGAATCTCTAAATGAAGAAAAACTGAAAAAGTAATGGATTAAACAATGTTGATTTTCAAAAACTTCTTCCTTTTTATTCATACGCCTTTTATTAAAGCATGTTAATGAAAATATATAAGTTCTGAAAAGTATTAATCCTTCTGCACAACATATTCATCACGCCTTGTTTAATTAAGTAACATAACATGAAAACTTTTAGTTACAACTGAACAATCAAATCATAAAAGTACCTCCATCTCATCTGCGTTTAAAAACGGCCACCTCACCTTCCCCCCTCGACTCGCCATTTCTATTTCCCTCCATTTCAAAACAAAAAGCCTGTGCACAACTCGCGCTCGCGGCCGCGAAGAACCTTCCCTTCCACCGCAACAATGCGCCACGGGAAAACCACTAGCAACGCCAAGGACGACGTAACGCGTTCGCGTTCAACGCGTCAACTGCAGCCCATCGCTCTCTGTCTCACTCTTTCTCTTTCTCGTTCTCTCTCCTCTCGAGAAAGCAACGCCGGGAAAAGAAAAGAGAGTTTCCATGCACGGCGCTCGCTCGCTCGTTCGCGCCATTTGCCACCGACGCCTCGAAAACGACAGCAAGAACAACAAAAATAGAGGAAAACACAGACAAGGAAGAAATGAAAAAAGCGCTCGCGATGGGAAAGTACTCTCCGCGTGCACACGGAAAACAAACAAAACATTTCACCTGAGGGAAGGCGATACTACGAAAATATATACACACGCACACACGCGCGCGTACACAGCGAGAGACAGACAGCAGCAGCACACAACTCGCGCGGGATTAAACGGGGGTGGCGGAAGTGGGCGGTGGCGGCGGCTGCTGCAAGCGTGTTCGTTTCGCGCATGTTTCTCTCGATTTAAGGGTCGTTGCCGACGATACGCGTGTATATAGATGGGAGGAGGAGGAGGAGGATGTGGGAGGATTTGCCGAGGCTCTCATGTAAAACGAGGGGGATGGCCCTCGGGCAACTCTCTCGCGATACTACAGAGAGGGTGAGAGAGAGAGAGAGAGAGTGTCAGGCTACAGCGGCCAGCGGAAATAGCCGGCACTATCTTTCTCTCTCCTGTACAGCAGGTCCGGAAGGATGCGCGCCCGTCACCGCAGAAAGAGTTCCAATCTTCTATTCAGCGGGCCGCGCGCTGTGTATATAGATGGGCGCGGGACGACGTTTTCCCGGCGCCTCTACGTGTGGCTGTGTGGGTGCGCTTCCTTGTTTATCTCGAAGGACTGATCTTCCTGTTCTTCTTCTAGTGGTGCTGAAGCTTGCGCGGCGATGTCGACGTTGGCGTTTATGACTCGGAGGTTCTTCTCTTTTTGCGAGGTTATTCTTGCTTTTTTTTTCTTCGTCTTCTTCGTCTTTTGAGAGGGTGTGATGGGTTCGGGGGGGATCGTTTTATTTTTATTGCCGGTTTTGTGGGTGCTTAATACCTTTTGTGGGGTTGGTGACAGGGTGAGGGTGTGCGAAGATGTAATCGAGGTTGGGATAGTTTTTAGAATGAAGACTGCGAACAGTTTGCTTTTTGTATGCGGAGAAAGAAGATGGTAATGGCTATACTGTTCGTGATTAAAAATTAGGAGATAAAGAGTAAAATGGCTCGACAGTAATACATAGGTTAGGGATCAGTATTAATCTGTAATGGAATTAATAAAATGTCACGTGACCTACAATTCTTAGACTTTTCATCCTTTGGTATTAATAAAATGTGTGTACATAGACATTTTATGATAAGTAGTAATTACTTAAATACTTAGAGATTTTTCTTCAATAATACATATTCAATATGTACAATACGTCCAATGTGTAATAAATAAATATTTTTCAATTATTTAAGGATTATTGATAACTAAGATATATTAAGACATCAAATGACTTATCATCTCCGATTTATCTACCCTAAATTGTATTTGGTCCAGGCCAAGTTTACATATCCAATTGTTATATTGCTTCCTCAGCTTTGTGATGGTAAAGAAAAATTTTGCTAGAAACATGTTTTGAGACATCAAGAGTCAAAGTAGTGTTATTTTTTAGAAAATCTCTGTAAGGATGTGTATATGTGTACGTGAGTACGTGCATCGTACGTGTGCGTGCGTGTGTGTGTGGGTTTGTGTGTGCGTGTATGTGTGTGTGTGTGTGTGGATGGATGCGGATGTGGATGGATGAAAATTAATGTTTTAGAGTTGAATGATTGTGTTCTTTTGATAGGAAGGGGGCTGTCAAAAAATATTTGTTGTTTTTCGATGTTATTTTTAGCAGTTTTTCGAGTTTTTAGTTTTAGTTTTCGGGTTTTTTGGTATGTTTGAAATAATATCACCGATTTATTTTTTATGTATTTTGTAGATTTATATCGTATCAAATATTTCTAATATGAGTTTTTGTTTGCTCAAAATAAAAATTCTATAAAGTTATTAATGATTCTTTTCTATCGTATAATTATAAATTTGCGATTAAGCATTTACACTTTTTTTACAGAAAATTAGTAATTTACGCTAATTTTAAAAGTAAATGTGTAACAAAAGAGAATCCTTCAAAAAACGTGAAATTGAAGAAACACTGCTTTGAACAATAAGCCTCGCTCCAAAAAAGGTGTAACCCGGCACTTCTGTCCTCCGCGAGAACTCGTGGCCCCGCAAAAAAGGCTCGCGCTGGCACGCAGCGCGAATTAACAAAGCTTTGCGGCGCGAACTCTGGGACAAAAATTCCAAACCGCTGCGCGTGGCTCGACGTCTCAAAGTTACAGCAGAGTGCAAAAGGAAGGACATTTCAAGAAAGCAGAAGAAAAAATGTCACCGAGAGAGAAAAGGAGGGCGTAAGTGAACGACAAAGGTTCGGTGCTAATTCGGTATGTGCAGGAGTGTGGAATGCTGATTGTCGCGTCTCCAAAAGTGAAGCGTGCTTTTTTGGTCGTGATTGAGTGCTGCGAGGTACTTATGGAATGTGAATGTACCTGCAAGTATATCGTGGTAACAAGTGGTGTTCCTAAAGTTAGAAATAAAAATTCAATTTTATCCCATTTTTTATTGATAGCCCAAAATCTCAAAACCATGATAGTATAGATAAGAAAGTACAAAAGTTCCAAAGTGTTTTAAATTACTCAAAACAATTTGTGTATAATCATAATAATCTATTGATCAAGAGAATTAGTTTGTTTTATCATCTCGTCACTATTTGGTAATAAGCGAATAACATCATTCCTCTCCAGTGAAGTACATATGCCAAAGAGTTAGTCGAAAATAAGCCGTATGCACTCCTCACGGGAAAAAAAATTTGTAATGCCAGCGATGTGCCATCGCTGAGTTAAACAGCAATGAAATTGGCTACAACAACGATATTTTTGCTAAAGTAGCGAACTTCTTCGCTATGTCAGCGAAAGTATCCTCTAAGCTAGCGAAACTCTTTGCAGATGTAGCGATTTTTTTCGCTATATTTAAATAGCTGAGATATATTTATCGCTATTCCAGCGATCTTTTTTCTCCACAAGCTTAAAAACCTGAAAAATCTCTATCATATCTAGAAAAGTGAATAACTATTTGAGATAAAACCTTTATCAGAACTCGCAGATTCCTATCTCCACGATAACCTCACCTGAATTTCCAACTACAACCTCCAAAATCTCAGTTCAAAATTTTCGCCCGTCCCAAAACACCGTCTAAATTCCTTCATCATTCTCTCTCCCTCCCGCCTCATAATCTCGCATCCATCAAGTCTCTAACCTAGGTGCAGCAGCAGCAGCAGCAGCTAGGGTAGCTCGTCGCACTGCGAGAGCGACCTCCACCTCCAGCTACGTATAACACTGATCGATGCGCGTTTAGACACCCACGACGTCGGCTGCTATATACCGCGCCTCGCTTTAGCCCTGATGCGTGGACCCTGGCTGTCGATGTACGAGCGTACACAAGGGAAGATCAATCGCCGTGCCCCTTGGTCGAGGGAATATGATGACATTTATTTCTTTACGCGAGCCTGAGCATACTTTTTGTACGGGCGATATGGACGGTAATGCGAGGGGATCCTGCTATTGTGTTGGAGGTTTTATTTTTTTGGAGGGAAATTTGTAGTGCGAGATGACGAGTGAAGGAATGTCTTTTTTTCTTGGGATTGAGATTATGCGTTACAAGTGCTTTTGGAAGGTAACGATGTTCTACTCTAAATATTTTTTTTGTCTAGTAGATTGAATTAGAGACAAAAGATAGTTGAAATAAAAATATTCCATAAGGTTATCAAATTGTTAGCTGTATAAGAGTTTAATTTGAATCATTCCCACACCGAGGTATCATATATCTTAATTGTTAGTCACAAGCTTGTACATCAGGACCCTGTTGCTTTCTCTTGAATATTGATTTCTAAAAAAATATAAATGAAATTTTCTTTCACACGTGGCTAAACTTAAAAAAATATCGACATGCATTTGCTTCAGAAAATTGATGAAGAAAATTGACCTGGGCACGATATATCCTGGTATGTTAATAAATTATTAACCTAGTTTTAATACTAGTTCATTTTTTATAAATGAACATTCATTTTAAAATATATTCAGCGAGTAAATTGAGTTTTCACTCTCATGACCTAGAAAACGATCAAAACTCATCGCCGAACGTCTTACACGCAATTCCGCGTGAGAAAATCTTCTCTATTCAGGAGGGAGGCGTAGCAGAAAAATCTTGTTTAATCTCGCTACCCCTAATTTCTCGAGCGCGCATGAGTTTCGGGAAGAGAAGCGAAACGATCATCGCAGCGGCAACTCAGGGCGGACGCGAGATTGATCGATCGTCGTGTTGTAGCTGCAGCTCGGACGACGCGTGTCCCTCGCCTCTCCTGCTTCTTTTTTTTTTCTACGGATATTAATGGTTTCCGAGGACGCGATTAAATCTTATCTGATTACTTGTTTACCTTTAGCCTTCTGCTGCTTAGATTGATTTCTTACTTCTGTAAGGGGTGCTGGTGGTGGTCGTGTTTTTAAGGGGCACGAGCTGATGATTTCTTTTGGTAACGAAGAGATCGGTGATGCGTTTTTTTAGAATGATGATTTTTATCGGTTGCATGCTGTGTATATTTTTCTCCGTAATGTGACGTTTTTATTATAGTTTCTAATTTCTAATAATAACGTATTTATTAGTCGTGAGCCATAGAGTGTTTGATAAAATAAAGATTGTGTTAAATAATTATAATTGGTAATAATCAGAAACACCCTGAACTTATATCTATTATTATTACAATTTTACATACATTTATTGCTGATATTATTTCAGAATGCACCTCAGTTTCTTATTTCATGATTATCTTGATATGGGTGCTTTTATAAAATTCTTATGTTATTTAAAAATTGTATTTGTTTTATAAACGTTCTATGAGATAATCAAGGGAGAATTATATAATTATTATTCATTATCTCAAAATTTTACACCTATGTCATCTACGCCATTTCACGCTTTGGTGAGTTAATATAGGAATAGCAACAAAAAAAATTTATTGTAATTTTAATACTGAGTGTACAGAAATATGGTCTGTAGTCAATGCACTTTTGATTTAAATTTGAATCCATGATTACAATATTATGATAAATTCGGTTTTCTGTTAAAATATCATAGCCATGACATCTGTTTTTGAAAGAAATTAAATCAGTCGATCTAGTCAGACATCAGAGATTAGATTAACTGTAGTTAGCTATCATAATATTGCAAAATAAAAAGAGGAATATATATGTTAATATGTACGCCCTTTCCTCTGCATTTTCAGCCAATCACGTATTCACTTTTGGCTTGCAATACAAAGTGTTACATAATAAATACGTTATTAGCTTTTTCCTAAAAATGCGACGAGAATGAAATATTCAGTCTCAAGCAATCAAATATGTAGGTGAAGCCAGATAGTAATTATTTTTGGTATTATCAATGCTTATATAAATAAAAATCTAACGGTTTTGTAAAAATCATCAATATTTACAACGTAAATCACCTTGTAATTGAATTTAACCCTTCACTATTTTTACGAAACCATAATTGGATGACACATCAACGTTAATACGTAATAATCCCCAAACTGCACAATCGCATTTCACCAGGCTCTATAATAGGATTAGAATTTTACGAACGACGGGCTCTAGCGAAGGCGTGTAGGCGAGCGACAAGAGCGGGTCAATACGTATATAGACCACTCCGCTAATCACTCGATGATCCTCGAGGCCGCCGCTACTGCTCGTCCGCCGCGGATTGAGCGCAGCTCGCCGATTATGACGGGTCGCAGTGGCGAACGGTCTTAAACGCCGCGAGGACTCTGCGACGTTTCGGGTCAAGATTGCTGCGGAACTTGCGGTTTCATTCAGAGTGGCGAAGTACAAAATCCAGTCGATTTTGCGCCTGCGCTGATGAGCAGTTTCGTCGTACTGAGAAAGTAACCAGTGTTACAGTTTAAAAAGAATGTTGAAATTGCTAAATACCGTATAAGTTCTGTATTATAATTGTGATGCTAATTGTAAACAACTGATACTAAACGATGAGGGTTTAAGATATGTTTTCTGGCATTTAAAAGTATAGTGTAGCATGCTTAGTTTATTCTAATAAACTCTTGTTCTCGGGATATAAGCCAAGTTCAGTTGCGCATTTATTTAGTGGAAAATTTTTTGCAAGATTTTATGCTTTAATCAATGACCCAAAAGATAATAATAGTAGGCGGAAAGAGCATTAAATTAAGTTTTATTTCATATACAAATATTAGTCTGATCCAAACAACTGAAAATGGAGACTGAAAATTCATGAGCAATCAACAGATTTACGAAAGTTATCTTTCCTCGAATATTCGTGCATTTTTATACAAAGCAAAGTTCAAATTAAGGCTCTTTCCGTCTACTTTTATTATCTTTTGCACCATTTGTCTAGCATAAAATCTTGTACAGTATGACATGTGGTTCAGTAGAGAAACCCTTTTTTACTGAAATGACGAGTATTTGGGTCACAATATAATTATTTTTTAACTAAGTGCAATACTTTTTTGAAAAGTTCAAAAGTCAGAAACATTAAGAATTAACTTATAGTATATTATCAGCGGAGTAGTGGCGGAACAAATACAGATAATTCTACTTTTTCAATTCTGAGATGCTACATTCAGAAAAACTATAAGCTTTTCTATAAGTTTATGGAAAATTACGTATCTTTAGATACTTTTTTATTGACTTTAAAGAACAAAACAATGTCAAAAATAAAAATAAAATATATTCTATGGAAAATAAAAAAAGATTCAATTTTTATCAAAAGTGAAATTATCCGGTTTTGTTCCGCCACTCCTCATATCTGATATTTTATGATCTCTGATAATTTTTTACCAATTTCTATTTATTCTTTTAAAATATAATTTACGGCAAGTCCATTTCGAGCTACTAACTTTCTTTAAATGTCAGTTTTTATCAAATATCATGATAATTGATTTAAAAATTCTGATACCATCCTAACAAAGGCCAATTTAAAAAAATGCAAAGATGTTGAAGCAAGCTTCAACTGTTAGAGATAAAGTTTTTGATCTACAATATGACATATATATGTATATTTTTGAAACCATTTGGATAAAAATGGGGAAAATATTGTTACGATGGAATAGGTAAGTTGTTTTTTAATTACCAATAACCACCCATAAACCAAAATATGAATTCCAGCCTAATCTAAACCAAGCTTGCCACAATTCCCTGCAATCAATCTTCCATATATACCATAAAAAAAATGGTGCTAACCTCCGCATAGTCCAGTGATGCGCTTGAACATTCACGAGTAAAAATTCAGCCCACATGAAACCAAGCATAATAGCAGGGCAGAGTCCGCGAGCGTATATACGAAGCCTCCGGCTCGCGCGGCCGCTTGACCCTGAATTATTCAACGGCTCGAAGACTCGCGTCGAGGACTTCATAAAAATTGCAAGCTTCGTGATTGCCAAGCGCGCGCTTACCCCCCTTTTCAAATCCACTCTCTACCTCCTCTCTCTCTCCCTCCTGCTAGCCCCCGCGGACATATTCGCGTCGTCTCGCGGCGAAGAAAAAAAAACATATTCGCGGAATCTCCTGCCTTCCTTCTTTTTTTGCTCTTTCTAATTTTAGCCGCTGGTTTCTGCCCCGAACAAACACGTCCCAGCGCGTGATCCAGATTTTTTTCGCGCTTTTTTTTCGAGGGCAGGGAGCGCGAGATGAGAGCTTTGATGGGAATGCAGCGGCAGCGGCGCGCGTCTAGGAATTCTTTATGAAGAGGGAAGAGGGACGTGGCTCTGGGTTTACTTGGCTGTTTGAATGCGGATTAATAATTGAGAGGCGTTTCGCTTGGTCTGTTGGATGGGGAAAAATGCGGATTTTAATGGTTAATAGGCGATTCGAATGTTTTAGCCTAGAGGATTGAATTTTGTGATCGGCGTGATTTATTATAGAAAGTTTGATTCGACTGACGAACAGAAGTTCTGAAGAGATAAAAAATAGGTTTAAAAGTTTTCTTTTATGCAGAAATGGGATTGGTTGGCTAGTAAAATTTATTTTGCAAGCGGTGTATGTAAAATTTATAGAATACCCAAACCGATTTCTATTCACTTTCGAATTTTTCTCAAATTAAAATAATTTTGAAAAGTGATAGCTTGTAAAATCTTCTTGAGTGACGTAACTTCGTTTTATGCTTAAAAATTCTATATTAATTCAGGTCACTAATTTGAAAAACTAAGGATACTGGGCTTCACTTTTAGATACTAAAAGACGATTTCAAAAGCCTTATCAAAATCCGTGACCTGGAGGTGAGACACTCTCCTTGTTGGCTGTGAAAGAGTAGTTGCCTTGATTAGACTCTATAAAAATGAAATCTTTCATCATCATATTATAGTACTCAATTGTCTTCCTAAACCGTTTGAAAGTAAAACCTCTCTAAAGAACGTTACAACAAAAATCCACCACGAGCGAACTAAAAATTCGTATTCCATCGAAAGCATCGGTCCTTCACGCTTGGCGCTCGCGATAAAGGCTTTCGTTGTTCCTCTCAACGCCATGCAGACTCGCGCCTGAATTTTCACGAGGAGCGTAAGGACGCATAATCGATGAGGTCGGCGCTACGCCGTCGATGGGCGATTCGTAACAGTCGCGCGGACCGACCAACAGACTCTCGGCGCATAATGTGGAAATCGTGTCGCGCGCTCCTTTAACCGGAAACTGAAGTGTGCGTGTACGTGTGTGTGGTAACGACGGCGATCGGGCGAGATGCTTTATACGAGGAAGCTTACTATTTTTTTGCTTGAGTTTTGGGTGGTGAAGCAGGTGATTTACATGCGCGACGTTGAGAGTTGTGGTGGTGTGAGTACTTGTCACAAGCAAGCTCAATGATACTTTTGAGTATCTTTGGTTTTGAAATTATTTTAAGATTATTGGAACGTGGGGAAAATTTGGCGTAAAAACTAATGTAACAGGCAAACCAATATCTTGATTTAAATGGCTACCAACGACAAACGAACAAAATTGGATTTGCTTTAAATAATTAAAAAATTAATTTTTGAAAAAAATTTAATTTTGGTATGCTGATGATTTAAATGTGATCGCCGCTAACATACAAGGTGTGATGACTGAGGTGATTTAAATATTATTACTGCTAGCCATTACTGGCTGACATATATAATAATGTTAATAATAATAACAATAATGATTATGCTATCGGGCTAGAGGAAAATTGTCTAGATTTATCTTGTTTCCCAGATTCTAATACCGAATTTACGATGATACGTCTAGCAGCTATATTGACAAATCAATAATTTCTTTCATAAAGATTATATTTTCTTATACAAATGTTGCTATACTAGAAAATACTTATTGAATCACAAAAATAATTATGGATAACATTAATCGTGTAATTGATTTAATACCTCATCATCTTACAAAGAAGTTTACAAGCGATTTAAAATGCTAGTCCTTTCGAACAACAATACGTAACTTGAAAGAAAGAAAAAATGCAAAAAACAGTGTACACAAACCAATTACTCCGTGCATTTTCAAAAACACTCACGAATTATTCGGCAACAAATCCTCTACCTTCACTTCCTCGTTCAAGCACACAGGCACAAGTACACGTACACAATATTCTGAATACATACACACATCTCGCAAACCAAGCGCCTTGCTCTTGCTCTCGCTGCTTTTCCTTCGTCCCCCAGGGGTAATAAAACGGCAATTTAATTCATACACTTGATAAACGCCACGCCGCGCACCGCACGCCGTTCGGGTGCAGGCGTATTACGAAGGGCTTATTTCGCAAATCATCGCCTCCACGGTAATATATATTCTGAGCCGTTGGGTTTTTGCGCTCTTGTCGCTCTCTCTCTCTTGAGAGAGAGAGAGAGAAAAAGATCGTGTGGTAAAACGACCCTTCGATTAAGCGATGCTAAGGACGTGTGTGTGTGTGTGTGCGTGCGCGGGGTTACTGCGTGATTAACCGTGACTGTTGTCGAGACTTTTTTTGTGTTCTCGTTGTGCACGGAGTTTTGTGATATGATTTTTACTTTTTTCACCTCTTTTAGAGAACTATATAATGGGTTCATTGAGTTTAAGAAATTCAATATTGGAGTGTAATTATAAGTATTTGTATCGTATATATTTAAATGAAGATTTCATTTATTAACATGATCATTTATAAATCTTTATTTAAAGTTCTAAAGGCACTTAAATAATTTACCTCTGTATTGGGTATGTATAAACAGCAAACACATTAGAATAATAATTTAATGCTTGAAAGAATGAAGCAGAAACTATAATTTACTAACTCAAACGTAGCTCACAACTACTCGGTTTCTCCTGGTGTCCGTAATAAAAGGTTAAGAAACTAAAACTAAAGCATAAGTTAAATGAAAATTAATCAATACAACAAAATGTAAACTTATATTTTTCACTTCCATGTTCATTTTGATTTTCTGAAAAAATATCTATAAGTTCTCAACTTTCGGTAATAAATAAAAAAGAATGTTTCATAACAACCTTCAAAAATCAATTAATAACGTAAAACATTTTTTTCTCATTCGCTCATTCTCTCTTTTCCAGTAGCGCACAAATTGCAAAAGTAGGCCGGGCTGTGTTGAGCGAGCATGAGTTACTCTCTGATAAGCTCTCTCTCTCTCGCCCTCGCTCTCCCGACGATATCCGCTCCTTATCGTCGACGCGCACACGTAACTGGTGCGTCGCTGCTCGCCCGTTCATTTCGCGATTCGATAGCGAATCAGGTACGCGTATACAGCTACGGTAGGCGCGTCATGGTAGTAAAGGTGTTTCTGAGAAGTTAGTTTTTAAAAATATATTAGTCTAAGAGTGATACACATTGTTATTAACAAAAATTAATAGCTGTAAGTGGGGTCAATCAGTTACTTCAAAGTAAAAAATTAATAAATCCAAAGTTTTCTACTTCGATTGTCGCAAAAATGTGTATAAAGGGTTCTTTTGGGGTCGCTGATTACGAATTTGAAGTCCAAATCTGGAAATTCAAAATGGCGGATCTAATATAGCGACATATTTACTGTAAGTCGGCCATATTAAGTCGGATATTTTTAATTTTGTAATTTAGACTTCAGAATCGTAATCAGCGTCCTTGAAACCCCGTAAATTAATTTTATTAGAGTGATGGAAGTTGAAACGTCGGATTTATCAAATCTTTTCATTGGGATGATTGATTCATCCCACTTGGTAAATTACGTGACCAAATTCAGAACTGTAAAGCTTAAGCTAAAAAGGGTTTAGGTGGTTCTATTTTAAAAATGAACAAAGATGAACAATATTAATTTTCATTAATTAATACAATAATTATAGTACTGATAGTAATATATGAATGCGATTATTAAATAGCAATACATACAAACCTGTAATAAAGTGTGATTAATAAAGTTATAACTTAATTTTCATAAAAGTATTTTCTCATATTAGAATATTTTTAATACTCATAATGCTGCATTCCATGGACAAGACATTTTTTTTAATTTTGCTGAAATGCGGTGAATACTGTTGTTGGATTTTAAAAATATTGTATAAACTACGTTTTTAAGAAATTAAAATAAAAAATTAAAACTAAAAACAGAAATTTTGTAATTTTGTGCGTTGTTTTGTAAAAATTTTTTTTTAAAATTAAAATATAATCAATTAAATTTTCTATTTTTATGTAAAAAATATGAAAATGACTCAGGTATCTGATAAAACTTGATGCGCACGAAGTATTCAAAATCTCTGCTGTTTGTAATATATTTTGAAAAATAATTAATATTCATTACAAGAGTTTTCGAAACATAGGTTAATACCTTTTCCCTTAACGTCGTTTGCATTCTTGTTTATTAACACTCTTCTGCAGACTTCTACTATTCCACCATAGACTTCCCGCAAAAAATCACCGAATCCCGCAAACCATCATCCTCATAACTCCCAACCCCCAAGCCGATCGCGCTTATCACCCGAGCCTCCAGCAACGGCACAAAAGCCCCCGCCTCCATAATCACCGGTTGAGAACCGCTACACGTACGTACACTCCACTCGCGTCCGGCTGCAGGCCGCGCGTCGCGCCGTCATCCGAGGGGGGGGGCGAGAGGCTGCCGCTGCAGCGCGAAGGGGTTTTTCACCGCGGGGGGAGGGAGGGGAGGAGGCCGGCGGCATTCATCGCGATGCAGATGGCTGCTGCAACCCCTCGCGAGAGCCCCTGCGAGCTCGGCTTCCTCTTTTTTTTTTCTTTTTTATCCGCGGCGAGAGAGCGTGGCGTGCAGTGCTTCGGGCTTGCTTGCGGGCTTTTGATTTTTGAGTTCGTAGGTGATCAGCGTTGATGATGAGCTGCTGGCTTGTGGATTGTGCAGTGAGAAAAATAATTCGATTATGCTGTTATGTGGTAGTGTGGATGGTATAGCGAATGAGCGTCGTTGAGATGAGTCGAGAAGCATTGGGAGAATGAGGGAGGCGACGAGATTGGGTATTAGCTGGGCTTAGCTTTACTATTATAGTTACAATGTCAACAATATTTACAATAGATTAACTGAAAATAATAAAATAATATCCAAAGCTCTATATCGTATTATCGCAGCAAACGTTTTCACCCGGAAGGAGTAGCCATTGACAAGTAGTGATCTTCTTAGAAAACAGTACAAGAAATGTGTACCTTCTCCCCTTCTCAGCAACACAAAAACATTTTAAACAACCACATTTGTAATAAAAATATCTTTCTCTAAATTAAGGGACGTTCAACATTTCGTTAAACATAAAAAATGTTTTTCACCCTTTCTTCAAACACAATCATTATTGATTTTTAATTATATCTTAACGTGGCATGAGCAAGGATGTGTACTTTTTAACAGATAGAAATTAACTTTTTTTCATAACTCTGTTTAGATTCAGGGGATTGGACTGAAACTGGATGAAAAGCATACTTTTTTCACGCTAATGAAAAAACATAAAATTTCTATTGCCTTGAACAGTAGTCTAGAGAACTTTTCTTCATTCACAGAGCCCCCTCTTAATCCAGAAAAATATCATAAAAAAGTCGCAACTCCGATTCTAGCCTATCAAGCCCACTCGATTTTCCTCGAACCAACGATTCGAACTAAATCACAACCCTGTAGAGCGCACCTTATACTCCAACGCCAACTCTCCAACACCTCGTCCGCAAACCGCAGCCACCAGCGGTATACTCACGCCGCTCGTCATAATTATCCACAGACCTGACAATTAACGGGCTGTGCCATCAGACACATCGCATTAATTGTTCCTCGTTATAAGGGACAGACTCGCGTGCTCGCGCCCTCCTTTTTAATTAACCTCACACCTCGTCGATCCCGAATGCCTTATATCCTCCTTTATGCGCGCGCGCGAGTCTCTCTCTCTCGCGCGCGCGCCGCGAGTCTTTTCTCCGCGCGTCATTATGCGTGCGTGCGCGCGGTAATTAGTAGAGAGCTGCTCTCGGCGAGCGTGTGGCTTTTCGCACCTTGTTGCGCGATGCACGCGCGCGCGCGCACGTATAGAGGAGAGAAAACAGACTGCGTCGAGGAGTCCGCGCGATGTGGGTTCTTTTTCTTTTTAGTGCGGAGGCATGTGTGCGCGGCTAAGGCCGCTGTTGACATTAAACGGCTCGCCTTTCTTCCGGTTGTTTTCTTTCTTTTTTGCTGCTTTTTTGAAAAGAAAAGGTGCTTTCTTCGTTTGGGATTTTGTGTGTAAGCTGCTGGGTTCGGTTTAATTTGTTGGAATGCTGGTGTTTTTGGTTTTGATGTTGTTTGTGGGTTGTGTATAAATACACATAAAAGAATTCAATAGTGTCGTTTTGTAGAATTATTTCGTTCGTGTGGCTAGACTGGGTTTACATTTTTTAGCAAGTTTTGTAGTGTTTGATTTATATATTGGATCTACTTTATTGGTTCGATTATAACATCTTTAATTGGATAGATGCATAAATAAATATTAATTTTTGTTAAAATAAAATATAATTAGGATATTTTCGGCGGCAGAACCTCAAAAAGAAATTTCTATTTGTTCACTGATCACGACTTTATTGTCAAAATTAGAAAATTCAAAATGGTTGTTCCTATACGACCAAGCTACAATGAACAAGAGTGAATATGATAGAAGAAACATGGATTACAAATCTATTATCTAAATTTAAAAAATTAAAATGGTGTATCCAATATGACTGATTTAGTTTTCGATTTTAAATCGACCATATTGGATTCGATATATTGAATTTTTTAATTTGCACCACAAAAATTCGAAATCAGTAACCTTGAAATATCTTAGGTACGCGTAGAGTGTATAAATTATACTTTTATATATTTTTTACTCGGCTTATCATTTCAGATTTGCCATAACTCATATTTTCACTTAATCACTTTTTTCGATGATTGCTTATTATGGTAATAAAGTTCGATTATATATTAAAACTAAATTTACATTGAAAATAAATATAAGAAATGTCACCGTTTTAAACACACGTCTGTGAAAATACATATTTATTCGTAACGCTCAACTGGAATCACAAACAAGGTCACGCGAGGACACACGTCGATAATCGTGGCACAGGCAGGTTATTTATAATATTGCCGGAGTACAGGCGTGCACGAGCAATCGTGGGCTCTAATTTTGCAAAATGAATCGGCAAGTTTTGCGGTCGGGGCGTTAATCGATATAATGCGCGCGCGCGAGCAAAGGCTTCGAGTCAATAAATCGACGCTGCAACTTTTGTTGTTGCGATTGCGACATTTTAATTTCGTTCGCGCATACAAAATGTACATTTACTTCGCAATCTTGCACCGTCATTAATGTGGCGCCTGAAGTCTATTGTGTTAGATCTGCGCCCTAGTAACGATAATTGCTTCGCAGTACTGATTTCATAATTTTGCGTGATTGAAAAGTACTGTGCAAATTTATTTAACAGTGTTGATGATATTTCAAATTTGGAAAAAGTACAATTGATATTATTGCATAATTATAAAGTGTTTATTGGTTATAAATAATATAGTGCTGGTATTTTAATCGATTATTTTATTTTCAATCATCAATCTTTCAAAGCATATATTTTTCATTATACTTATTTTCTTCTAAAATGTGGTAGTTGGCGATATTTGGATACTTTGATTTCGACGTAGGATCACAATTAAGAAACTCCTCAATAGCACCATACCAAGTTTAATGTAAATTATTCATTTTTTAAAGCATTTTAACCTATTTTAGACAGCCATATTGGATCTGCCGTTTTGAAAACACGATTTGGTGCCAAATTTTGTGAATTTAAAATTTTCGACCTTAGATTCGGAGTAAGCTTTCTAAAATTCTCCTAGGAAGGAACTTTCATAGACATCAGAGTTAAAAAAATGTACCTCATCAATGGGTTATATATATTGATGTCTTATATGTAAACAAATTTAATTTACGAATTGGTACTTGTATGCAATTTAAATTTTTCATCGGTATCCGTGATTGGGACAAAGAACATAAGCTAACATTTTACTTTTTCGAATTTCTTTAAAAAATTAATATCCAAAAATCCAAATTTATTTAGTTTATTAAAATTTCTGAAACTGACGTCAGTGCCTACGTACTCGTAGTATCATAATGTGACGTCACTAGTATGTTAGCGCTGCAACTTGATTAATGTGGTTCTTTCATGAGAATCAACTTTAAAAATGAAAATGTATACAGTGATTTATTTACGTGTTACAATATCAGAAACGTTATAGTATAAAACAATAGTACTTTAAGTAATAAAAAAAATTTTTTTCATGAAAATTTCGATATTGTAAAATTAGATATTGCGTAAATTAGAGAATAATTTGACAAATGGTCCGAATCTTTTTTGTTTGTTATCCTATTTTAATTTGAAAGGTTTTTTTGTCCCTTGAAAGATTTGAGGGAGACATACGCATATAAACATTGAAAAACACCGAAAAACCTCCAAGGTTTCAGTCAATTGTTTATACGTCCACACACGTGTGTTTTTTTAAGTTTGTGTATATACAAGTATATAAACTATAGGCTGTAACTTTGCAGGGTTTTCGGTGTTTTTCAATTGTTATAAGAAACAAAATGCGACCATCCAAATTATAATCAGATAACAAATAAAAAAGATTCGGATCATTTGTCAAATTATTCTTTCCTTTACGTGATATCTAATTTTGCCATTCGAAATTTTCATGAAGATAGTTTTTTGTGTTACTTAAAGTACTCTTGTTTTATACTATAACTTTTTTCAACAAGCTTCATGCTACTAAGGAATTGACATTAGGACGACGCACGTAATCGCAATATTCCCAAAATTCACTCCTTAAAGAACTAACCTTTCAAGAAAGATCGAAAATTCCATCCCCTCAGATCGAAGCCAGCCATATTTTCTCAAAACACATTGAGGTCGGTTCTAAACCAGCATATCATTAAGCCATCAAAATCATACTCACGGAGAAAGTAATATCCCCGAAACCGGTGACAAGCCGTCGCGCTCGTTGTCCGTCCCCTCAATCAGAAACTTTTTAGCTGCACGGAGAGACTCCTCGAGTAGACACACACCCGAGAGAGAGAGAGAGAGAGAGAGAGAGAGAGAGAGAGACTCACGAGTCGGTATTACAGCCAGTGTGGAGCGTATGAAGTATGCATTTCTGATGACTGTTAATCTGGAACAACCGCCTCATGCATATGAGCAGGCAACGCGCCTCCTCGTCCTTCTCCCGCAAAGCAGCGGCGGCGGCGGCGGCGGCGGCGGCGGCAGCGGCGGCAGCGTGAAACCTAGACACCCGTTAACTCCTAAGCGAATTAATTTACAGCTCGTGCCGCTCGCGTACCGATCGGCTATGAGGGTAAGAGATGGAAGCATAAGCAGCAGCAGCAGCAGCAGCAGCAGCAAAAGAAGAAGAAGAAGTATAGCTGACAAGGGCGACAAGTAGGCTCGGGGCCGCCGCCTCGTTTGTGCGCGATGACAGACGTGAAAGTGGCGTGGTCGGCTACTACTACACGCTACACGCACGATACACCGTCCATCTCTCCTTCGCTCTCTCCAGCGAGTAAGTTAAAGTCATATCAATCTCATTTATGCCAATTTCGAGGCCCTCGCCCCTCCGATTTTTCGACCAACAGCGGTCTCTTACTCTCTTACGCTCTCCTTCTTTCTCTCTCTCTCTCTCTCTCTATCTCTCTCTCTCTCTCTTCGTCAGTCGAGTTATGAGGCTTTGTGTCGCGCATTGTACACAGGTACGCATGCATATACGCAGCGAGAGACAGAATTTTCATGACAATCGGCCCAAGGGTGTCTGAGCCGTGTGTATATATATACAGAACCTAACCTATAACCAGACTCGTGCTCTGACGAGAAGCAAAGAGAGAGAGAGAGAGAGAGAGAGAGAGAGAGAGAGAGAGAGAGTGGATATATATGCAAATCGTCGGTTTGACACGTACAGCTGTAAGGTCTCGTCGTTTTCTCTGATAACCCACATGCTGAGAGAGAAAGAGAGAGGGACGTGCGAGGACACACACGAGCTAAGTGGTCTTGACGTTTAGAGCAAGTTGGAGAGATCGTCGTCACCGTACGTTATACACCTGCAGCGCAGCTTGCGTACACGTCTCTATTTGAAGACCAATGAGAAAATAATTGGAGGTTTTTTTTCGTGTGTGGATCGTCTGCCGCGGCTCTTCGCAGCTGATAATACGATGCGAGCGAGGTGAGATACTTGGACTATTATCGTGGATCGGCTGTTTGCCGATGATAATCGAACAATTCGCCGTTTTTCCTTTCTTGTGAATTTGGAGAGGTTTTTTGTAAGTAATGTAGTATTATGTAAGTTTTATGAAAGAAAGGCGACAATGATTGGCTTTGATTTAAAATCACGGAGGATTGTCATCGATTAGAACAAGAAGAATGGGTATGTGGAGTTGAATAGAAATTCTTTGAGCTGTTTGAAGAAAATTTAGTGTCTTTATTTCATTCTGGGAAAGGTATATAGAATTAGTGTACAATTTATATGATAACAGGTGCAATGTTGTTATATTCCTCGTCGAGTCATTATCGCCCTATGAACTGATTAATTACATTAATATACAGCTGCAAAATTTAAAATTACACGAACTCAATTTCGAAACTTGCTAAAAGTTTTCTAATTTTTTACGTTCAGAAACATTTGAGATCCAACATTATCATTGCATAGTTATTTTTGAAAATAATCTGCGATCAACGTCCTCACAATGAAAAAAATACTGTTCTCAAAATCTACATAAATTGTCTCCTCAGTTTTGCCACGTTGATACTACAACGTTGTAAATTCACATTAATAGGACACAAATGATTCTCATCGCGTACATCACTGTATGCAGGTGTTACTATTTCAACAATTCAATGCAAACAAGATAAACTCCATACATTGTGTGTAACAGCGCCGACAAAGCCTTCAGAAAAATGTCCGTGTCGCAACTCTCCCGACTTCAACATATACCGTGCGTCAAAGAAACCCACAAAATCCATCTTAAAGCTCGACCTTCAAGCCAATGTGCATTACAAACTCGCCATTATAATACAACATACGTACACCGCATCGTATAATCAATGCAGCGGCAGAAGTTGCGCTGCATCGAAGGGTATACGTAGTATACGTACAGTATACATGCGCACGGTACACACTGCAGAGAAAGAGAAAGAGAGAGAGAGAGAGAGAGAGAGAGCGCCTCGCAACAGGAAATTAAACGTATACTTCCGACAGGCGCAAGTCGCAAAGTTTAAAACGCAGTCGTAGTCGTCGAGGTCAGCCCTGCACATTATACATACCTATACACACGCTCTCCTCGCGGATTCGCGCTGGCGAACAAAACGGGAAAGTGACGCGTCTCGGAGATTGAATATATATGTACACGCGTTCTCACATGTATACGCATACATTGTGTCGCACTGTATATATACTCACTCTCGAACGGTGGAGGGGGGAGGGGGGGCTTTCCTCCCCGCGTTTTATACCTGTCACCTCGATGACGATCCCTGACAAGGGTATACATATACGTGTACATATATACACACGAGAACCCTCCTCTTTCGTTTTCCCTCTCTCTCTCTCTCTCTGAGTGAGATGTCTCGCGGCCTGCTCTCCCCGATTTTCATGCTGCGCCGCGCTCCAAGTGCATCTCTCTCTCTTTCTTGTTATATAGGTTCGAGCGTGTGTAAGTTAGAAGAGAACGAGATCCAGATTCGAGCGCCTCGAGCGCTGCTTATGCGAAATCTCTCGGACGATTCATATTTTAATTAGAAACAGTTTTTGCGCTTTATTGGAGCTGTCCAGAGGGGCTATATACTGTTACCGGCGCGCTGCGCCTGCTGAAGTTATGTAGACTCGTTTTTTGGCGTGCTGCTAATTTCGTCTTCTCTCTTGGTTCTTCTCGTTTTTTTTTCTTTTCTTACCGCGTTTGGCTTTTACTGCTTTAGCTTCGGATGCGGATTCAGATTCAGATTCGGATTCACGCACGCTGCTGCTGGCAAAAACAACGGGCGAAGAAAAAGTTGCAAGAATGAAAGAAGAGAGTGTATAGAGCGGAGATTATATGGACTCGCGCGCACGCACAGCTACATGCGGAGATTTTTTTCGCACGCTTTATGCGGAATTACCGTGCGCGCACGGTGTTGCTCATTGTGTCCGCGACTGCGCGGAATATTGTTTACATTAGCGCTGTGTGTAACTTTGATTGCACGCTGTCGGATTATTTTAATCCCGCTTTTGGGTTTCTTCTTTTTTTTCTTGGCTGTGCGTGTGTTTCGTGTAGCCGAGCAACTATGTTGAGTGTCTCGTGGTGGTTATAATTTCTTTCAATTTTATTGAAATTTATTATGCCTTTTGTGTTGCGTGAGCTTTTTTTTTATTTTACGTTAGAATTAATTCATGCGTGTATTTTATTTTATTTTATAAATTAACGGTGTTTGAATTGTTTTAAATAATTATGCTTTTGTGACTCAATATAATATTTCATTGGATGATCATCAGATTACACTTTTGGGGTAGCAGGTACCAAAATGTCATGAAAAATCATAAAAAAATTAAAATATTTAAAATTGTATTTTATTATGGTAAACAAAATTTGTAACATAAACTTAATGTCAAAAAATATTATGCCTTTTTTAATTTGCTCGTTTATTAGGTTAATTTAAAAACCAGCACTTTTTTACAATAACAACCCTGGTAGAAAGTTTTCCCGACAGTTCACCAACGCTTGGCCAAATCTTTATGCTTTGGCCAGTGGATTCACCATCGATTGCCAACAATCCTGCCTATTTCGTCACAGATTTACTTCCGCCGTTGATTAACGGATGGTGAATTTAAAAAATTACGACAAAAGCAAATTTATAACTTACTATTCAAAAGGTTTATTTAACATTGCATTTTCATTAAATAGTCGCTACATAAAATACATAATACAGTGTACTTCATAAAATAAGATTAAAAATAAACATACTTTAAGTCAGATGTTGAGGTTATCCGTGTTCTTGATACGCGCATACAGCTAATTTAACCTTGCGGATGCACAAGATAACCAGTCACTGACCAACGGTTGGCCAACGAAAATTGGTGAACGATTGGCGAATAAGACATTTGGGTTGGGCTATTTTATATCAGGGAACGTTTTTGAAAATATGAAAATTCCCATGTGCCATAATTTTTATCTATGGAGTGTCTGGTCCGAAACTTTTTTAAAATGCTTTAACGTATAATATCTATAATCAAATATGTTAAAGACAGGTTATTCAGATGGAAGAGATTTAAAATTTTAAAATTTTAGACCAGTATTTTTAATGAAGCTTATTCATATTTTTAATATTTTAAATTGTATTCTAATAATGTGATCTGAAAATTAAAATATTTAAAGTGTATAAATAAGCTGGTTTAGAGCATATGACTTTATTTGCACAAGTCCGAGATATAGGCTACTTTTTGAAGCATTATGCTATAAACTCAATATAACGCTTTAAATGGCTTGACAATCTTTTGTCTTTTTAATAACTAATATTTTGTCGTTTTAGTAACATTAAAGCTAGTTTAATCTAGAACATATAAAAAATTTAGATATACCTGCCACTGTAAAGTACGTTTTACCAAATATAATCTTCTTTCACATCGCTCCATCCAGTTAAGTTCAACTCTGCCGCGCAATCCCTCGTGAAACTCGCTATCGGGCGTTTTTCATCGCGCAATTTTTCCGCGATCCCCATATAAACCGGGGCGGGCACTTGCTAATTTGGCGCGCGGCGCATATGCATTCCGGTCACGTATATGCGCGCGAGCGCGACGCAGCTCGGCTATTTTCGAGTTTAAAGCGAGAGAGAGAGAGAGAGAGAAAGGTGGACGACGCTATTGATGGAAAAATTCGCGTAATATATAAATTGAAGTGTATTGTGGTACAGGATGGATGCGCTTTATTCGATGCGTGTTGAATTTGAATTAATTAAAGTAAATTACAGGGTTTTTTAATGGAGAGAATTGTGAAATAATAAGCTTATTTCAAGGCTTATTTACATGAAGATATTTTCAATTTATAATTTTCCAGGAACTTTGTTTTCAATTTATTAAATATACTACTGTAAAAGCGATAAAAGAGAAAAGAGGAGTATACGTCAATTTATCGAGAAATATATAAAGTTTATGGAATTAAAGTGCACTCAGTGAAATGAAAATGTTCATTCACTCGGCATTGATTAGTCCTTTTTGTATATTATGAAATGGTTAACATATAATGAAGTATATCTTTATTTCATTAGATCATTAGTATTTTCGACCAATAATTCGGTCGTAATGTTTACCAAAATTAAAATCTGATATTTAATGTTAATATTATCATATTTCAATTAAAAAATAAATAAGCTAGTTAAAACTTATACTAAAAATTACTGTAAAATAACAAATTCCAAACTTTTCAGTAAAGATCTCGTCTTCAAAGGTATGTTAAAATATTTATATCAAAAATACAAAATAAACGAGAAAGTATTTGTAAATTAGTTTTCACGTTGTTTTTGAACATATTCTATATGAATCTAAACTCTACATAAAATACTCTATGCGTGGGTCAATCATTTTGAAATCAGTCTCCAGGAAAACACTTATCGACGGATTGCACGTATAAGCAGAGCTGTGAATCAAGTGGCCGCCATTCATTTCCGGTTCGTTTGAATCGAAATTTTGAATCCGATTCATTCAAGCTCATTTGAGTTCGATTCAATTAAATCGGAAATTTTAATTGCGATTCACTTTTGAGTCAAGAAGTTAGAATTGTAATTCAATTATTCGATTCAAATGAATCGAGATATTGAATCGAATGAAATTTTTTCGATTCAAATGAAAGGCCTATTTTACGCAAATCAGGTTTTCATAGTATTTAGACCCCCCTAAACATATAGTATCATCCGGATAGTACTCTATGTTAAGTGGGGTCTAAACAATTTTAGGGCCTATATTTTACACAAATTTCGAATACTGGTAACGTGATTTGTCGGATTAATCGAATACAATTTCTTTTATTCAATATTTTATTTATTTACGGTCAAGTGACGTGATCTGGGTAATACAAAATATACAGGCTCTAGTTATGGACATGGAATGAAAATAATTTTTTATAAGTTTCTGACAATTTGTGAAATCTCAAATTTTTTTCATGAATTGTCATATTTATTTATTATTAAAAAACATTATAAGGATATTCTTAGATTCATTAGTAATTAAAAATATATTATTTTCATTGAATGCCCATAAGAGCCTGTGTATTTTGTACTACTCAGATCACGTCACTCGACCGTAAGATGGCGCTATTCTTGAAAATAAGATATCATATACTATACCACATGCTCACAGCGAATAAGGAAACTTTTCTATCACTTATTTAGTAAATCATAAATTATCTTATTTGTACAGACTTAAAAACCTATAATGTTATAAATAATTTATTTATAGTTTTTATGGATTCTTAGTCCTTTGGATACCTTTAGTACCTTCATTCCTTAAGAGAGTATTTTTTTTAGTATCTATAACAGCGTTTTTTGCTCTTTTTCACATTTAAAAAAAATCAATATAAGTTGTTTGCTTTAATACACCAGTAGGAGCACTTTTCTGTTCATACACGTGAGGGAAAAATTATTCATTACACTTAACATGATAATGACTATCTCGGAAGAAGGGTAATGCCGAAAACTTAAATTGATTTTTCTTGGATAATCCACAAAAAAGCTAACAAAATCCACCTGTTTCTTTAGAACACCTTCCAATACAATTAGTGAGTATCAAAATGACAAAAAGACGAAAAGTCTATTTAATCAAGTAAAATTTGTAATTATTAGCAATACCTGGTAAAAAATATTGGCAGTGAAAGATACTTCCTGATCTATGCTCGCAATAACATAAAGCAGAAGACAGAGCACAAAGCAGGCGCTCAGATAACGATACACAGGTAGCGGCGATACACACGTTCACGTACACCCATATATAACATATCTGTGTACGTAGAAATAGGTGCGAAGAGGCCCGATCGAGGTCACACGGCTCCGCGCGAAGTGTCGTTACAGATCTGTCACATCGGGACACATATATACGGGAGCGAACAAGCAATAAAATAATTCCAACGACCCATTTGAATTATGTGCGGTGCAAATAATAATAATACGTGCCGCGAGCACGCAACCCCGCAATAAATATCGGGACGTGCATGCACCGCGTACATATGATTTTTTTTGTTCGAGCGAGCGCGACACAGTCGGTGAAAAGTTTTAAGGGCGGTTCACACTGCTAGGTCCAGATTAGTGTTTGAAAGGGTGTATATAATGTCAAATATTTTTTAATGCCATCAATTATATTTATACAAAATATAAAACTTGTGAAATATATACAACGTGTGAAATACCGACCTGATTCCTACCTTACCGGATTTTAATTACTATAATTTTTGCTTTGTAACAATCGGGAAAAGCGTGATATAATACTATATCCCCCGCATTTATACAAGGAATATCTAATTGAATCTTTTACGAGGTTTTATAATTAACTGTACAAGAAAATTGAGTCGAAAAATGTTAAATTTTTAAATTATAGTTGTATATTTTTCAAACTATTTTTATCCTACATTTAATAATGAAACATTTTAAAATTTTAACGGGAGATTCCTAGTATGAATCAGAAGGGTATAGCAAAATGGCGTTATATTGCGAAATATTTATTTCTCTATAGAAATATTAATGATCAAAGTTAAAAGTCGGTAAGATATAAATCACGTCGGTATTGTACTTACCATTAATTAAATATACATTCGCAAAAAAGGACTTAAAGGACAAAAAATTTAAGAATTGTTAAAGTAGCTATATTACCGGTTTGGTCTCGCAGTTTCGGATATAATTAAGCTATTCGCAACCGTGAGATGTAACAATAAGTTGCCCGCTAAAACAGTATTATCAAAATTAAATCTTTCGAAAAAATGACAATTAAGTCCTTAGACAAAACAAATCAATTTTATCGCACTTCAAAATTATATTTTGACTTTGTGAAAATAAAATGTGTAATAAAATATTTTTTAACACACCCATCCATAAAGTACGTACTATTTCCTCGCCGAGCTGGGAGAAAAGCGCTACATTAAATCTCTACCACCGCTCTAGTTCCCGCCGCCACTCGCTGTTTCTACCCGAGCCGAAAGCGAAATTAATATGTAGCACTATTTTCTCTTTTCGGCGGTGAACAAGTACGAACTTTTTGGTAGGTACGTTAAAAAATCGTATATTGCACGCGTGAATAAAGTGAATCAGCGATTGCCAGCGTGTGTGACGCCCTCGCTCCGCTCGGACGTCAAACCACACGCAGGCACTTAATGGCTCACTTTAGTCCCTAGGTGCATAATATACTATTTTATAGACCAAAATCAATCTCGAAATATCAAAACTATTGATTTTTTAGTTTTAGATCATTTTCAGATAAACCGTAAAAACCTGATTTTTAATAATAATTTTTAAGGGTTAAAGAAGACTTGGCGATAAACGAATAAAAGTAATTTTATCTTTCTTTTATAATATTATTTAAAATCTGTTATTCTCATTATTAACTAGTATGTATATTAAGTAGGTGTATTGGCATAGCATAGATAAATAATTTTGTTTTGAAAAAGAACCCAACAGCACATGTTTGAAAATATATTTGAACACTTTAATGCGAATAATATTTCAGGAAACAATCGAAACCAATAAATCATCAAATTCTCCAACCACACCTACCATTAACAATCGAAATTCCAAAATTTGCAATCGAAGCATCTAAATTTCCAAAACTCGCGCTCACACATACACGACCACCTCCTCTAACCATTGTGAATTCTCCCGAACCCAAGCCGCGCTCCCGCAGCATCTCTCTCTCTCTCTTTCTTTCTCCCCTTCCGCCAGGCGGACAAACTGGGTCCCCTTCGGTTTTCATCGAGGTGCGCGTGCACGTGAGACAGCTACGCAGCTCTCGAGCGAGCGACGGGGCCCGTGATGTAGTGAGTGCGCGCGACCCTCGGTCCCGCGCAGCGGTTCTCAGTGCGCTACAAGTATGGGACTTGCACGTGATTGATGTACTTTGCGAGCGATGGTGCAATGGAACGCGAGTGATTAATTTGAATATTTATTGAGAGCGCGGATCGTAGAAGGATGGGAGATTGAATTTGGTAGTTTCTGATGAGTTGGGATTTGTGATATTTAGTGAATTAAATTGTAATTAGCAATCTCATTATAATTTCAACAAATATATTTTCTATTTTTATCGTGTAAATTTTATACATTTAAGATTTTCTGTAGATAGCTATATTTTATGGAGACTCGTACTTTTCATGTTTTCTCGATTTTTTGGTGCACGAGAAGATACGTGAAATTTTATTTGATATGTTTCTACGAAATCGACTGAAATCAGTAAAATCCATATATTATCACAGATTGTTTGTCTTAAAGCTAAAAAACTTTTTTAAAGTTTCGTTGACATAAAATTTTCTTCATGAATTAATTTTGTTTCTTAGTTGTTGAAACATGTATATATATTTATTTGTTAAAAAAATTGCATAAGATTAAAACTATAAAGTTGATGTAAATCTTACAAAAAAATGGTTCTTCAATAAAGTTGTACGATCCATAACCGGCCCTAAAATTTTGCAGATATTAAATCGCTAGAAATTAAAATGTATTATTTATATAATACATTTTAATTTCTAGCGATAATATCGACTTCGATTTTGAGAGAGTTGCTATAGTCAAAATTAGTTAGAATTGTTTCCCTTCGAAAACCGCATAATTATTCCCCTATACAGTATAAAAAATGTATTAACTTTACTAATTAGTAGAGTAATAGAGTAGAATACGTATTTATATTGAGTAAATAAAAAAGGAGTATGTGTAGATAAAAGTTATATTTCACATTAAAACTTGTATTTTAAACTAAAAGCAAATATAATGAATAAATAGAAAGATAAAACTTTTAAAATATTTAGTTACAACAGTGTAGCTCATCCAATTTAATTTACAAAACAATGAAAACCAAAAATTCACAACCTAGCCCCGATCTCCCCAACTAAAAAAATTCACCGAACACGCCCGCGTTTATATTCACCCGACTGAATTTCCGCGTGAAGTAATTTTTTCCAAAAATTCTCGCCGCGTGCGCAGCAGACCAAAAGCGAACTCTCGCGGGTTCCGCAGCGAATAGGTATACATATATATATAGGCGCGCACGCACGCACGTAGCTCGATATTACGCGTCGCTGGCCGTTTAGCAATCACAGAGGATGATGCGGCCGAAATCGCGACTCGCAATCGCGCGTCTCCCACTCCCTGCCGTCAAATGATTTATTATTATGTATATTTCAGTAGACGATGCGCGCGCGCACGGCTGTTAATTTAATTATAATATTTTGCGCGATTTATCTCGTGCAGGCGCGCGCGCTCGCGCTCGCGTATCGTGTAATTTGAAATTTCTGCGCGTGGTGGTGCAGGTCGGCGCACAAAAGTCCACGGGTTTTTAATGAGCAAGCGCCCGGGTTGTGGTTGGTGCAGGCCCGTTATCGTTCGCGATGATTAAACTGTCAATTACTTGGTTCGAATGGCTAATGTGAAAGGAGGTATTTTTGTTATCGTGCGGGTAATGGGGACAAATTCGGAGCGGCAGGAATTATTCATTCCCTTTGATATTCCACATCAAGATTCGTGTACTAAAATTCTATTTTTTAGATAAGTATTATTTCGTGCAATAAAGTACGACTAGAATAAGATTATAAGGAAATTCTTTTTAATTTTCTACAAGTTGTTATTGCACTAAAATCAATCGAAAACAATGTTGAATCGTAAATGTTACTTTGAGCTTCTATTATATCTTTCTTTTGTATCAGAATTTAAAAAAAACGAAAAAAACTAGTTGAATTCTATTTTCTCTATGATTTAATATTAATTATTCTACCTTTAAGTATATTTAAGTCCGTTATCGTCGTTAATTTTAATATTTCATAGCTGCGCAAAGAATGAATTAGTTATAACCACGCTCACGAGCATCTAATGTAAACTCAAAATATAATAAGAAAATATCCTAGTTGCGTCTTTGAGCATCTGCAGCATTCCTCAGGAAAACCAATCTTCGTACCAACTTCAAGTAACACCTGTGATTGCGCACGAAAAATACTCGTCGCTATTTTAAAGGTCACCAAACACACGCGCATCCACACTTCAAATATACGAAAAATATGTGTCTGTACACATTGGAAAAATACTCTAGGGCACCACATCATAAAATATGCGTATAAATGAGAGCACGTGGATGTGATCGCCCTACATTAATTATCTCGCGCTGCGTAGAGACCCGCGGTAATGCGGGTATTTTTTGAAAAAGCAGGAACAAAAGAGCTCATGACACTGCAGTAGCGCATCATTGTAAAGGGATGATCCGATTATGCGATATTTTGATGAAAAAATAATATAAAAATTCTAGTAGGCCAAATTTCGTAAAGTAAAACTTTTAAGTAAAACTCTTTGATAAAGGTTAATTTTATTTAATCTTTAAATATTATGTTGCACATTAAATAAAAATAGTTTATTCGCATGACTTTTTTCGCTGGCAAAATAAAAGTAAAATCCACTGAAAATCGTGATAATTGTATCCGAAACATACGTTTATTTCAGATATCTTATACGTTATCTTATACTTATATATGTTATAACCTACTTTTCAGTAAAAGCATCAAACTCTTTTTTTTATTTTAAAGAGACGTATCAAGGTTATGTTTGGCCCGTGCTCCCAAAAAATCGTTGCTAACTGTTTTAACAGAGTAGTTGTTCAAGAGACGTCCGGAAGAAACAGTTTTTCAAAAAACTAGATACACTATTCGGAACCGCATTTCTTTCTGAGAAATTGCTCCGCACATTCCCGTACACATACGCACATGCATGCACACCAACATACACACGCAGTCACTCACATGCACGCTCCCTCACTCACTCATTCATCAGGCACATCCATACCGATACATACACTTATTCACACACATACACACAAATAGTTTTTTACGATTCAGGAACCTCAAAAACATACAAATTTATTAAAATCTCTGATCCCAAAATTAGTATGGTTATACAGCTCTTTTTGAGAAAGCAAAAGGGACTTTTTTGTTATAAGCTATAGTTTTATCTTCTTTCGAAATCAGTGGTTCTAGAACATTTTATTTTCTGTGTGCATTAGTTCATCATTTCATCGTAACTGAAAAGTTTCGAATTTTTTAAACAAATATGTCAAATATACATCACAATCAGCTGTTGGAACTCTTTGTTTATTGTAAATGAAGAGCGCAAATCTTAAATTGTTAGAAAAATCGAAAATTAGCTTAGTCTTGGTAATACTAGATTTTAAGTTTAAAAACACCTATAAAATCCGAGATAAAATCTAAAACGTGTATATCACATCTAAAAGTGTATAGCACAGCTGTGAAATGACACTCGAAAAGAAATGAAAAACAAATTAGCATTAAAGCTTAAAGCATTATTGGAAAACTTATGACAGGTACTGTCTGAGTTTCCCAAGAGAGAAAGCTTCGAACAATTTTCCCGCGCGGCGATAGGTACATATTTTTCGCATCCTTTTTGGACGTGGTACACGCGCAGGGTTGCTATCTCTCTTATCTGTACCTAGCTTGCTCATTGCTTGTTTACAGCCCAGGCCGAGGATCGATACAAACACGCGTCGCACTTCACGATGACGTCGATAGCATCACTCCGCGCGTGACGCAACACTTCTGGAATGTTTCGTTTGATAAGTCTGTGGGAAAAGCGATAGACGGAGCTCACAACTTTCGTGGATTTTCGATTTGCTTAAGCATTACTTACGCTCGTGCGAACACGTACGACTCGGGTTTTACACTATTTACGCATCGATTTCATTCATAAGGAAGCCGAGAGCTTGTGAGTGGCACGATGATGATTAATTATGAATCAGTGCTGTGCGCGAGAATAGGAACAAACATCTGAAATTCGTGATGATGGATTCCCCGAAGGAAGAACAAAAGCCATTTTTAGCTGAATTTTGTATAATACGGAAGTAATAATTGCAGCTAGGATTAAATATTATTGTACTTTCACGTGCGAACATCGTGTTACTATCTACGATAAAACAGATGTTTCGATAGATCTAAGCTACATTTAACTTTCTTGTTTAATAAGCATCTAATCGTACGATAAAAGAAGATCTTAAAAGTACACATTTCCTCAAATACACTTTGTTCGTCTTTAGTAAAATTTGCATTTATTTATTAGTATTAGATTTTTATTAAAAGCCCACGTGTATCTCAAATTGCCTTTGAATTTCAAAGAACTAATTTTTGTATATATTTTCGTAGATTTTTATCATAAGCCCACGTGTAACTCAAATTGCCTTCGAATATCAAAGAACTAATTTTTGTACACATTTTCGTAGAATTAAACCGAAATTTTTATTCATTAAATTATCATTAACATTACTTGTTTTGTATCAATGCCATTTCCTGTTATTTGTAAGAAGATTTTGCGGATATTAACCCAAGATTCGAAAATATCTTTTGTCATGCATACTTTCTACGAAACACTAACGCACCAAACTATTTTCAATGTTATTAGCTTGATTCTTCTATGCTATTGTAGTTAATAGGATAATTTTATTTAGCATAAGTAAATGTTGATTATAATATATATATATATCAGTAGAAAATTAGTCAAGAAGTCGATTTTGAAAAACTTTGCATTTTTTGATTGATTTAGTTATTTAATGATTTGATATATCATTAATATTGAAATACTTTAAGGCGTTGCAAAATTTTCAAAATAGACTTAATAATTCTACTATGTTTCTGAACCTATCATACATAAATATAAATAACTCTTATTTATGATCACCGAGATTGCTCGACTGAAACCCATCTCTCTGTACAATATATATAATATACTTGCATTTTCTATTACAAATTGATTTTATATATTTACAAGAAATTCTTTTCTCATAATTTACTTACGGGAAAGCACTTTTAAAATAGTGAAAAATATAAAATGATTATTCAAAATCATATACATTTTAAAACCCTATCAAGACACGCATATCCTAAGCACGTCACATCCACCAGCCTCATAAAATCTATGTTAACGCTCAGCCCTTCATATACATCGAATTAGCAGAAACCTTCACACGCCATCAAATGCCGAATTACGATTAATCGCCCGAGCATCCATGACCCTTAGATGAATCAGAAAATCATATATGTTCGTACTCGCACGGCGTGTAAAGCATTACCTACCCAAAACCCAATGGTGCAGGTAATTTTTCGTTACGGAAAATTTCGTCCTGGTGCCCTGTCCTTCCACGAAGGTGTTTCCACGTTGCCCACCGCCTCCTTCTTAAACCCTTTCGGTATACACAGCTTCAGCTACAGCGCATCGAATGTCGATTTCATATATATACCTGCAACACTGCGTTATACATGTATACGCGTGAACACGCACGGACCTGTGAAGTTTACGGCAAATATTTTCCTCCTGCATCGATGAGATATAATGTACATGCTTATAGCCGGAAAATGACACAAGTGCACCAGCGCCTTAATCTCTTCCGTGTGCCATGGTGTACGGTGAGACGATTGTATGCAATATCATCGGCAAGGATGTAGTTTGACTTCACTACGGGAATGTAAATATATGTGGATATTGTAGGATTAGGTAGGTTGACGCTTACGAGCTGTACGGAGGACGAGGATGACATATTTATGAGTCTGGATTTTGAGTATTCTTTGGCAGGTGCTATTCAGGGTTTAATGCCAAAGCGATGATACGCTATTGTTGAATGAGCCGTTAATTTGGTCTTTTGATAAAAGAATTTGTGGTCGTAAAGTTAAAAGTTTTGAATTGTGAACAGGATGATAATATTATAATGTTATAAAATCTTATTGTGAAAATTTTAAGACAAAGATTTTTTGTATACAATATTAATAACCTATAGTCCTAAGTTTAGTCAGGATTATCTAAACAATTTGTTAGCGTTTGATTATCTTACGTCCTATATCTCAATATAGTTTGTTTTGAACTTAAGATTTAGCATTGAATATAAAAACAATATTACTGAATACATTTCGGCTCAACTAATAAGATCATATTCTAAGCTATTATAGTTCAACCAAAATATCAATTCAGCATTATACAGACTATTATTAGGACAGTCAATGTATAGCAATACATAGACATAGCTCTTTAAATGACAATAACGGGCAAAGTGCTACCTTAGAACCACAACAACCCCCAGCTGAAAAATCAATCTCATTCATCTCAAGACATAATCTATCAATTTTTCAATCTTTTCAAATACCATCAGTCACCATACCTATATCCCCATTCCACAAGTCAATATTCAAAATTCACCTGCGACTCCGCGCAGCCATCCCTCTACTAAAATTCCGTGCATACGTACATACTCGCAAACACTATACCCACAGAGAGATATACAGACAGACAGAATGGTATATACGGGCACCTCGCACATGTATCGGGACAATGGCGCATCATTGTTGGCCAACAATACGCATTGAGCATTGAACTCCTCGGCCCAAAAGAGCGAGAGAGAGAGAGAGAGAGAGAGAGAGAGAGAGAGAGCGAGCAACACACTCTATGTACGGCCGGCAGCGAGCGTAATCCGGTTACACGCACTTTACGCGCAATGAAAAAGCCTGTCGTACCTAATAATCGTGATACGATTACAAAGTCCGTGCAGTCTTCTTCTCAATGCGCGCGCGAGAAAAGTCTGCGACGACGACGCCGCGCGCGCGAGCGTCTTTATGTGTGCCAAAGATGCGCCACGAGCGTGACTGCCTTTGCAGTTGGGCTGCGTGTATTATATAATACTGTCCTAGGGACCTCGAAGCGCTTTCTTTGTTACAGTCGTTACAGAGGAGGGACAGATTTTTTTGCGGATAGAAATGCCGTTGGATTGACGCATTTGTTTTCGTTTGTAGCGGAGCTTTTTGTTTGATTCCCTCGTGGCGCCTAGCGTTGTTTTTCATGAAGAACAGTAATGCTTTACAACACTAAAGCATTACTGTTCTTCATGAATTTGAAATGTTTTATAAATCGCCATTTTAAAATAAAACTGATGAGTAATTGATCAAAGGCCATGTGCGAAATCAATCTTCTATTTCTGAAAATGAATTTGTTAAGTACTTAGGTACCGTTACAGCACCAATGTCTCATTAGTTAAGACCTATTCTTAATCAGATCTTGTTTCAACAAAAAACAATCTTGCTTAATCTTTTTAGAATTTGAATACACATATTTGGAAAGTTAATAATTATTTCTTGAGTCTTCAATCATTATTTATTTTTAATAAGATTAAGGTAAGAATTTACGTGAAAAAGACCAGGAATTGTGTCCTGAATAGTGATTGATGTTGTTACAATAATTTTTAATAGCATTAAGGTCAGCGCACAATAATTGACGTACATGTCGTACGACACTTACGACAGTGTCGTAGGTGTCGTATGCCGTTGACGGGAACAACGCACAAGCTTTGGTATATGCCGTAAGCAATGATTACAATGTTGCGCACTAAATGTTACAGTTTCTTCTAAATCTGCAATTGTAAAACTCGATTAAAAATATTAACGACATTGTCGTAGTGGTGTACGACATTTATGTCAGTTCTTGTGCTAGGGCCTTTAGTGATCAATGACAGCAAAGCTGATACGCTAGAGTTCTGGAGGTGAATTAGCTAAATTTTTTGTTGGATTACCAATCTAGCACAAAACTGGAATCTCTTGCTAATCGTTATTCCAGCCATGTTTTTCGCCGTATTCTAGTCAAGTAGTTTTCTGTATGCGCAGATTTTTCTTTCAAACTTTTTAGTCACAAGCAAAATCACACTACAACTTTATTTTCATAATTATTAGTTTATCATTTGAATTTTAATAAAACTGACAATCCTGACTTCATAAAACACTTAATAATCAAGTTATTCAACAAAATTGATTTTAATTTTACATTTGGAAAAAGTATCGAGCTATTTCTATGCTATCACAATATTTCTAGCAATACAGAACTAATAAAATTTTATTCGCATATAAAATAAAAAACTGGGCCTGAATGGGTTAAAGAAAATGTCACTATTTCCTTACAAGTACCTATTCTCATTGTCCATTAAATAAATAAAAATTAAAATTAAACATCAATCACTAAATAAAGAATTAAACTCACAAATCGCTTAAACAAAACGTCATTTGTGTGATTTACGCCGCGCTTGAAAACAACATTACAGAAATCCCAACTCTGCGACACTCATCGAAGGAATTATTATAATGCTCCGCCGCAAACAGCAGCAGCAGTGAAAATTCACTCATTGGCTTCCGCAAGAGCCACGCGCGCGAGAAGTTTCGTAAATAGTTCCCTTACCAAGCGGACGCTCATTGTCTTTGGCGCTTGGTGGGCGGTCCCCGAGATTATTAACCTCTCTCGCTCTCCTTCGTACCTACAAAGGACGCGCAATCGCAAACAACAAGTACACGCGCGTGCGCGCGACTGATAAAAACTCCGAGCGGCGACTGTTTTTCCTTTCGCGGGCGGCTTTGTCACGGCAGTTCTTCGGCGATGTACTTTCGCTTTCTTCCTGGCCTGGGAGTTTCGATTTTCTTCGCCGAGCCAGAGAACGAGTCAAGTTCTCCATTTTCTATATATTATTTGTGCACTTCTCCGCGCTTTTCTTTGTGCAGGTTGTACTCCTTGTTCGTCGTATCTCTCTCTCTCTCTCGCTCTCTTTAATATTCTAACAGAGCTGTATGAGAGAAAGAGAGAGATGTAGTGTACAATGGAAGATCACCTGTTGACTGTGCACTCGTCGATCACTTGCGCACCGGTTTATTAATATTGACGGTCAAAGGAATGAACTCCTTTATCTCCATCTTCTTTTTTCGTGAGGAATCGTAGCGTCACGCTTTGTAATTCGGGGTTTTCATGAATAATGAGGTTCTTGAAATAGTGACGTAGGGGTTGGCTTGTGAAAGATGACACGTGTCACATAATTATTAATGTCTTTTATTATTGATGGGCGATTAAAGTTATATAATATGTTTTATAATTGACAAGAGTTTTTTATCATGGCTGAAGGGATTTATATTCTTACTTTTTATAACTACATATTGCGCGACATATAGTTCATTTATAGTCATAGTAGAATAAGTTCATTAGGAAAATTTTGCAAATGCTCGTAATCAATTCATCATTCATTACATATGAAATAGCAATTTGAGTAATTTATTAATATTAGTAGATTGATTTTATAGTACGTTGTTAATGACAATAATTTAAATTATTTTTAATCAATCAAATTATAATGCGACATGTTAAACTAGAAATAATCATGAACATGTGCAAAATTTTTAAAATGAACTTACTTCACTATGACTCTGAACAGCCAATGTATTTAAAAATACTATGAGTAATTGATGATTCATTGACGATTAAACCTTCCACTTAAAAAACAAAAATATATTTTTGAAGAATGCACATTAACATCACGTTAAAAGATAATTTTACAAATCTGACTTACTTATTTTCTCACGTCTCACTTTAAACCTTTGAGCTATAATGTAGTCATATAATATGATACACCAATTCTATAACCGATTTTCGTGATGTATACTGATTGTAATATTTTGACCCAATTTTCGTGATTTATACTGATTTTAATATTTTGACCCATTTTTTATTATTTGAGGACAAAGTAACGTTAAAAAATACACAAATAAATGTGGTTAAAAAAGCTCTATAGATAAACAAAACTCAAAAAACGGCATTATTATTTTTACCAAGAAAAATATAATTGTTTCAAAACTAAACAATATTACGGTGAAGATTTAATACGTCAATCGAACATTTTTTTATCCGTCGAATTGAAGCAATCATTTTTAATTTCGTAAAACTGGGTTTCAAATTCATAAGCAGCGATCTAAAAACCCCTTTACTAAAAACTAGAATAGTTCGACGAAAATCGGAACCAAACCAAAAATGTACAACTGAAAGGCATTAAAAATGTAGCAATTTAGTATCTTAAAAAAAAGTTCAGTAACAAAGTTTCAGATATTCGAGAACGCATGATCGAGATATATTACACGAGAAAAAGAAGACGCGACAAGGCACAATGGGAGCACGGGTACATCGCGTCTCCCTATATATAAACGCACGCGAACTGCTGCTGCGCGGCCCCGGAAGTGCGCGGGCTCCAGAGTCGAAGTGCGATGTATCTATTTCCGTGATTCGTCTATAGTTATACGTACAGTCGTGACGAACGCACGCGCGGCGTCAGAAGTATATTGAATGTATAAGTGCGGGTGGGACTCCCGACGCCTTGTTTTGAATGATAATACACCGGCACGGCTAGAGTGAGACACTTCATAATAGTGTAGATTTGCATTGTGTTTTTCTTTCCTTGTTCTCTTTTTGTTATTATCAAATTTTACAAATAATAATTTCCTATATTAATAATATTGATATGCTATTATTATTACTGTACAATCGTAATATACTTATAATTATTGGTATAACTCCATATGTATTTAAATCCTTATCGAGAGTTACAATAAAAGTACGTTATATTTTCAATTAATTATGAACCGAAAGTAGACAAATTTTATTTGACATAGACTATAATATAAAAACTTTCCGTTCTGGCATATAATGTATACAAACCTCTTATGACCTCCAAAAGTGAGTTTGTCACATTATGCATATAAACATCAGTCGAGCCATTAACATAAATAAATATTTCAATTTTTACTATACGTCTTCCTCAAAAAATTCACTTTTTATCTCCGACCATATCCAATACCACTCACCTCTCACGTGTCTAACTTACTCAGGTATACATCCATACATATCGCATATCAACATCTATATATATACCTACAGAACACGGGAATTGGGATATACACAGTATATAAGACGCGCGATACGTCGCTGCTTAAAGCTCATATGCGCGTCGGGAGCGCATACATACATACAACCACCGAGTATCACAAACATTGATTTGAATCACAATGTCGCGGCCTCCCGCTGTATCCGGCCATTGTCGAACTCGCACTCGCGCGACTTATTGTGGCAACGTTTTTCTCCTTCGCCCGTATATACGTTATATATACACACATACACACACGCGTACTTTCTTTTTCCCGTGCGCGCTTGCTTGCTCTTTTTTTTCTGCGCGTATATACAGTGTGCACAGCCTATCAATCCACTTACTTACCGCTTATGTGCCACTTGTGGCTCGTGCATGCGCGCTGATCGGGGAAAACCGCGTATTGAGCGAACGGGAACCTTATGGATATGTGCGATGCGAGGTTGAGCTTCTGTGGTGGATTTGATGTGATTTTTATTTGGATTTTGCTTTATGTTGCAGATTGATGATGAAAACTGAACATGTGGTGGAGGATTGGTGAGGAATGACGCGATGGTTTGAGGTAATTGTATATTTTGCTTTGTTGTTTTATTGTATTATGATTGGTTTGATAATCTAATCATTGGGATAGATTCAAATTATACTGATTGACGAATGAAATGTCCACCAGTGAAATGGTTTGTGAATATTTTACTAATTCGAAAAGAAAACTTGTAGAAACCCTGATACAGACGAAAAGGTTTATCTTGGTTATTCCTGAGTAGTTTAGATTGTAATTAATTAATAAATAAATAAAATAAATAACCTGCACTGAAATGAATTGTAAATAATTTATTATTCCTACATATGTTAAAAATACATCTTAAAACACCGTGATAGAAACGTAACAATTTCCTAGACAGTTACCAAGTATTATTGCTTAAAATGTAATCAATACATCAATTGAAAGCTATACACTGAAATGGGCTGTGAGTGTTACTGAACATTTTTGTTTAATCTTTCAGCTTTCTATGCACTAATTTACTTTCGCACATTTGGAATGTAGGTGTTTAATCGAGTCTTCTGCATATTTCGACAATGATAAAATTTAAAGATTTAAATGTATTGTGCAACATGTATACAAAAATAACGTGCATTTTGGACGAGATATATTTCGGTTTTGACCAGATAAAGGTTCAAATGTACTTGATAAATGACAAATACTGCAGTGCAATGTATAATGAATATTTAATTATTCTTCATATACAAAATACATCATCTAAAACTTTTTATAGAAATTAAATGGTTTCCTGGGCAGTTTCAGAACATTGTTATTTAAATAGGTATTATTTTATTTTGACCTATATAGAAAAAGGTTTCAGAAATATTACATTAACAAATTCAAAATCATAAATACTAACTATGTTTTCAAACTATAAGCTACATTAAATTCAAAAGCTTATTGTATTAATACACTAAAGGTGATAAAATGAGATGATACCAAAGCCTAACAAAGTATACAGGAAAACCAAGGGATCCACCCTGGCAGCTCATTAGCGCCTATACATCCCTTCCTTCCTATACCTTTCTAAAAAGCGTTCAAATATTTTCGTACACGATAACTATCGGCTGATACAAGCCGTTACTCAAATTCACACCTCCTCAACTACCGGCTCCAGACACCCATCGACCTGCAACTCGGCTTTCCATATACCTGGAACAAGGACCGACCCGAAGTCTCCGCATGCACCACCCTCATTACACGGCTCGAACCTCTCGAAGAGTCGCATGCAGGCACCTGTAGCACTCCCAAGCATTGACATAATTAGGCCAGCCTCCTCCGGGCAAAAGTACATAGACCTTCCTGCGAATGTATAAATATAAGCCAAAACATATACCGTATACCGAGTTTACGTATATGCGTCACTCCTCGACTCCGTCGCATAAGGTAGGCTGTATATATAGCTATACATTACGGACGAAACTCGCTTGATCTATATGTATGCTAAACGCCGCGCTGCGGGGGGTGTATATATATACTTCGATGCCGGGCCCCTTTATGGCCTATCGAAAATTTTACTAATTTACCTCTCCTATACCATACGCGTGGAGCCTTTGTTCGGTATAGCCGACCGCAGAGGAGCTGCTACAGACGCGGGCGCTTGGCAGTGTGCGACGGCTTTCGATTATGCGTTTGTACGCATGCGTGTGAGTAGATTGAATTTTGGGAAATTGAAATACCCGGTACGGGGAAAAACGTATGTTGCTGGCAGGAGGATGCGTGTAAGGTTCGAGGGCTAAGTGTGTGTGTGGATGGCTGGAGTTTTGAGGCATGGTTAGGGAGGTGTTGCTTTAGAGGCAATTTTATTAAATTCTGGATAATTTAGCTTGGGTGGTGGTTACGATGGCTGAGTTATGAAATTAATTTTGTGATATTCGTCTGAAATGAGATTTATATGGGAGTAATTTTTAATTATATTTGTAACAATTAGAATATAGAGTTTTGTTTCTAAGTACTGACCGCATGTTCACAAAAATATGCATGCTAGTCCTTAGTAAAAATATTATAAATTTTAGTCACATTTGAGAAAAAAGGTCGTCATCAGATGTTTAAAAAAGTTATTAAGATTGAACGGTATAGAAATGACTAAAAATATAAAAAATAATAAATCGAAAGATTAGAAACGTCAATTTTTTTAATAATGACTTAATTATTATATCTATATTCAGTCGTAGAATTTGATAAAGTCATGATTTCAATAAATATTTAGTTATATGTTCGTGCAAAACGTTATAAAAAAATCGTATCCTAATGGTTTGCTTAACAAAATAATAAGGTACCCTGGTAGAAAGTTAGCTAGAATGGCTGGTTAGCTTATTAATTATTAGCCAGATTAATAAGTCAAATTATAGCTAATATCTGGCTAGAATCTGCTTTAGACTCTGATTTAAGCAAAAACGTATTTTGTTTGCAAATCTAACCTATTTATATTTTGTTTTGAAAAGTTATTAGTTTTTAAAAATATACGTTATTATACTTTATTGAATGTTGAATATAGTATACCGCCAAAATAAATTTGGTACTTTTTGTGTAAATAATACTTTCTAAATGCACGCGTCGTTATGTAAACCAATAACCTAACCTCCATTACTACTAGACATTTAAGATACATTTTTAACTTTAATTAGTAAAATACTTAATGTAGTATGATTAGAATTGCGTATTACTTTGATTATTATAAAACTATTATTATTTCCATTATTAATGAATACATAAATTATTTAGTTTATCAATTTTATATTAACTAGAATATTAAGCAGAATCTAGCTAGAAATGAGCTAAAAAGCATGTCGTTTTTAACTGATTTCTAGCTAATGTCTTAACCAGAATTAAAGCAGATTTAGAAAATCTAGCTAATATCTGGCTAGAAACCAGCTTAGATTTCCACCATGGTAAAAGTCTCAATTTTTAATCGGCAAGTAGTACGTTTTTTCTATTATAAATATTAGAATTTATAGTTATAAAAATAATTATTTCCGCAAGTATTGCGCTATTATAATACCGCTGAAATTAATTTAATATAAACTAAATTATATCAAACTTATAACAAACTAAAAATATCAAATTATTAGAAATAAAGATGCGAGGCAGAAATAGGCAAATTAAACTTATTCCTCTTTCATGAAAATTAATATAACGTGTGTATTTATCACAGGTATTATTCGAGACCAGACTCCAATTACATAAAAATCTTAATCCAATCAACGAACTTCAATGAACAAACGCAACTTCATACGCGGTAAATTTCATTAAGCAATCGAGAGTTCCACAACAAAATAATAGAAAACCCCTTTACAAAGAAGTCGCGGGTAATTAAGCAACAATCCGCTCGCTAACGAAGTGGTAAATTTCTCGATTAACCGCGCGAGCATTCACATCAATCGCCGCGCGCGCGCGTACACACAAAAAAGTTCTCTCGCGCGTACAAAGGCTCCTGCAGCGTGGTGAAGAAAAGAAGCTTGTAACGGCGCGCAGAGTCCGCAGGAGAGCGACTCCGTGTACCGAATCGCGGATACAAAACGCGTCACGACTGATCGACCATCGTCACTCTCGCTTTTGTGGAGCACAATGCGCTGACTTTGTTCACACGCGGGTGTTGTGATATCGTTCGATATTGCTCGTGTGTATGGAATAGTCGCATTGTTTACACGGTGCTTCTGGCTCATATGTGTTTCGATGTCTTTGTTGCGTTAGATCAGAGTAATTAATCCAATGTAATCGGATATGTGTAATTGCATACTTATTTAGTTATAATATTAGAGTTTGGTAATTGCTTTTGCTTATTATATGATGCGATCAGAACCGTAAGAGAATTAGAGAACCATCTACTTTTAAATTGTTGGAAGTTGTCGTTGATGATTCAACATTATGTGATAAAAAAGTAAATTTAATTTATATAATTTCAATTAATACTGGAATGTGCTATTCATCAATTAAACAAGGAGGATGTTCATGGGCGGAAAAAATAATAGTTTGATGCAGAGAAATGAAAGGGAACTTAAAAAAACACAGGTTCAAATACCATAAAATAAGTGAAAAAAATCAAGATTTTATCAGGCATTCAGTAGTAAAATTTAAAAAAAATCATTTATTTATTATTTTTCACTTTCTACAAAAGAAAACGAATGTTCAAATGTTTAAGATTTTGTGTAGTATTACTAGTATTAATGCTCATATAAATTTTATAGATCCCCTATTACCGTTTTACCTGGGGACATATTATTTAAATAAGATAAATAATGATTTAATATGTATAAAAAAGCAAGAGTTTCTTTTATATTTGTTAAATTCTAGATTTCTTTATAATATACATTATTATTAGTATACAATACATTTTCTAAAATCTTTGTAGTGAATATCTCACCAAATGCGTTAAGTTATTTTCAAATTCAATTATAAAGAATTATGTATATATTTATTATTTGTATACATACGTTATTTATTGATTAAGGTAATTCCATATACATTTATGCTTATTGTTTATAATAAAAAATGTATACGTACATTAATATTGCAATACAATGTCATTTTCATAATATTATATACAAGTTCAAGAACATACGTGACGTTTATTACAAGCAAACTGCCAATAAATTTATGTTCACAAATACGCAAGTAAAAGATTCTAGGTGACAGGTTCATCCATACGATCTCTCAATACAATCTCATCAATAGAACCATTTAACTGAAAAGCATAATGTAGGAAAGCACGCCCAAGTCGGTGCAGTGAGAAGTAAAGGAAAGTAGCCATCATCGTCTATATACCAGCACTCTTCCCTCTCTCGTCTTCAGATGGCGCTCAAGTCCAGCGAGCGTCGTTCGTCGCATCCCCGCATCCCGACTCTTACAATGCGATCCTCACGTACAAAACGCGGACTTTTTCAGGCCCCTCCCCGTACATTTATATATAATACACCCAACTTTTATTGTCGCCCAATCTCTCTCCTTTTTTTCTCTCTTCCGGGGCTACCGTGCACGCACACGGACACATACACAGTCTTTCTCCTCTATGATTATCTATGACGCATTCTTCCATTATTACACGCGCGCACTCGCACGCGTATATCGCACAGGACACACATCGCAACAGGTCCTATATACGCAGAATGAGTATCTTTTTTCTCCTTTTTTCCTCGTCGAACGGGAAGAAAGGAAAGAAAAGCGAGCGAACGCTCGGCTCGCGCGGATTTCGGGGAGCGTAGTGTGTATACGGAAGAATGGGAACTGGCTAAATGGATCAAACTGAGCGTGATAATGGCGCCAAAGGATACATTAAGTGACGTTTGCCATTGACGCGCGCGCGCGCGCCTATGCTGCCTTTTTCTTTATTTCTCTCTCTCTCTTTTTTAGGAGTCGAAACGATCAAGGTTAAGGGCGAGCTCCTGTCTGTGTGTTTGCCTGTTGGTACATCTCTAAAAATTCGCTTTTGGATGCGAAGGAGTGATACCGATGCGGCGCTTTTGTGATGCGCACGCCGGTGTAGAGTCTTTGATCTTTGCATGCGTGCGGGCGAGCGATCGCTTTCATGCGGCTTTTCTTGTTTGTCTTTGTTTTCTTTTATACGGTTGTGTCTTAGTTGGAGGGATATTAGTATTAAGGGTTAAAAGTTCGGAAGATCTCTTTGCGGCGGCGACGATTTTATCGAAACTTTGTGTGTAGCTTCTTTTGTCGATGTGGAGCAATGTCTGCAGCGTCGAGGACTTGTTGATATGCTTGCCATTGTGATTCTGCTTCTTTTCTTTGATTCATAGAATGGCTTGAAATTTGCTACGAAGCGTAAGAATGATGGTAATTGATATACATGTTTGAATGCAATACATAACTTTAATCTAATTTCGAGAATTGTTTGACTAATACATTGATTATCTTTATTACAATATTATCATACTATCAATTAATTTAAACTTAAATTTAAGCATTGTTTGACTAATACGTACATTGAGTTTCTAAGAATAAAAGTGGTGCAAGTCTTACACAAAATTACCGATTTCCATGTATTGTAAGATAAAAAGAGGTATGTTTCACGCGTATGTTTCTCAATATCTCATTAAATATATTTTGTTTAATTTTTTCAAAACAAGTATTTAAAGAGCATTGAATATAATTTACTTTACCAGTTGGTCTTATACACCCAAATTCAATAGTCTATCCTGTAAATGAAAATTTCAAAAAATTTCCTATAATTAGAATAGTAAACGGGGCAATTTTTAGAAGCAATGTTTGATAACTTTATCGATCATAGATATTAGCTAATATGTGTATTCGAAGTGTTTCGCATGTCTAAACAAGCGCGTGTAGCCACGTGCGCGCGTACGGCCATTCTCTGGCGCCCGCGTTTGCACACGCGCTCATCACGATACAACGAGAAATTTATATCTCGTTACAATTTACGTATGCGCGAGCGTACGTAGAGCCGGCGAATCGCTATGTTTGCATAGCTTACTACCTGTAGAATATATGTCAAACACAAGTGTCGGATGCACACGTGTCGCGGATGAAGCGCAAGGAAGTTGAGTGCGATCGTACCGCCAGCTGCGAGAAGAGGAAAAAGAATATGAATATTTTTCATTGTGTGCCCATCGGGTGCTCGTACAATAAGGATTCGCGTGGATGTACGCAACTTAAAATTGAATATTATTACCTGCGAAGTATGCAAATTTAATTATTTACTTCGCACGTACTTAATGCTTTATTAATGTGATAAGTCATTATTCTAAAGAAATTATTTTAATTGAAAATTTTAAACTCAGTAAATAAAGCTAAGAATATCTTTTTAATTAAATTATGTTTCTTTAATAAATAAAAGTAGTTATAATATCAAACATCAACTGATCATACAATCGTGTTTTCTTGTTTGTACAGAGTGGTAATGTACAAAATGAATTATGTCATTGCCGACAAATCTTATCTTCGAGTCCGCAACCTTCACAACATGTTAACTTACGGAGATTGATAAAAATTCATGAGCATTTTATTTTTAAACCAACTCTTTTCAAAAACATATTTTTCAAAGGCAATATTTTCATTTAAAAAAAATCACATTGTAATAATAAGAAGAATATTTCAAAATAATAACGTATCATAACAATGATTGATTAAATTGTACTGCTTGCAAATATGACAATTTTTAAACTTTGATAAAAATTAATTTAATTAAGAAGTGAGTATAAATATAATGCAATATTTTTGATAATCACTGTACAAATTTATAACCGAAACAGCAAAGCATTTTTTAAAGACGGATGATTTATACGTATTTAGATGTAAGAATATTGAAAAATCGACAATCGTTGAAGCAACTCTTAAAAAAGTGACATGAGTCTATAATTTTGATGAAGGATGAAAATAGATTATTAAAAAATAATTACATGTAGTTATATTATGCATACTGTAAATAATATACAATCAGTAATTAATGCAAAAAATCAAGGCACAGATTGACTCGGCCACTTATTTCCGCGAAACGCCACAAAATCTCCTCGCATCCAACTCAGAAAAAGCCCAAAATTCCTCCAAATCAAGTACACTCGACTACCTCCAACAAACTCCAAAAAATCCCCGAAAAACAGCAGAAATCACACGTGCGCGCACGTGCGTCGCGACAAAATCTCACTCACCATCAAGTTCTCATGCAATATCAGCCGAAACCCGCGACGCACGCTCTTCCCTCTGTGTATACACGCGCGGGCCACGAAAATCCGCGTGTCGGTCGGGTGGCCGGCGTTTCGGCGCTCCCTCCCCACTCCCCGCCTGCGCTCCCGGCCTGCAGAGGTCGCCTCGAGCGCCAGCATCAGCAGCGGCCGAGCGTCTGACGTCAGGCGTTGGCCCCGCCCAGGGCGCGAGGGACCGGCCACGGCCATTGGCCCGCGGGAATGATGGCAGGCCGGCGCCGCCAATCGATCGACGCGCCCGACAGGGCCGAGAGCTCGTCTGCGCATTCGCCGATGGCTGGCTCGGGAGTGGGGGGGGGAGGGCATCGGGCTCGCGGAGCTAGCTGGAGTATAGAGCCCGAGCTGCAGCTACAGCGTCGGATCCGTGGGAGGGGAGTGGCAGAGCTGGCGGTGGAGGGTGCGGGGAGTGGGGGCAAAGCGTGGGGAGAAAGGGAGGGAGGGGGAAGGCTTCCGAGACTCGCCTTCGCAGGAAGCAGCACGGGCAACGGCGAGCCCCCTTGAACCCGCTCTGCCGATGTATAGCTACTACGTGTTGGAGCGGGAGAGACAGAGAGTGGCGCGCTCAGAGAGAGACGGAGTGAGCCGAGTGTGAGACCTCGAGGCGAAACCTACAAATGTTCAGACGGTTCTGTTCTTCCGTGGAGAGTGGAGGTCGCACAAAACTACGCAGCGCACTTCTTCTCAGACTCTCCGTTCTACGGCGTTCCGTACGTCGTACATAATAGTATATACGCACACAACAATCAACACTGTTTGCCGGTGCATCGCGCAGTACAGTGTGTCACGAGCAACGGACCTATCATCGCAGTGTGCAGCGGAGTAACCGCGGGTGTTTTCGGTTCTCGACAAACGCTACGCAGAATACACGTATACTTTTTTCTTGCAAAAAGCATTTGGAAAAAGTGTGTTTTTTCGGAGCCGATACAACGTATAGTGTGAAAACTATACTCGCGCGCTAGAGAGAGAAGCAGGCAGTCGGAGAGAGATTCGAAAGAGCGCGCGCGACGGCAACACGCGATTCGTTGAGCCGCGCGGCACGAGGCAGCCAGTCAGCACCCAGCCGAGAGAGAGAGACGGAGCGATACGGAGGAGAGAGAGAGAGGGAGACAGCCAAGCTGGTCGGAACGGAGCAAGCGCTCCTTGGAAGGGGCAAAAGTGACAGTGTGCTTTCAGTTCTGGTTCGGACTTAGTGACGGACGGTCGTGTGTTTTTGCGTCTGGTCTCCTGCGCACGCATCCACTCCGTCATCGCTTTGCAGCACGGTCGGATCTACGATCAGCCAGCATATTGCAAGCCATCAGCTATTCCAAGAGAATAATAATAAGAATTAATCAGTGTTGGTCTTGTATTCGTACTACTTGGTTGCTCCAGCTCGCACTACATTTGCCAGTGGTTATGAACGTTCGACAGTCAGCGATAAGAACATTGAGAATAAATTGTGCGGTATCGAGAGGTAGTGAAGGTGCCGACGAGTAATATCAACAAATACAATCGCAATTGCAGTCGTTCGCTCGGATGAGTCTCGTGGTGTTTGCGTACGTGCGAGTAGCGCTTGATGTGTCGCGCGCAGGACTCTGTCGTCGGTTCGCGTGACGGACGACGTCGGTCTCAATAGAAGCAGCAAAGCCCTACGACAGATCATCATCATCATCGTCGTCGCCGCTTAGGAGCCGATAGCGACAAGTCGTTCGCTATCGAGCAGGAAATCGGCGATAGCTCAGCCAGAGCTCGCGCGAAGGAGAAGAGGATACTTGTCGTGGCGCAGGTCTGTAAAAAAAGGCATTCAAGCTGTACGGGCACAGGGAAGAAGACATGCTCACGATGGAGACGGACCTGAAAGGCGGCAGCCTGCACGGTCAGATGCCACCGCACCCGCACCAGGGTGTCTCGCCGATGGGCCACCATGGGAGCGTCGTCTCGCCGTACGGTGCCCTTGGCTCGCTGGTCCACAGCCCGGCCCTCTCGGGCAGTCCGCCCAGCAGCCTGGGCTCGCTCTCGCTCCAGCACCACCACCAGGCTCCCCAGCACCACTACGCCTCGATGCAGGCGGTGGCCGCGGCCGCCGCTCAGCAGCAGGCCCAGCAGCAGGCCCAGCAGCAGGCCCAGCAGCAACAGCAGCAGGCTCACTCGCAGCACTCGCAGAGCATGCACTCGCTCGCTCAGCAGCAGGCTCAACAGCAGCAGCAGCAGCAGCAGCAGCAGCAGCAGAGCGCCGTGCAGCAGCAGCATCACTCCCATCAGCAGGCGCAGTCCCAGCAGCAGCACCAGCCACCCAACAACAACAACAACACCAGCAAGAACAACAACAACGACCGCGTAAAGAGGCCGATGAACGCGTTCATGGTGTGGTCGCGGGGCCAGCGGCGGAAAATGGCCCAGGAGAACCCGAAGATGCACAACAGCGAGATCTCGAAGCGGCTGGGCGCCGAGTGGAAGCTCCTCAGCGAGACGGAGAAGCGGCCGTTCATCGACGAGGCCAAGAGGCTGCGCGCCGTGCACATGAAGGAGCACCCCGACTACAAGTACAGGCCGCGCCGCAAGACAAAGACGCTCCTGAAGAAGGACAAGTTCCCGCTGGGCGGCGGAGTCGCCGGGGTCGGGGGCATGCTCGGGGTCGAGCAGCGCCAGGTGGGCGCGGGCCAGGGCGGCCCGGGCCAGCAGTCCCAGCTGCCCCGCGAGGTCTACCAGATGCCGAACGGCTACATGCCCAACGGGTACGCGATGATGCACGACCCGACGGCCGCCTACCAGCAGCACTACAGCGGCCACATGAACGCGGCCGCGGCGGCGGCGGCCGCCGGCTACCCCAGGTACGACATGGGCCACCACCTGGGCGGCGGCTCGCCCTCGCCCATCAACAGCTACATGAACGGCTACGGTGGCTACGGCCCGACAACCGTGCCGGGGGGCTCACCCTCTCCGTATCATCAGGCCCAGCCGGGCTCGCAAATGTCTAGCCACAGCCCGTCGGGCAGCAGCATAAAGAGCGAGCCCACGAGTCCGGCTAGCGCGGGCATACACACGCCGACGCCGAGCGGGCCCAGCTCCTCGTCCGGAGTACCCATCAAGCGGGAATACATGAGCCAGCAGCAGCAGCAGCAACAGCAGCAGCAGCAGCAGCAGCAGCAGGCGACCTGCAGCAGATGATCTCGATGTACATGGGCGGCGACCAGAACGTCATGCAGCACGGTGTCTACTCGCCCGGACCCTCGCCCGATCCGCTCGGACAGCACCAGTCGGTCATACCGCCTCTCACCCACATGTAAGCATCTTTCTCTGTGCCTCACATTTACAATTACTTTTTCCTCTTTTTTTCGTGAGAGTTTAAGTTTATTATACCTCAAGAGTTCATGTTTAGAGTCGCTGTGAGATTGATTTATTAGAGTCTTGGGCGCGACGATGGAAACGAGATTCGAAGATGCTTTTTAAGACTTTTTAGTTGTCACTTTGTTTCATGACTTTTGTACTTCATTTTATTATTACTATCAGATCTGAACAAGTGAATATGCACTTATTTTAAGCGGTTTTCACTTATTCAGATCATAGACCGAACAATACAGAAAGTCTTTCTAAGCGTTTTCAGCTTTTTTCTTTTGCTAGACGCAGCCATTAACAAATAGGACAAAATGCTTGCTTAAAAATAGTTTTTTTTACACCACACAACATATATTCATACAATTTTAAAGTAAATTAACTATTTTGAAACCAATTTACTTATATTAGCGTTCACACTGTGAATCAACTCAATCTCAAAGTTTTCAAACCTTTATTTGACGCAATTTATTCATTTCTTTTTCGCGCCTCGTGCAAGCATTTCGTCTTATTAATGTGCATGGTAAAAAAGTCTTAGAAAATAAAATACATGAGCCAGGACTTATGGGACTACATTGTCTCAGTTTTAAAGTCAGCAACGTCTTAAGCAAAGGGATTGGAGTAAAAAATAGTAGTTGTGATTACATAATATAGTATGCATATATTTTATTGATATTGTTCTTGTAGACATTTTTGCTAAAGAATAATTTTGGTAGACACGTAAAACTTTAAATATGCTTTTAATAAACAAGTTTAAATTGAATTTTTAAATATTTATTATTTCTTTATCATTGTAACATATCCAATCTCCTTGCACCATCCGACGGCGACAATTCTAGAAGCGTGTTTCGGATGTCCACCGTCAACCGGACATCCCAAGGCATTATTGTTTTTTTTATTTTATTTTGCCGTAAGATAAACAAAACGATAATACACACACGCGCCAGCATAAAACTCAATCTTAAACTTAAACTTAAACTTAAAAAAATTAATCAACAAAAATAATTCGTGAAACGAAGCGAAAAATGCCATAACCTAACGCAGAATATCACTGACCTCGTAGGATAGCTTAGAGAAGGACGGATGGATGAACGAGGCCTGAGACCCCGAGAAAGTGACTCAGAGACGGAGAAAAGAGAAATGAGAGTCAAAATAAGTAGAAAAAAGACCCGAGAATTTTGCCCACACGAAAACAAACAAAAAGAGACTCTCGAGAGACAATTTTCGCTTATTGCACGCACGCACGCACGTGGGGACTCGTCGTCGCCGCCGCCGCAGTCGCCGCCGCCGGTTCACGGGTTTTTTCGTGATGCGGAAAAGCCGTGATTCTCGGATGCACGCACGAAAGACAGAGAAAGAGAGATAGACAGAGAGAGAGAGAGAGAGAGAGAGAGAGAGAAACACGAGCCAGCATGAGGATAATATTCTCAAGGAGAAAGAAACAGAGAAAGAAAGGTACGCCTCAATAATCGGACACGAATTGATTAACCGGACCAAGGGGATTGACACAAAATGGGGATCCGCATCCATCTCACCACTGAACCACAGACTACTCTACAGAGCCTCTCACATGTCACCGAGTTATACAGAAAAAAATAAGAGACATTTTTTTGCCACAAAATTTTTAGCGTCTATCAACATTCTTTCGTTTGTATTGGTTTATTATTTTACCATTTTTGTTTTTCTTTATTTTACTTCAATTATTTCTATTTATTGTGTGCGAACTTGTTCTTTCTTGTGTAAACCTATAAGATTTGTCGAGATGTGTTTGCGACAAAATTATACTTATTATAGAATACGAATACTCTGATAACGCGCGTCGATCGCCAGCGCCGAGTGCGAAAAGTCTCTTGAACAAGCAAGCTTATTCTACACGGAAAAGACGCAGCGTCTCGCAGCCACAGCAAAGTCTTAATATAAAATCACTTTGTTATTTGCTGGGGCCGCGACACTTTCAAATTACTTTTTTCCGTGTATCCACACTCACGTTGTCTTCTAACTTCAAGCATCGGTAACGTCTCATATAGTTTACACATTGTCCAACAATTTTTCACTAGACTTTTCGCCCTCGCGCGAGTCGTAGATCGAAGCTGCGAAACAATGGTAATATTATACCTTCGTGCGCTCGTGGGCTCTCTTGGACGTTTTCGCGGCGGCCGATCGCGAGACCCCCCACGCAGGTGTACGCGCGCGTCTTTTTTCTTCCTGCGCCTTCTCTCCGCGCCCTTTCTCGAAAACCAAAACAACAACAAAATTAACAATGAAAAAGGAAAATTAATTTTCGCTAATCCTTTCTTTGCGCGTTAAGACGAACGACGCACCAGTGCCGGCCGACAAAGAAGTGCGCGAACGCGCGAGTGAATTATTGCGCCCAGTGACATTTTTTTTTTGATATTAAATATATGAAATATATAAATTTATATATATATTATATCGATGTTTTATCTGCTTGAGCGCGCGATCTCTGTTTTATTTTTCTATTATTTCCTTGTACATTTTGTAAATTAATGCTTTCGTATACGTAGTTACCAGATATATTTACGATTATTGCGGTTATATTGATTGATATTTGACGAGAAAGTTTTATTTACTCTAGAAAAAAGAGAGAGAAAGAGAAGAGTTTCTAATAAGTTCGTCGACGATTCCGTTCCGTCACTTTCGGATTGCAAAACGGAGTGTAATCGTCATGGAACTGAATCGCCGACGGGAGAGATTCAAAAAAATTTTTTTCAAAAAAAGTAAACGATGATAATTAATAAAAGAGGAAAAAGAATATCAAAAGTTGTCGCTCGACGTATTACGATACGTTCGCTCGCGCTAGTGTGCAAAGAAATAGATTGTTTCTTGTTTTCTGTTATTTTTTTTTCATGTTGCAAAAATCGAGAAAGCCAAAGAGAGAACGCCGAGGAAGAAGAAAAAGTAAAACGCTCAGTGATTCGTTGACGAGTATACGGGTAGACTCGTTCTCCTCAAGTATCCACTGTGATAAAAGAAAAAAAAATAAGAATCGTGCGAGGATTTATTAAGAGTGCGTAGATTTTGTGTATCGTGACGACGACCTGGAGGGGGTGACGAAATTTTTCCGAGTACAAAGTGAACATTAATCGTGAGCGAGTGAGAGATTGTACGGAATTTTCGCTGACAAAGTGACACCCCCTCCAAAGACTAGAAGTTATGCAGTATACGATTGTAAATAATATTTATATATACGAGAAGCAAAAAACTGTGTAAACATAATAGATGTGTATTATATTTCCGAGTGTATATATATCAATATATAGACAAATCAGGTATTCGTTGTTGTTTTCTTTTCTTCATTTTCTTGTCTCGTACTCTCGCAGTGGAGAGAGAGAGCGCTATGGAGAAAAAATTTTTCCGAAGCGTCGCGCGAACTTCGAGAAAGTATTATTGCTGAGCGATGCAGAAAAAAAGCACGGAAAAGGCGAATACCTAGATAAAGAGAGAGAGAGACAGAGAGAGAGAGAGTGAGAGAGAGTGAGAGGACGTGAGTAAAAGAGCGCAGAAAAGTGCATAAGTTGCCAAAGTGTGCGCGCGAGTGAATGTGTGCGTCGAGGGAGTGATTTTGTCATGTATGCGCGCGTGAGTGCGACATTATTCGTAGTATTTATTGTGTAAAACGCGAGTTGAAGACGTAGTTGAACGAAGTTTCGAACGCGTTTACGTTTCTTTTTTTCCTTCGACCCCGCCGAGGGCAGACACATTATATAAATATATATAAATATACAACAACGTGCGTACGCGCATTTATACGCATACTTCCATATATTTATAAATATTTATATGCACGAATCTATATATGTGTATATATATATTCTTAAACGCGATCTGGAATATTAAGAAAAAATATATTATATATAACGATCGAATTTGTTAAGAGAAAAACAAACTATAAAATGATACATTAGATTTTATGTCGAATATGTATACATATATATAACGCACGCAAATACAACAACAGCAACAAAAAAGACACATACGCGTACGTTTCTTTGTTCTACACTGCAGTAAAACGCACAAGCGACGATATATAGAGAAAAAGTATACCGTATGAGGTATATCCCGCGCGCGGAAGAGAAAACGGAGAACTTGCTCGCATAGCAAAGAGAAAAATAAATTAGAATCGGCGACGAATTAAGAGGAAGAAGCCCTTGTAAATAGTTGTACCTCTTCGATAACGAGCGAGATGTTTTTTGAAGCCAAAGCGGGAATAAAAGAAAGAGAAAACTGAAAATCCGATATAGAATTATTGTATTAATTGTAAAATCGGTTCTCCGTCTACGGTTATTATATTTTATTTTTATTATTACCTACTATTATTATTATTATTATCATTACCGCCTAATACTTTTATTATGTCATTATTATCACTACAGTGCTCTTACGAAAAGAAAAATTAAATAATTAGTATTACTACTATTAATTATAACGTCTTTTTATTACGATTTATCGATCCACCGCCTCATTCCTTTCCTCATTTTACTTTGTCACAACTCTTCATTATAGTATTATATCTTTCTTTTTCTTATAGTTTCCTATACTCTAGCGGACGACTCACATTTATTTTCTTCTTCACTTTCATACACCGTCGAGCACGTGCGCGCGGGACTTTTAATTTTTGCGCTCCATTGTTCTCGCGAGGGAATGCGCGATTATTACAAAGAGATGCGCGGGCACGAATACGCAGGCAGCGGCTAAAAAGTCACACGTGGCCGCGCCTAAATTCTTCGCATCATCTCGCAGCCGCAAGTGACAGCAGTAATACTCTTGTGTGTTATATTATAGATGCTGCAGAGTATATATCCGCGCAAGTGTTCTAATGAAATAATTCGCATTGACGCGCGCGCGCGCGGTCTGGAAAGGACCAATCGAGAGCCTTTAGAGATACTTATGATCGTCTTTTTGCTTTGTTAGATGGGATGATGAGGATCATGATGATGATGGGTTTCGATCTGGACATTTTTCGTTGGTGATTAACTTTGTGCAGCTTTTGTTGGCTAGATTGATTGATTGAATTTTAAATGAATTGGACAATTTTGTACGTAGAATTTAATTAAAATAGGATAGTAAATGAGTAATTGAAATATTAACATTTTTCGTGATTAAAATATTAATGTAAAATTTAATTGTTTTTCATCATCATCAAGACAGCATTTGAAAAATCTAAAGGATCTTCTTAATCAAACTAACTTAAGGAATTGATGGATTATACGTGCAAAAATTAATGCATTTAACTCTGAAATATAAAGTTTGTACTGAGCACATCAAGCCCAAAAATATGTACATACATAATACATACGAACATCAATCATAAATCTGTGAATTGCTGCAATTTTGTCCTCCTACGCGTGCGTGCACGACGACGACTTTTCTCAAAATAATACATTATTCGGCACATCACAATTATTATACACCGCGAGCAGTGTCGCGAGTTGAGCATAATGATCGTTCTTTCTTCGGTATCATCGTCGTCCGTCGTTATATTCGTAATAATGTACAGGCCGAATCATGCGAATTCTCTTGAAAAAAAGAAACCAGAACACGTTATAAACACGCACACAAATACACACCGCATCAGGCATTATAAGGCACGAGCGCACGTTTAATACACATCTAGCATAAAATACATAATTTTTTGTGAACTCTTTTCGAAGAAAATATATATACGTAAGACGGCCGCCTATCGTCTGCGTAAATATCGTATACGTTTCACGCTTCTGTACAAAAAGAAAAAAAAATAAGTAAAAGTTCGTTTGACGACTAAAAAAGTGGATGACGATATAGCGTTTGTGTGTGAGAGAAAAAGCGAGTGCGAGTGAGTGAGAAATCTTGTAAGCCGTGAATATTGTACATAATAATGCATATGTTTTTTGCCCTTTGGAAACACGGCAACGACGGCCGTGGCAATTTCGAATATATACATACATATTAAGCTCAAATCCATGTGTTCTTTTTTTCAATATCAATTTCTCACATATAACCTTCCAACAGATCCTTTGTCAAAAATTTAATCATTTAATTTATAATAAATTAATGTATCTGTTTGAAGAAGAAATCACTCCATCTGAAATGTGGTTTTCAATAATTTGAATTATAGTTTCTACATGTTTTAAACGTTTGTTTAAGAGGATTATAAAAGAAAATATATAATGATTATATATTATGAAATAACATACCATAGTTTATTTAACATACAATAAAATTTATAATTTCACTAAAATATAATATTCAATGCTTTAAATTATAATTTTTAGATATTTAAGAGACTTAAGAGTATTATGAAAGAAATAATTGTATATTATGATTATAGCATAAAACAACATACCACATTTTATTTAACATACAATAAAGAGAAAATCAAATCAAATCCAAATGCAGAACCGAAATAAAATGAAACAATATCCAAAGTACAGGTAATTATGACTACGCTACTCTTTAATTTTCTCCTTCGTTGTTTTTTTCCATTATCAAGCGATAATTTGCATGAACCATAGTCTATACATACACAGCTCAAATAAAATAACAAAAAAAAACAATTCCTCTCTCGCTTAAATCGACACTCGGCTGGCAGCGCGGAACAAAACGAAAAAGTAAAAGCACGCAGCGGTGGCGGCGTCGGCATGAGCCGCGGCGGCCATTTTTGCGGCTCGTTTCGAAACGAGGCGAGCGCCGCGCCGCCGCACAATAAATATGTATACGCGGCACGCGGGGCCGCGCGCGTGCGCTCGAAAGAGAGCAAGAGAGAGCCCATTCATTTGAGCCAATAAATATTCCATAGTTCCGCGCATAAACGCGCTGTTTGTCATGTACCAGTCGCATTTTCGATTTAAAAGGCTTCCCTCGTCACGCCACCCGATGCCACCCGATGCAAATGCGCGCGCGAGAGCTCCTGATGATAGAGAGAGAGGGTGGACGAGATGCAGAGAGGACACGTTAAAAGGCTAAATATTTTGGTAAATATCGCTTTTATTACGCTTTATGTACCGTTTTTTGCTGCATTTTTTCACTTTTCCGTCGTTGTTCCGTTAATGGCAATTTTTGACGTAGAGAATGGATTTTCTGAAATTTTGACAATGGCAGCTTCCACGATGTATGTTGTCCGCGTATTGAAAATATAGGTTTTTTATCGTCGATTTGATATTATTCAAGCGGTATATAGGTAAAAGTGAGTTTTTTGTGTATTTAAAATATGTGTAATATTAACTTTACGATATTATGCCTATTAGCAAGTAAATTTCGTAATATAGCCAGGTGTATATTACGATAAATATTAAAATATAATTATTTATTTATATTTATAGAATATTATATACATATTAAAGATTTGTAACTATAATCAATTTGTTTTTAATATCATACAGTAAGATACCGTTTATGAGAAACTTTTAAAATTATTTTGTAAAGTAAAATAGAAAGTACATTTGTGCTATTAATAATATTGTGGCAAACTTTATTTACGCGTTTTAATTTGTAAAATGCTGTGTAAGGGTAAATTAAATATTTCTACATAATTTTCTTATTAATGCGTATTATATACTTTTTATGTTACATACTAAACATGCAATTTAATACTGTCTTATTTATAATAGACAAATAATAATGTAATGATTGTAATTATTAATGTTTATATTCAATAACAAAATATACAGGTTTGAATTATGGATAGAAAAGTTTACTCAACTATAAATAGAATACGTATGTTCGATGAAGATTTCTCGCGTCATGCATTTCAAAGTAATAGTCAGTTTTACGTGGACCATAACATCGCCATCATCAAGAATTTTCATAACAATCCTTATGCGTACGTCACACACTTACTTTATTATACGAATTTGCTCAGAAAGAGATCAAACGATTACGTTAACACTCACATCGCATTTTTTGAAGAGATATTGTCAAAATTATCACGTGTTTGTAAAAGTATATATGCGACGGCGTTGAAATGCTAAATAGACATCATCATAACTAAACTTACGTGTGTATAAATAGTATTGATCCAGTATAAATATTATCGCACCTGCAGATTTAATGCAAACCTTTTATCCGGAATTTCCTAGAAAGCAACGTAACGATCCGCAAATTTCTAAAATTATATCATTAATAACTATTCAATATCGTATGATTGATTATTGATAGACAAATACCTTTTTAAACATTCATTATTCATGGTTTAAGTTTTATTCATTTATTTCGTAAAAAATTTCTATTTTTAAGCATCGTTGTGTAAATGAAATATTTAATGATCAACTTATAGACTATGCGTATAACTACTATGTAATTCAATATTTTTCATCTCTGTGTATTTTGTACTTTTCCCAAACGTGTATTATTCTGCACATGAGTAGAATAATCGATAGTTACATAGAGATGGCGTAAATTCTTCTTATTATAGAATCTATTTGCATCGTTTAGGTAAATACATTTACATTTTTCCTGTTGGTATGCATGGTGAATAATAAATACTATCTCTTTTTATTTCTAATAACGCATGTCTGTGTTCTTCTATACATTAATACAAATATTAATATTACTAACGTAAGTGAATTAGAATACTATATGCGAAGCAACTTACATTGATCATTTTGTGAAGACGCGTAAATTTTATGTAAACTAGTTTTTTCGTATAATGGTTTCTTTCTTTATGGAAAAAATATTTATTATTATAGATTACAATAGACTTTTATAGTGCCTTATTTAAGCTTTTAAGCTAAAAAGAAAATTACGTTTGCAAATAAATTTTTTGTTTAAGTTATTAGGACTGTCGCAAGACGAGATAAGACGAGATATTCGAAAATCTCGACTTGGTCTCGCGAAAAATCTCAAATTGTGGTTCTCGTCTTGGTCTTGTCTTGGTGTTGTCTAGGTCTTGTCTTGGTGCCGTCTTGGTCTTGTCTTGGAGGTGTTGAAAGTTATATAGCCAATTTTCATTTGATCCAATAAATGACCAATTAAATGAATAAAATAATTTATATTTGAAGTTTTTCAATGTATTTAGTTATTATTAATATTTTCATATCCTTGATTAACAAAGATGGTTAAAGATATTTAAAGTCTTTTAGTTCTGTTCTCAAATTAATTTTCTTTTAATAATTATCATGGTGATTTGTTAGTTTGAGTGTTCATATACAAATATCTTTCGATAGAATCACAAAAATAACTTTATTTGAATTTTTTAACCTTTTAAGTCCTAGTATGATTTTAAAATCACATAGAACTAAAACCTCTCTCAAAAATATCAGAGCTAGTAAAGTGGGCTTTCCGCCAGAATAATTAATATATTCGAACCGAGAAGACGTCGTTGTCACCCTTAGATACATAGAAAATGTATAAACCTGCCGTTAGTACCAGAATAATGACGATGTCTTTGAATAAGAAGACAATGGTCGCCAAAGCAATGCGTATGAACATACAGTTTTTGCTGTAAGACTCAAACTAATAATGTTTTATTTGTCTAATAATCAACGAGAATATGAAAATCAGCTCCTTAGCTATGATATTACTGCATTAATTGTTTGTTTGCATAAAATTTAAAGGTAATATTAAGATCATTCTTAACATAACTAAATTTAAAAAATATATATTTTTTAGCTTGTTAACCACTTAGGTATTAAAGGATTAAGCAAAAGTGCGCAGCGCCATATGCATTCCTTTTCCCCTACGCATTGTTTTGAAGGGTTGGGTTAAAAGTTAAACTGAGTCTTTTTACGAAAAATCTTTTTAAAAAAAGGTCCCATGGAATTTGAATTGAAAGGCCGGATGCAATAAAGGGATTAGCGCTCGAAAACGCATAAAAGTATTGTCCAAGGAACGAATTTAGAAAATTGATCGAATTGAAATTTTGACAATTGATACACATAGAAAGTTATATTGGGCATGTTTTTGCATGAAAACAAGATATTTATCTTATATTTTTTTCTAATTATTTAAGAAAATCGCAATTTATAGCTTGAAAAAAATTCAATAAATTTTTCTCTTCAACTCGTTGTAACTTCGTGTTATTTTAATATTTTTTTTCAAACTTTAACAGAATAATCTTCAACATATTCTACGTATATTAAAAGATTTTAAAAAATTTCTTAACATTTTAGAGTCATATAGTAAATTTTTGAAAATATTACTGTCACGATCTGCCAGTGATACAATGAATCATAAAAGTTGTGTGCCAAAATTTCGAATCGTAAAAACTTTCAGCAAGAAAAATGTTCATTATATCGTCGGTTGGGCGAAACAAGCAGCTATCTCCTGTGCTTATACACAGCTGATAGCTGCTTGTTCCTCCCAACCGAAGATATGTCGAGGATGTTTATTGAAAAGTTTCAAACCTTGATTGATAATATTGAAAAAGTATGAGGGATTTACAATTTGCATGCGACTTCGGCGCGCTCGACGCAGATGGCGCGTCTTGTCGTAATCGAGTATTATTCTCTCTATTATGCTTCTTTCAACATTATTACTAGACAGACAAAAAGATTAATATTTATTTACTAATCTGCGATATCATGTAATTATTCGTTCTATAAAATTTTAATTGTATACTTTGATTTACTTATTCTGTAAGTTTAACAGCATATTGTTCAATAAAAATGATAGTATAAATAATTATTTTATATTTTAGATTAATAATTAAGTACTAAACTATTTATTCGTAAAATAAAAATATTAAAATAAATATAAAAATATTAAAATCCTTATTGTTGAGAGAATAATACTCGATCGCGACAAGACACGCCGGCTGCGAGCGCGCCGAAGTCGCATGCAATTTGTAAATCGCTGATACTTTTTCACCATTATCAATCAAGGTTTGAAACTTTCCAATAAACTTCCTCGACATATAATGAACATTATTCTCGCTGAAAGTTTTTACGATTCGGAATTTTGAAATACAACTTTTGTGATTCATTGTAGCAATGGCAGATTTTGACAGTAATATTTTCAAAAATTTACTATATGACTCTAAAATATTTGAAATTTTTTAAAAATATTTTAACACACGCGGAATATGTTGAAGATTATTTAGTTAAAGTTCGAATAAAAAATATTAAAACGACTATCAGTTACAACGAGTCGAAGAGAAAAATTTATTGCATTTTTTTCAAGCTAAATATAACGTTTCTCGTAAATAATTGAAAAACAAAAAAAGATAAAAATTTTGTTTTAATACAAAAAGGTGTCCAATAAAATTTCCTATGTGTATCATTTGTCAAAATCTCAATTTGATCAATGATCCATGTTTATTCTAAGCTAATATAAAAGTATGTCGATAGTTTTGCAACTTCGTTGAATACTCATAAAGAAGCAGTTTGTATTTTGGGCTCCCGCCTCTTAAGGTCTCCTGTAACATTGAAACCTGTCTTACGCATGTTTATTTTATCCCTACTCTAAGTCCGCTATTCGAATTCTAGCACATATAGAAAATGTAAAATGCAGCCAGTTCACCAAGATTGCTCGACTGAAACACATCTCTCTATATAATTGTACAATATACTTGCATTCTCTGCTATAAATTGATTTCAATTACTTACAAGAAATCCTTTTCTCATAATTTAGTTATTACTGGAAAGCACTTTTAAGATAGTGCAAAATATTCAATCCAAATACTCTCCTTGGAGAATACTTTTCCGCGTTTTCGAGCGCTAGTCCCCTTACTGCATCCCGTCCTTCAATTGTTACTTTTTATTTGCTTTATGATTGGTCGAAAAAATACAGGTAAAAGGACATTATTGTTTTTCATTGTTTTGCGTAAATTTAACATGACAACCTGCATCTTCGCGCAAATCATGGACTCCTGATATAGTGATATAATAATGTTCATTCAAGTACATGTTAGTTCATTAATATTAAATCTGTATCATTGTGAAGTTGTCGAAACAATCACACAACTAAATAGGGTAAATTCTTTAAAAATAAGACTCAATTTTACAAATAATTCTGGTACTTTAGCAATACATGAAGACACGAAAAATCATTTAAAAATGCGGTGTAACATATTTGTAATAAGAAAATTGATGCTTATTGTAATCAATCTGCCCATTAATGGAATCAAACTTGCTAACACAGTTCTAACAGATCTTAAACTATTCACTTATATATTAACAAATCATGCATCCTCATACATTAATATGAAGAGGATAGAGTAATCATTGCTTCTAGTATGCCACGAAAAATACTAAAAGTGGGGTAACTTTGGTAATTTGGCTGATATATAGTTTTGCTTATCTAAAGAAAACAACTAGTGACGAATTCTTAATTTCTTTTTAAATAACTGTTTAAGCATCTACTGAATACTATACCATGATATACTGCAGGTCAGTAATAAGATTTAAAATTTATATAGTTTGTAATGCAACATTGAGAACTTAGAAAAGAGAGAACTTAGATACAGTGAAAATTATGGCAAATCTACTAATTCAGCAGTGAGAATTATTTTTTAACTGTAAATTAGTAAATAATATTCACTGATGAATTAGTGGATTTTCTTACTAATTTAGTGGCAGTGACATACTTTTCACTATTTTAATATTAGCAGATATTACTTACATCGAGGTGAGTAGAATATTCTGTACAATTTCTCGAGGAACGAGGTGTTCTCTAAATAGTACGTAAGGTGGTTGCAGGTAATGTGACCATGCAGTTAATGTGACCACCTACGTGAAATCTCGCTGTATGTGTTATTCTGGGGCGCCGTAACTCCTACAGTATACGTATTGTGACAATAGATGTTGAGAGGCGTGGTGATCCCGCTGCTAGCGCCCTCTAATTATAGGATAGGGTCATGTTCAAGCACGAAATCATCAAAACTCTGATTATACTTAGCAGTGCATGCATGTAAAGAAGCCACTTTTGTCAACGTGATATGAGCGGAAAAAATCTGTACATAAAATTGTAGCTCTGTTTACGTACTTTAAGACGCATGTGCCAGTTTTTACCATAGAGTTTATTATCGATGCGAGAATTGCAACTTTCGTTTACGATTATCGGTTGGTAAAGTGGTCATATGAATACATTGCAAGGCAAAAGGCAATCGACGCCGATAAAAACGTCGGTTGCTTCTTCAAAATTTCTAGGCCTACTAATCACAAAATATCGACACCAAGGCGTACGCTACGGTACCATGTAGTTAAATAACACCTAAAGGAAGTCTTTGCTAGGTTAGTCTTAACTTTCTGAAGCACTTAATATACGACTTTACCATAAGAACTGATAGGTGTTCACTTTACCAACATTGTTGATAAAGTCGCCAATTTCAAACTACTTAGAACTTCTTTAATTAAAATTCAGCGAGTCAATTTTTTTGCAAAAAGATTTATGAGGTATTTGAGTTAAAGGTTTAAATAACACGTCTCAATAGTTTTTACCTGCACCGCCTTAGTTAAAGTAACACGAAAAGCTAATAATTTGTCAGATTCATCCAGTACACGACATTTCCTTTCCGCCAATCTCAAAATTTTCCCAAACTTCCAAAACGAACTCTACCCGGACTATATACACCCGAAACCTCCATCGCGAATTCGCGAGTTTGCGGTAAAAATTGTCGAGTCCCCGGCTCGTCGCTCATTGAATCGCGCGCCGCGTGCCGTCTCATTACGCGGTATACCCGTCGACGCTATCGCGCGCCAAGCGTGAATTAGCCGAAACTCGAGGCGGCTCGGCTTGGTACTTGTGCGTATAAATTTCATGCGCACGACGCGGCGGCGCCTCCGAATATCGCGCGCTGTGAATGCTAAAAAGCAGACTTACGCTGCGTCGTAAATACGTCTTCTTTTGTTCAACTGCGCAGAGAGTAGAGAGACTCGAGGGGGTTCGGATTTTTAGCGCTGCATGATGGATAGGGATATATGGATATCGGGTGGATTCGTTAATGGTTTGGTGGGAACAGGTTATTTTTGCACGCTTTCGTGGGATACTTAACTGAAAATCAAATCGAATAGATAGTGCTGCCTGCCTATATTTCAACTTCAACTAATGTAACATTTTTATTTTTTGTAAACTATTTTGTCTGGTTTTTCTCTCACCTAAAGCTCGCGAGAAACCTTTTTCCGAAAATTCAGTTTCTAAATGTTTTACACGTATGTTATTTTTTTAATGAGGGCATCTACGGATTTGTAGTAAGTAAGAGGACGCGGGCGGACGTACAGAACTGAGTATATAGTTTATAGCTTGTCAAAATATGAACCGTGAAAAGAAATTGATTCCAGGAAAGCGAAGGGAAATTTTAAAATAAGATTGACAAATCCGCGATAATAAGTGAAATATTCATGATTTTATCAGACATTTAGTGGTAGAAATTAAGAATTTATTTTGATGTTTTTCATTTTATACACAAGAAAATTTTGGTTTATACTTAAGATTTTATGGATTCTTCGTGCTTATATCAGTTTTATAGGTTCTCTATCAATATTTGACCTGGGACCAGCATAGGCCATGAATAGGCATCTTGATTTCAACTTGACCTAACTTAGTTTAGCTGGTTTATACGTTTTCTTGTACATATGCCAATTTAATAAAAAGGTAACTACAAACTAATCAAGTTAAGTAAGTATCAAAGGAACATAATGCCAATATCAAATAGTAGATAATGTATTCATAAAACAAAATTTAGCAAGTTTATGAGTCAAGGTTGAAAAGTTATTGCAGTTTTAATTATCGCTAATAGGTTATCAACTTAATTTAATAATAAAATATAGATTTTAAATTTACAGAGTCTTAAATGTTTTAAAAATTATTCACAAATACTTTTAAAAGATATATAATATTAAAAATTGGAGTTATACTTCAAGAATATTATATGATATAAAGTGAATGATGCTTATTATTTCTACAACAAATTATTATTTATGCCTAATTCTAGTTTTAGTGAAAGGTTATTATGCAAGGATGATAATTAAAAGGTTTAAATAAATAACAACTAATATTTACGAAATAAAATAAATTGTATTTTTCAATCTTAAAAGAAAATTAGTTTGTCGATTTTGTAATAACGATTAAAGATATTTATAGTCGGTTTTATTACTAGACTTTTTTTAATTACTTCAAATTCGTTTTACTTATTATTGCCAACAATCCAGAGTTCTAAAAGAGGTTCTTCTTTTTTTAAACAAACATTTTTAAGAATCTCGGGGTAAAGTAGCTTTGAAAAAATGCGATAGTACTAATTTATACGATTAGATGAAAAATTTAACAAAATATTGATCAAGGTGAGTGTATAGTATAAAAACCTTTGTTGCTATGCATTTCGTATTTATATCGACATTTTTATTATTATCTGAATTAACGCTTATATTTATTCTTGTGCAAAAATCAGTAAAATATCTTCAAAATATTTTATTCTATTCTCTAGTTCACTTTACGGCGCAGTGAAAGGCCTGGGGTAAAGTGAACCAATATTGTATGTGTCTTAAACATTTGATTGAGATCTTACTGCAAATGCAAACTTATATTTTACATATAAATTATTACGAAATGATTATAGTACACATCATCGGATAATAATACTACTATCGTAGTATTGTTTATTCATTAAGTTCGTAAACACGAGTAACATGAATATCGAGGATACGAACTTCCTCGCTTAAATACCAAATCAAAACAAATAATATCATCCTAAGTTAATTAATTCTAAGAGAATTATTATACATTTGATAGGAGTATAAAATAGTATACTGTGTACCTAGGGCGCAAAGTAGGCTTTTTGACCTCGTGGGTTTTAGCCTAGTGGGCTTTTTGACCTCGTGTGGTTGCAGTACTCGTCTTCGACTCGCAAACGCATTCGTCTTCGGCTCGTACTGCAATCTCCACACTCGGTCTAAAAAAGTCCACTTTGCCCTTGGTGCACACCATATTTTTTGTAACGCATGTATTGATTTTTGCGTTTTTCTAACATATTAAGCGGGTCTAAATATATATATATATAATAGCAATTTTCCGAAAAATTTTAGCGGGTGCAAAAGTTATTTTTGCGCCCGCCGGTCTAAAAAGTTGTCCTTTAGGCCCGCTTAATAGGTACAGAAAAACGCGAAAATCGTGCTTGCGTTACAAAAACATCATTATATACTGCAACGTATAATTTATAATTGAATAAAAAAAGGTCGATAGTTAATATATATTTTAACAATACTTATAGCTAGCTACAGTTTATTTGTAACACTTACTATGATTTTTAATAAACTGTGGACACTGATAATTGAAATAATTTTCTTTTTCACGAGATCGCAAATCACAAACGACATTAATTGATAACATGCGACAGGTAGTCGTGTCTCGAATCCATGTATTGCTTGTGTGCAAGTGCACATGTCAATAACTGTGCAGGTTGTTTCGTCTCAGCTTCTCTCTCATTACTCAAACATCGTCGCTCCTGCTCTTTCAAGGTTACCTCAAGTCACAGTTGGTGAAAAAAAAATCGAATCCTGCCGAAACATTCTCAGACGATTTATACAGTCGTCGATCAAACAACGCTCAGCTGATATAAGCGTCGAATGTTAATTACGCGATGCGAGCTGTTAAATATTTGCCGATCGGGTGATGACACAGTATCAATGAGCCGGGAACTATCGCTTCGCGTTATTTAATAACAGCAGGCACTTTTTCTAGCATCGTCACAGTTTCCTAGTAGAAAGCTTTCTTTACTCAAACTTATCTTTCCGTGAAAAATGCTAATCATCTCATCGACGTAAAAGTAAATATAGCTTCGATTCAGTTTATATTAGAACCAAGTAAGAAACCTCCAATTTTGAGAAAGTCTCGCGGGAGACAAATAAAAAAGTTACAGCGCGAACGTCTCACTCTGGTATAAATCAATTCCTGCGCTTGGCAGACAGGCAGTTTCGATAATATTGACCGATAAATATTATGCGCGCGGAGGCGACACAGTCGCAGCTTTTGGCCTATAAATCACGGAAAGTAAAGCGCACGAGCACGGAGAAATGTTTGGAAAGTGTGCGTTTGTATATGTGAATATCATGATAAAGTATTTTCACCTGCGAGATTATAATTTCATACGCACCATCTCCGAAAAGTTCTTTTTTGGGTATACGTTGACTGAAAACTTTGATATGAGTTTTAAAGGCAGATTATTATGAGTAGGTGTGTTTATTATTATTACCTCATGGTGTCTACGAATTTCCATCTAAGTAAATAAATTAGTCTAGTTCTGTATCATTGGGAATGTTTATCTTTAGAAGTATTGATTTATTAATATCACTAACAGAAATAAATAAGAATTTTTTTAATCATCATTATTTAAGATTGGATTTAGTTTAAACTTGGAGGACTAATAGCTTTTGTGCAGTATTGTAAATAATATAGAATTATATACGGAGTGTTTAAAAATTGAAACTAAAGTACTTATCTATTGGTAGCAAGTTTGTTTTTAGAAAAATCGATATACAAATTAATTATTTACGAATTCAGATTACAGCATTGATGCTTTAATATAGCAATATTACATTTTTTCTCATCTCAAGTAAGTGCTTCTAACGTTTTACATTTGTACCGTGATATATGAGCAATGATGAAACCATACAAATTAACGGATACTAATTGCCTAATTAAAAAGTAACGATGTACGCCACGCTGCAGATAATCTCCAAAAAGAGTCTCGCATCGATGGCAAAAAGGCCGATCGCTTCTCTACCTACAACCTCTCAAATTCAATTTACTCCACCAAACCGTCAAAGAAATCCAAAGAGGCCATCACCGCGTGCGCGCATTCACAAAAAGGAAGAAAGCCCGGCCGCGCGCCCGGATTTCGCATCGACGATGCCTCTCGTTATTAATCGGGCGACGCGCGCCGCAGCGACACAAAATAAAAATGTAAATCAGAGCTGGCGCGTGCGCGCGCGCGTTTTAAAATTCGCGCGGCCGCGAGATTCGCTAATTGGCTATTTGCCCGCGCTCGCGTCAAAGGCTGCACACACGCGTGCGTGACCTTTTGTGCACGCGACCACGGTGCTCGGTGATACTTTTTTTTTCAGTGCATTATTTTGCGTTTTTCTGTGCAACTCCATTGGTCGAGCTTTTCGAGGATTTATTTTGCGCCCGCTCTCGCTTTATCGGCCGTTGTGCGGGGAGTGTAATTAGAAAAACGAATGCATTTGCCGAGGGGTCAATGGGTTTTTTTGGGGGGGGGGGGGGGGGGGAGTGTGGGAGGAATGGATGAAAGGAGTGAATGGTTATCGAGTGCATCGATGAAAAAGCTTTTTTGGGATTGCGTATTTACAAGGGGTAGTAGTGGGCATTGATTTTTATTTGAAAAATATATGGCGATTCTTTGCACTACTCACGAGAATTTAATTACATAGGGGGGGAGGCGGGGGCGTGCCCAAAGTCCGGAAGTATCCTAATAATGGATTTTTTGATAGGTAGCAGCACTGGGTCTTGCAATTTTAAGAGTTATTAGTAAAAAAAAATATAGTGGCGTAGTTAAACCAAGCCTTCCCAATACCTTCCCAATACTACAAAGAATTTGAAAGCTCACATTTACTTATAATTAAAATTCACGTATAATATTTTTTAACCCATTTCTTCCCAAGCGGCCATTTTATAGTCGATTGGTTTTTTGCCTAAAACCGCCATTTTGAAATTTTCCAACCGAAATTTCAAAATTCTGACTTCAGAATCGGAAAGAGCGGACAATTTTACTTCAGAAAAGTGCTATTTGTTATTATTATTTTTTTTGTCGACAATTTTTTAGGCAAAAAACCAATCGACTATAAAATGTCCGCTTGGGGAGAAATGGGTTAAAAGCGCAAATAAACAACTATAAAATCTTCTCGTCACTTTCCCATTTCATTCACCTCCCACCAAATTCATCATCCTTCCTATCCGACAGAAACTGTATTTCTCTCCTGAGCCGTTCTGTCGCTGATACAAGCACAAGCCGCGGCGGCGTTCCACGGCCAATTACCTGAAATACGCCATCGCTCGCGCGCGCGCTCCTTATGGAAACGATCGCGAGCACTCGCTCGCTGATCCTGGCGACTTGCCAATTGCCCGCGTGTATCTACGTCGGAATTTCGCTCAGCCAGACATCGATCATTTCCGCGACAGCTTTTCCTTTCGCATCGGACGGTTTTCTTGATGCGATAGTGTGGAAATGCGTTGGAGTATTCATCGTTAAATCAAGTGTGATGAAGAGAAGCTAAATTTAATATGAATTAAATATATGTAAGAGAAATAACGATTTTGTAATTAAGATTTTACATTATCGTTGACTTAGAGAAAAATCGTCGCCTCGGAATTAAAAGGTACTAATTCAAAATGCGCTTTGAAAAGGTATCTTATTTATTTATCTTATTTATTAAGCCAAAAACTTTTACTTGAATTTAAGTTAGTTAGCACCACTGCCGAAGACTTTGATATCTTGATGTAAGGCATACAACATGGTCCCGCTTTTTTTAACAATTTGTGCGCTTAATTCAAGATACCAAGGTTTCAATGGTGGTAGTATAAGCTTAAATTCTGATGAATATTTTCAGCTCGCGAAATGGTAATTTTTCCAAGCTGTTTTAGAGTGAATATGATGATATATTCTACGATGATCTCTGAATCCAGAAATATAGAAAAACAATTAAAATGTATGTCCTCACCAGGTCCTCAAAGTTTTGTTAATGATAGAGCGATAATAGATATTTTTTTTTAATTATCAGCGAACATATCGTTTTTTCTTAAAATACTACCAGGAACATATCCTTTGATTCAACATAATAAATTCAGTGAATCAATATATGTATAAACATTGTATGTTGGAAAAGAAAAAATATTAACTTTATAATCACGACGTAGTTTGAGTATGCATAGGTTGAAAATGTATACATTATTAAAATCGTTGTCTAAAAAATCAATCCGGGTTCCCTATACGAAAAAATTAAAAACGAAAAAACCATTAAAGTAGTTCGGAAACTATAATATAAGTGATGTTTAATGAGTTTAAAATTATACAATAATCTACAATTTTTATATGATTTCTTTTGATTATGTGAAATTTTATCTATCGAAATTCATCTTCAGGTATTTATATCTCTCTGAAAAGGTTAAAATCATATCCGCGAACAATAAGATGTATGAGTTTTATATAGGTAGTAAGTAGTAGATACTTACATAAGTTACATGATTAAAATTAATTATTAGACATAGTGAGACACAGGGTGGGTCCTGTAGGAAATCGGAAAATCATATCCATCGCACAACAGTTTCACATCTTTCAATATTTGAAACATAAAAGAATTATTGTAAAAGTCTATGAAATGTTGATGCAAGACCATAAAATAAATTGCGAACCTTCAAATCCAATAAAGGCTCATCCTCTATAAAATATAAGAAAATTATATCCATTAAACAGCAATTGTGCATTTCTCAATGTCTGAAACATAAAAACACTATTGTATAAAAAATCTGTTAATTCCATGAGTCCCTAAAATGATTGTCAAACCTTGAAATAAAAAACGCTTCTATAGAACATAATTTGATAAAAAAATCATAATCAACAAAGACTCTCTCAACCTCGGTCATAATTACGCTACTCATTACACCCATCAGCTAGGTGGGTGCCAGCCGAACCCGCGCTTCCACGTCTCCCCCTAGAGTACATCACCCCTTCCCCCTCTCCTCCCTCCAATTTTTTCCAACTCGTTCTCCGAGCTCGCGCACCTGGCGGCGGCGCGACGCGTTTTCGCTGATATATGTCGCGCGACTCGGGGAGAGACGAGAAAAAAAAATCCTCACCCGGGGGTTCGCGCGAACCTGATATTCCCCCCTCCTTTTTATTCCATCCTCGCGTCTATTTTTCTTTTTTTTTGGCGCAGCCATCCCTCTCGTCTTTATCGCGCGAGCCTGACGTTTATGACGACAAACGGCCGTCACCGAAAGAAAGAGAGAGAAAGAGAGAGAAAGAGAGAGAAAGAGAGAGAAAGAAGCGAGGTATTTCGGCCAATTTCTTAATAGACAGCGGAACAGCATAGGTATACGACGCATGCGTTCGTGAAACTTGTGTGGAAGATGTGTACCCCCTCCGGATCGCGTGTGTACAAGCGCCCTTTTATTGCTAATAATGGTCTCTGGCTACGACTGCGAGTGCGCAGCGCGTTTACGAGGCTGAATTTCGGGACGCGGAAAACCAGAACGCGCACTGTGGCGTGCAGTCGTTAAAATCAATTTTGGGAGGTTCTTCGGGGCCGTTTAATTAGTCGCGCTGCACGTGACAATGGGGACCTTTCGCGAATATATTACATTTATTTCTCGTTTATGTCTTTAAACGATCGCTTCTTCGACGGGGTAGATGCTATTTTTCTCTCTTGCTCTCTCTCTCTCTCTCTTTCTCTTTCTCGCGCGCGTGCGCAAGGGGTTTTTATTGGATGCGAGTGTAACCGTAAGTACCGGATATTAAAAGGTTTTATACGGCGTATTTTTTATACCGATATGGTTTTAAGATTCATTAAGACGAGTGTAATTTATGGCCAGTGTTTCGCAAGACGCGTATAGTAAATAGAGGAGATTCTTTTCGAGTTAATAAAATTTTATTTCGTTCGGTGTGCTTTTAATTTTGCTTATGAGTTACTATTGCGAATATTAAGAAAGGGTCTGTTATGATTTTTTTCTTACACGATGCTTAGTAGGTGCTAAATATTGTTCATAATATAATATGCATGATTCCATAACAATATTCATTTGACACTTCAACAGTTTCATAATAGTACATTATGCATCAAGGGAGTAAAGTGGGCAATGTACGCACTGTGTGACGTTGCCGACCGAGCAAAGCGAGGTCGGCATTTCACACAGTGCATGCTTGCCTACTGTACTCCAGAGGTGCGTATACTACTTTTCACCACACCCCCGTAAAGAAATGACTGTACGCATCTCAGCAGGCCGTACAGTACCCCATGCTCTGCCTAGAAGTAAAGTGACTTGTGTACGCGCGACGCGCTGTTTTACCGCTCGAGACGCAGTCGAGAGCGGAAAAAGGCGCATCGCGCATGCGCAAGTCACTTTATTCCCTAGGCAGTCCATGCGGTACTGTACGGCCTGCTGAGAGGGCGTACAGTCAGCACTTTACGCGCAGTGTGGTGAAAAAGAAGATTTTTTACTAAAAAAAGCACCGTTTAAATAATACATAACAATTTGATAACCTTTTCGATTTGTATAGGAAAAATTATACACGGAGAGAAGAGATGTATTAAAAATTACTATTTACTGTATGAAAATTACTATTTTATGAAGTAATGGTAGGATTTACTTGCATTATCATGCTTTTTACTGTATTTTGTAGCAGTTATTGTTAAACGTATATGACATTCTGCAATTAAAGCATATGGAATTTTGCTATCTACTTTAGTAAAAACGGTTATTTATATAATTTACAAGAAAGTGTAGTAATTTGTGCTGAATATTATAACAAGAACTACTTGAAATTATAGTAATATTTGTTATATTTTCCGAATACTATATTATTTTAGTAAATTTTACATACTTACGTATTAAATTCTCGTAAATATTTTAGAAAACCGTCTTGACTCAAAAAATCTAACCTATAAAATTTATACGTAATCTTTTGCAACTGGCCACGATACTTTTAATTCGATGATCTTTTTCAGTATATCATTATTTAATTAATGTTGACAAGATAAGCGTAAACGACAACAAAGCCTAGTGTAAATTATAAGGATGATTAGAAGTATAGTAAACAAGGATCATGATGGCGCACTAGGTAGAGCGTCCGCTCCAGGAGCTGAGGATCGCCGGTTCAAATCTTCACGAGGTCGGTTTTTTCGGTAAAAATAATTTTATTTAGCATTAAACTGTACAAATATAAAAATTATAATATTTAGAATAAATAACAACCAGGAAAACATTAAATTGAAAAAAAATTTATAATTGTGAATTTTAAAATTACTATTTAATATTTTAGAAAATTGCTATATTAAATAGTAAAAATTGATAAAAGACAAGTATGTCCAAACATTACAACAGAAAAAAGTAAAGATTCATTCTTATATTAATAAGAATTATAACAACGTTTCTCTCCGTGTACACAATCAGTTCTCTTGATAAATCTATAGGAAAGTAAACTATATAACAAATACAGATTGTTAGTTAGCGGTACCAAACACATAAATAAGTAATTTTGTACAGAAAATATAAATTCTTCAAATTAATAGCTTTTATCAGGAAATTACATTTTCTATAATATTATTACTTTTTTTATATGATAAAAATTGAAAAAAAATGTTTTATAATTATTCTCTAAGTAATGCTAAGCCTTCTGAACAAAGGAAGCAAAACTGGGTATTTATAACTGAACCATATCAATCGCAGAGCCGTTTAAGGGTCGATTCTTAATATTCTTCACCCCTCTAAATCAAAGCACTTTTCAAGTTTAAATTAATAAACCAACGCAACCGAAATTTTTCCATAAAAAGCATGCTCGACACGTCTCAACCGATTGTTGTCCCCGTCAAACTCACTTTTCTCTCATTTCGAATCCCCGTGCACGACACACCCACATCTCCCTCGCAACTTAAAATCCGCAAGGCGACCTCGCAAAAACAGGCCGCTATCGCCCGCGGTATTGACAGGCGCTAACAAGAATCGAATTTTCACGGCGCGCAGCAGTGTCGGTCCCGATTTTTCGTAAAAAAATATCGAGCGCTCGCGAGCGCGCAGACCCCTTTTATATAGGTATACGAGCGAATCGTCGACGTCGTCCTCCGTGACTCGAGGATCAACCTCCTCCACCTTCGTCATCTCGCGAGACCGATGCGGGTTAAAGCTTAGGCGCGCGATTTTTTTGTCGCCTCGAGAGAACGAGAGGTGCAGAGGTAGAGAGAGAGAGAGAGAGTGTGAGAGTGTGTGAGAGAGATCGAGAGAGAGAGAGAGAGAGAGAAGGAAAGAGACATGCTGGGCTGCAGGAAACTCGAGAACGGGACTGATTTATGCGCCTCGTTACCAACACGGGTAGCTTCGAGGCGGTTAGAATTAGCGATTCAGCGCTGCTGCAGCATGGAGTGAGTGGGAAAGAGAGAGAAGAACGAGAGAGAGAGAAAGGTGCTCCGCCACGCTGCTAGGTAGATGATATGCAAAAGGAGAGGTACGCTGGGGGAGAGATGGATTGAGGAGAGTAGGTTGGGATGCTGGAAATGTTACGCTGCACTTTTTTATGCAGAATTTTTTCTGATAATTGGAATTTGTGTACATTAAGGTATACTCATAGTCGATAAAAAATTGAAATTTCGCACCTCAAATGTTACTGTTTGAACAAAAAGCAATTAGTTATAATTAAAGATAGAAATCGTATTAAGCAAAACCAGGACATCGGATGACATGGGATTAGTCTCGAAAGTGATACGTGGTACCATTTTTCTTAAATTAAATATATATTTTCAATACAATAACCTATATGTATCTTAAAATTGAGGACGTATTAGACATTATTGCTAGTCGAAGTCGTCATTTTTAGGTATAACCAGAAAGTATCTCCTATAGGCTCCTCAAAATCGGTGTCCCAAAGCGGCGATCCCCTCATTATAAGTTCCTTTTGACTTGTTAAATGTGAGATCACATCAGCAAAAAGACGGTCTTTTTTTAAAATTCATTATACAATTTAAAAAATGTTTCTTTGAATAGTGAAGAATACTAAATATGCATTTATTTATGTTAACATATGGTAATTCATTTATTCAACTCTTAAGATGATGCTAAAGCAACCGGTCACCGACAAATACGAGGAACCACTTTTCTCATTTTATTTTCAATTTCGAGTAAATATCTCTATGAAACGTTATTGTTCCTATATAAAACAACAACTCTACAGAGAGATATTTTATCAAAATTGAAAATTGAAAGAAAATAGTGGTTTCCCGTATTTGATGACAATAGGGGGTTTTAGCATCACTTAATAGAAAAGGGAAACTATTTCGGAAGCTTCTGAAACTCAAATAGTCTTATTATCATCTTTTTGACCTGTTATCAAGAATTTTCATCTTACTTTCAACAGTCAGAAGATAGAATTATGAACTTCATCATTATCGTATTGCGTTACTACGCCTTGTATCAGATAAACAATGAATAACCTTAAAAAATTAAAAAAAATTATATCTATTTAGTTAGTGATGATTGCTCATGAGTATAAAGCTTATGTTTATTCACTCTAAACCTAAAAGAATAAAAATTGACGTTAGAAAAAATAAAAATAGCATTTTATTCTTTTCGCAAAGTATAAAACGCTGATTTTGTTCTTTAGCGAACTTGACAGGAACTTTAAAAGATTAAATCGTACAAATTATTTTTTTGTAAAGAATAAAATTCAGTTTTTATTCTTTAGTTTTAAGAGGACGTTGTATCTACTGTCTTTGTCTAAGCACATTTATGCTAATTATTCAAATAGTAATGTGTTCGTTGAAAAACTAAAAGTTGCCTTCGATTCATCTTAAAATGTGAAATATTTTCATATCTAAAAATGGATCTAACATTGTTTCTTTTTCGACAAAACTTCGGAATATGAAATCTAACCTTAACGTTAAACCAAAAGAATAAAAGTTGAATTTTATTCTTCACAAAAGAATAAAACCTGAATTTTATTTTTTACGAAAGTATAAAAGCTGAACTTTATTGTTTACAAAAGAATAAAATGTTATTTTTATTCTTTTAGGTTTAGAGTGTATTTAGTACTCCACTTAACAAACTACTTCAATAATTTTTTTTATTCTCAGAAAAGGATCTGGTCATCCCAAAATGACGTCCTGCCAAAATATCTAAATACCTAGATGAATTCCATTCATGGAAAATAGAATACTCTTGGGTAGGAAAAATAAATTAATATTTTTTCAAAACTATTCTTTTTCCCGCAAGGGAATTCTTTTCCCCACAAATGGAATTAGTAGACATCGTTTTTAAGAAGACATCTTCTGGTATAAAAAAAGATAATTTTTTCTGAGTGAGACAGAAAATATTACTCAAAACTCATCAAAACCTCAAAATGCACACACCAACTAAACTCAATAACCGAAAATTCCATCTCGTCCCGACGTAGGGTGGTCTGCCCAGTAGATAGACACTGACCAGTAGATAGACGGTTTATAAATATTATTATATCTACGAAACTAATGATTTTTCAAGCAAAATTGCAAATTCTAATTGTATAAAAGTTTGTTACGATTGCATTTAATCTGATATTTATGAATGAAATGTTCGTTTTATATGCAATAAAGTATCTTCAAAAATATCGTCTATCTATATTCGCTATGTATAACCTAAAAACCCAATAGATAGACTAACAAAGTAAATGGACATTGTCAATCGTCTATCTACTGGGGTATATGAGCTCTTCACACTATTTTTGTAATTTCTAATTAAACAAACACTTCTAACATTTGTATAAAGTGATAAAATCCTTAAGCGTGTATCTATTGGGTAGTTTAGCCTATTTCCGGGCTCGCGTCACACAGCCGGCCATCTCCTCGATAAGAACTCGCGTCTCGGTGCTCCGCGATAAAACAGAGAACACGAGTGCGACAGGCAGTGCACGCGCAAAAAGCTTGGCAAAAAAGAAAGCATCACCGCAGTGTGCGCGACGAAGAAAGGGAAGAAAGGAAAGAAAGGGAAGAAAGAAGCATCGGAGGACGATGAGGAGGAGGAGGCGAGGATGAGCATGAGCAGAGCAAGAAGGGGTGAACCGTGTCGGAGCGAGCTACAGGCATGAGCAGGAGCAGACTGGTCGGACTAGCTTCGGGGTCAGTTTATCGCAAACAAATGGGTTACGCTTGTTCGGCGCCGTATTTCACCGGAATTTATTGTTTATTATTCCTGTGCCTCGTGGACGCGCGCGCGCGCGCGGACTGCAAGCACGGGATGATATAGAGCCGTGTTTGCCCGGAGTAGCGTTAATGTCGTTAATAGCCCCCACACCGGTTCGACTGCCACCTCTCTCGCTCTCTTTTTCTTTCTCGCTCGTAACAGCGGCCGCAGACCTGGACCTCAGGATTTTATAGAGCGCGCAGCGTGTATAGTAATGATTCTTTTTTCGGGGGCTTTTTTAGGAGGAGGAGGATGACGACGTACTGGGTAGGAGCCGGAGCGAAGTTATCGGTTTTTTGGGATGATGGCTGTTGATGGTCGATGATTCTCGTCTAGGGTCCAAAATGATGTACAAGAATTAAAAAATTGCAAGTCACACTATAAATCTGGTAGGATGGAACTTCATTTTATAGAACGAGAGGATTGCTAATATTAGAGTGGAATAGTTGCTGTTTTACGCTAATGGGTAGCTTCAAAGTTATACAGCAATAATGGTTTCATCTTTGTATCGTACTTACCTATATGGAGAGACCACGGAGTTTGGATCACGAATTTTAATGAAACGTTGAAAATCATTTTTTGGTACCTAAAAATGAAGCTCTAGTTTTATATCTAATGGACTATAATAGAACCTGCAATAGAACTGAACCATTAGTATTTCTTGTGTACGTAATGCTAAAAATAAGATATATTATATTGATATACTGTATAGAGACCCATTGTATAAAACTACGGGCAATGGGTTTCATTTTTATGTGTACATAGGTACTAGAAAACTATCTCCAAAGTTTTATAAAATTTAACGTTACTTTATAAGTCACAACACTTTCATTTTTTCTATAACTATATTTTCTCTTATGATTTTTATAAATTCTGAAAGAAAAGATATACGTAATGTATCACAAATCAGAATTCTTACATGGAATAAACATATAAAACTTCTCAAATTGAAGTTGAATAGTACAGTTTTAATTTAGGATATTACACAAGGTTACATAATAGATAGTTGTATACAATAATCTTATACTCCATTAAATCTATATGTATGACAATAAATTAGTAAGAAAGAGGGTTAGACAAATCTTATTTTGAATTTTGTACACAAAAATACGAAATTTCATAATATATTGAACTTTTATTTTTCTAAGACTAACTTTTGCCTGTCGAAGTTAGGAACGCATGAAACTTAATACCTCATTAGTAATGTCAAAAAAACCATCATTATAATAATTCTTCTCACATATTAAAACTAACCATTAATATTCGAATCACATTCCTTAATTATACACGCGCATAAAACACACAATTTATAATCACAGTTATTATCGCTTACAGTTTTTCATCCAATCCCCCCAGCGCCGATAAACTCAATTTTTCACTAGATTTTATATTTATTACGCGCGCTCGCACAGCATCGAGACGTTTAAACTGCGCTCGCCGGCATGAGAGAAACGCTCGCGTCCGTTTTTGATCGACAAGGCATAAAATTATCAACGTGCTGGCAAAGAAAGCCGGCGCAGCGATCGCGAGTGTATATACCTATACGCGCGGAGACGTGTCGATAGGTGTACAAGAGAAGCGCGCCCGCGAGTTTAATTAGACGTCAGTCCTGCGTCAAGGATCTAGGCATTGCTCGCGCGCGTCTGTAAGATGCCGCTGCATCTCGCTGATTTTGCATGCGATGAAGAGAATAGGACGCCAGTGAGTAAATAACTATTGAGGGGAGGGAAATGAAGGGGAAAGGGAATTTATAATCTTTTTTCGTTGCTATTTAACGGAGTCATGCTTGTATAAATGTATTATTACTGCAAGAAACGTATTTTATGTTTTTAGTTATGGTGGTGGATTAAGAATTTGGGATCAATTTGTATACCGAGTTATAAGTAAAAATCAGAATGTTCCACGTGTAAGTCCTAGCAACAATGTTTCAAAATCGTTTTAAGCTTTGTATGACTATTGTAAAGTGAAAAATAAATTGGCACTATTGCTTAGCTTATAATAGTTCCCTGGTAGAAATCAGTCTCATTTCGAGCCGATATTAATTGCCGATAACTGACTCAAAATTAGATTTAATTTGTTACCTAAAAAAGACTCATTTTATTAGTTTTTTAGTATAGCAGATGCTTTTTTAGCATACAGCTCCTTCTGAAACTTAAGATTGAAAAAAATTCATTATGTAATTAAATGTTGGACAGAATTATCGGTGTAAGTCTTAACCAGTTATCATACATGAATTATATAATCAACAGATTATACTTATAGCTCGGCTACACCCATCGAATAATCAACAAACGAAAGAAAACAATAGAATTCACAATCTCGCTCATTGTGACCTAAGTACCCATAAACACACCCATTCAAGCTCGATAATTAAATGACTACAAAAGAAAGCTATCCCCGCGAAAAGAAAAACAGCGCCAAGAAGAGATCCATCCCCACATAAATACACTCCTCCCGTTGCATCAAATGCATCTCCAAATTGTATGTCAACCGATCGTCTGCGCCTGACGCTAAAGCGTTCTTAATGCGCCGAACTCGTTGTTGGTAAACACCAGTGGCCCGTTCCTGGCGTGTTGATCCTGCACAGGCGTTATATATACCTATACGTATGTATACACGTCGCTGCGGGATCATCCGTTGCAGGCGTGCGACGACGAGAATGTCACTGTTAGCTGTTATAGCCATCGAAGGACAGACCGGCGTGCGACGATCTGTTTGCTATATGCAAAGCTTGGTCGAGGATTCAAATGTGGCGTGGGGATGATTTCTTTGCTTTGAGGCGGTGTGCGAAATGTGGTGTAAGATGGGGTGGGGAGGTAGGGTTGACGGGGACGTTGTTTTCTTCTTTGGTTCTGTGTGCAGAGGCCATTTTATGCGTTCTGTTCGACCTTATTCGAAATGAAGTATAACATTTATAATAATACTTTCCAATTTTATCTTTTACAAGAAATAAGAAATCTATCAATTTTGGTAATATTGTAAATATGTTTCTGTCGATTCCGCCGTGAAAAATAATATTTTAATTACTATCACCAATATACGCAGTAAATAAAAATATAATAAATTCAGGTTCGTTTTCGTATATCACTTGAAATAAATTACAGGAAAGGATAGTATTTACGTGCTTCATTATACCCATATTCTTAGGTACCCATTTCTTTCAGATTTTTTTTCGCATAAAAAAGGCACGTATATTTTCATATTGTCAAATATAAATTAATAAATGATGTATTATCTCTTGTGAAGGTTTAATTTTTGTTTCCCCTATAAGCTAGGATAACATTTATAACTATTCATTTACTTATTCATTTCATGTTATATACTAGAAGCCTTTTTTAATTTATTTATAAAGTACGAGTATGAAATATATTTACAGTATGCTCATGTATGTAAAAAATTTAAATGGTAACATTGGAAATTAACGGGTTAACTGTTAAGTGTATTGATCGATGGGAATTGTTGTAATAATTATATAATTACCAGTTTTTAATTATACTGTTGTAGGTGTGCGTAGGAACAAAATTATAAAAAAGATTAAATAGATGGCAATAACATACCGATTATGGAATATAGTATTTATAACGGACATAAAATATTATTTACGATTAACGTATAAATTAATCAATACGCACGTAATTCAACACGTAATATCACAGGTACGCCTTCATAATTACACAACTTTCTAATAACAATGTCATCTTATATCCATCATACAACTACATCCCAACAAAATTAAAAAATCACCTCCTCCCATCTGACACTCATACACACAAACCGCTTACAAAATTCCCCCAACCCCTACACCCAAAACAAAAGAAAATCGCCCAGTTGACGATTAAAATTGAAAAATTACAGGGTTGCTCCGGCGATAAGCCGCGATAAAGCCAAAAGCGTATACGTATAATCCAGAAAGCGAGTATAGCTCTATATGTAGCCCCTCCGCGGTCGCAGCGAGTTCCGAAATTAAGACAAATCGGGCCGCGATTGCGATCGCGTTAAATTAATCTGCGGCCACCCCGCGGGACGTCGCACATGCGACCTCGACATTAGGACTCGGGCCAATTTAAGGGGGGCCGCCACCGCCACGCCGCACATAAGACACCCTCGAAAATGCCAAGGAAGTCGCTGCGTGACTCCGAAAATTCAATGACGTTCGTTCGTCGTTTGTCGTGCGCGCGCGCGGCGGTGTATATCGTCGTGGCGTGTCGTGGCTCTGGATGGAGGTGTCGTCCGGGCTAATGTCCCAATTACTGGGGGGTTTTGTCTCGAGGGTGATGTTTAACTGAAATTCAAGAGTTATTTTATTAATTGCGGGGTTAATTAAGGATATTTTTGTTTTATATTGGTATTATCTTATAAAATCTGGGAGCCTGTTACTGTTGGTATTTTCGAGCGTTCTTATTGGTTAACAGATTCGCAGCTATAGTTTGTATTGTTTATATGAAAAAAATACTTTTTATAAACATTGTTATGGCAATGGGGCCTTTTTGTACACTCATGCTTGCCTTTAAAACTAAAAATAAGTATATTAAATAAATTTAAGTTTAAAGAAAAGAGTTCGCGCCAATTTTGAAATTTTGTGAAACTACTATTTTTTATGGAATTTTTTTTTCATAACCAAATAACTATTTTATGATACAATAGACAATAAAATTGTCTCAATTAAGCGTGCATGATATATCTCTATTGAAGAAATATTCATTGCTACAGAGTTGAATAAAAAGCAGAGAGACTGCACTGCACTTAACATACAGAAAATTATCTTTTCAAATGTATTTTTTTCAAATTGACTGCTGAAACTGTTTTCTATATCTACAAAATTATATTATATTTTACTTGATAATTTTTGCCTTTAAACAAGTGAAGCGTACTTGTAAGATTTGATATTAGATAAAGATTGGTCCAATTTGAGACTAATTTAAATAATAAAGAAAATATTTATAAACAATTTTACCTACTTTGACAATTGAAGTCGAACTTATAAAGTTATATTGGGTAGAAACTCAAATTTTATATTTTCGTAGTTAATTACCCATGTAACATAATTTATTATACCTATTTTAGTAAATGATTATTAATTACCCGAACGGTAGTTTTATACGTTTTCTTTTCACATCGCATTTAAGTATCGAAAGTCTAGTCAAGTCTTATTATATTTTATCATATATATTAGTACCATTACATGTGTTAATCTTACATGTTAATTCCCATTGTACCCCTCTTCTTCTTGCTACACCATCTAACCAAAATTCGCCACCGAAACAGTCCTCCTAAAAACCGCTAAAAAATTCAACTTTCGCAACACATATTTTCCCATTTTTTACGGGACAAACAATTAACGCCACTTTACCCGCGCAGAGACACACACACATACACCGTTCCACACAGTGTGTCGTTTCAATTCGAGCATTTCGCTCTCCGCATACTCAAAAATCCACGCGCACTTCCACACTTCCTACACCTTACAACTTGAAGGCGCTGCACGCGCTCGCGAGAGAGATTCATTTGTAATGTAGATTCGTTTTAGTGCGAGCAAGAGTTTCCGCGCGCCTTTTTAAACAGAATCGAGCAAAACGGGGGGAGAGAACTTTCAGCGGTTAGCGTACAGCTAATGGCGCGCTGATAATATTGACAGAATGCAGGACGCGAGGCTTCTTTTGCACCTGCACTGCACACGCTAATCGCTAACCACATTCGTCCTCTACTCACTGCGCGTGCGTCGCGCGCCGCGCGCTCGCGTCGAAGGCAAATATTGCTCGAGCTGGAGACGAGCTGGAGGAGAAACAGTAGCCGCGTGCGTGTATATGTATAAAAAGCTGACGACGAGCGACGTTTGTGTGCGCGGCTTTGGCTTTGGCTCTTTGCCTTGGCTGCGCGGATGCTACAGTCGCGCGGATGACCGGGAGCTATATGGCAAATATTAGATGTGTGTGCGAGGAACTCTGCGATTTCGCTGGAATATATGTGGGTTAAAGAGCTGGTTTTTTGGCTCGTTTTTTGCGCCTTTGATGAGATGGAAAGTTACTGGATAAATGTAAGAATATTGCGTCTGTAGTTTTTGTATCTGATGCGTAATGGAACATTTGAATTAGTACTGCGTTCAGTGATACAGAAGACAGAATATTGTTTCTTTACTTTACGTACACCGAAATTAAAACCGCTGTCAATTAATACATGGTCACGTCACTTTTTCTAATTTTAGTATTTGTTGCAATATTTTAATGGAATTAAATTGCGCATTGAATTGATTATTGACAATGCAAATGTTCGTTTCATATTTATAAAATTGTTTAAAATACAGTTAGACTAAATTGATTATGTTGTCTTAGCTTATCTAAAAAATTGTATCTGTCCCCAATTAGCAGTATAAAATTAAAAAAAGTCTTATGAATTCAAAATTGGTTAACTTAATTCTACAAGTTGATCGGACATATATAAGACATAACCACGCGCACGCGCACACACACATGCGCACACACACATACAGAAATTTTCTATATAATAGTGTTTTTCTGTTCCTCAATACCACAAAACATATATTTTATTCGAAAAAACAATACTTATTATGGATATTATCCAGAGAGCTTATTAGAGGATGATATCGAACACTTACTATATGCTGATAACCTGCAAACGTATACTAGGAGCAATGTTCGTGAGGGCATAGATCTCTTGTCAGCCATGGCGCGAGCAATGTCGGCTTGGGCAACGGAGAACGCCCTGCGCCTCAATGTCGGGAAGACAAAAGCTATAATATTCGGTTCAGATTATAATATTAATAAATTACAGGGTGTTCAATTGCCTGGCATTGAGGTGCAGGATAACGTTGACATTCCCTTTGTCGATACCGTGACTAACCTTGGTGTTATTATGGATTCAAAGCTTACATGGACACCGCAGGTGGATGCAATTAGCATCAAGGTTAATAGATCCCTATATGGGCTAAGATCCTTTAGATCCTACACCACCGAGGCGTTACGCAAGCAGCTTGCAATTGCTCTCGCAGTCTCTCACCTAGATTATTGCTCTCTGGTATACCTGGATCTGTAAATTAAACTCCAAACTAAGCTGCAGAGAGGGCAAAACTCCTGCATACGGTATATTTTCGGGGTCAGAAAGGATGAGCGTGTTACTCCTTATAGAAAGCGATTGAACTGGTTGAACTTTAACGAAAGAAGGGAATATTTTGCGTTGAGGCGTATCTACAAGACATATATCATGGGCCAACAGCCGTGTCTTATGGATTTATTTTAAAGAAATTAGACAAGAACATCGGGCAGTATCTCGCGGGAATTAGTAGTACCCGGTTCACGCACTGATGTAGGCCTAAAATCTTTTACTGCTCAGGGATCCCGCCTATGGAACTCGATTCCGTTTAGCATTAGGTGTCTGTCATCGTTAAACAAATTTAAATTGGCCGTTCGCAGACACCTGCAGCTAATGTACATCGAGCAATAAGTGTGTTTAATTATAAGTATGTGTTAATCTGTGATTTCTGTCTGCATTATTATTGAATTATTAAAGTTTATATTTAACTTGACGTGATAAATTAAGGAAATTGTGCAATAAGTTTGTAAATTTGACAATCTTTGTTAAACAGGTGTGATAGCTTTCAAGTGTATGTTGCGAACAGTGTGACTATGCCGTAATTGGCAATGTAAATAATTGTTGACTCTGTGCAAAATAAATCCTTATCTTATCTTAATTTGACCTAGATGGCAAAAAAACTTTAATCTTCAACATGAGCTGCAGCTGTTATGGTTTTATTTATGACATAATTTACGTATTCCACTCATAACTTCAAGCGCTCATTGCAAACACTTCGCAGTAACCGAGGCAACAACATTGTACACTCTCAAAGAAATTAGAATCGCTCTTCAATCAAAAAGTCAGCGCCCGCAACATTTTCCAACAAGGCGTAACCATTTCTCGCGATCGACGCGGCTAATTATCGTGCATTGTCATCGCGTAGGCGTCGACGGCGGCGGCTGGATATTTTTTATTTTCGGCCACGGCTGCAGTGCCAGGCACGGACGCGATCACGAGACGCCTTCGATCCACTCGATTCCTATACTATAGATATATAGGATGTATTGAGCTTTGTTCCGGTTGCGGCGTCGCATATAGCAGCGATCATCGCCCAGGCTGCAGCGAAGTAATTAATTAGTCGGAGTGACGTACTTTTTTTTGCGCGCGGAGCGCGGTCAATGGAAAGCAACTCACCGATGGGAAATGGTTTGCCGGTCGTGCTTGGATTAACGAATTTACGTGTTTGTTGAGAGTGGAATGTCGGCGAATATCCGAGTTTGTGTGCTTATTATGTAAAGTAGAATGATGGATTAAAACATCTGGGTACTGTTGCTTTAGATATAAGGTGACTGAACTGGAGAATGTGTATTGTGCAGTTAAGGTCGGAGAATGACCTAGGCCACGTGACATTTTTATTTACTAAATAAAAAGAAGCTTAAAACATAAATGAATGAAAATGAAGTTGGTACTTCATGCATGAATTATTGTATAGAAACATACCGAACAGACTTTACGTCAGCATATTTTGATTTTTCAGACAGGAGAAAAAAAGGAATATCTAAATTTTGACTGTATCTTAATTACATTAACATGTTCTCTTTATAACTTTTTTAAATATTGCAGCTATTTACTGTTGAATAGTGACCTTAGTTTATATTCTATTTGCTAATAGATTTTACTCCTAAAGAGGGATTCAATTTTATTTTTAATCGTGAATATATGGACTGATGATTTTTAACAATGAATTCTTTTTAGTTGTACAGATGTTATATATATATTGGTATATATTTTTTCTAATAATCAAAATGTTTACAGCAATTTTAAAGCGTTCAATTATAAATTACATAACAGCGTAGACCTTCTAACAACTATAATAATCCAATTACAGCTTCGATTTCAATATCAAAATATCTTCATCGATTTATTTTGTTGCACCACACGCAAGTCAACTCACAACTCGCTAAATCTTAAAAATCACTATCACTATCAATCCTCAATGACACACTCGTATACGCACTAATAGGCGATCCGTCCAATCAATCCAGTCCCGTCCACGCCTTAATTGCACGGAATCATCTAATTTAATAACACCTATAGCGCACAAGCTCTCGCTCTCTCTCTCTTCTCATTGTGCAACTACTCAAAATTAGATTTATTAAATTCGTAATTCGTACCCCTCTCTAGCATCCATTTACGCAACTGCGACTCTTACTGTCGATCAATTATTGCGCATTACCGTCGCATCGCACGCGCATACAACGTTTTAATATTATACACTTCGGCAGGATAGATCTGATATACATGTAGACGCATGTACAAGATAAAAAAGCGTCGTAATCTATATGAGCGCGGTTCGATTCCTGATGAATGACGCTGCAATTATGATCAGCGGCGGCTCTTTCTCTTCTGTGCGCGCGCGAGTTTCTTTGTGCCAGTGACTTTTATCTTATGTTCTCTCTGCATCGGCTTATCGGCGTGTAGACGATGTAATTAAAGTTGTCATGCTTGATGTAATTGTGGGTTAACTTTCCCGGTTTGTGGCGTTGTTATATATCGGCTGATTTTGTGCAAGGTTTTCATACCGAAAAAGTTTGGTTATAGTGCGTTTTTGTAATTAGGGTAAGCGGCTTAACCACTGACTTCAATCTGAAATAGCAACGCGAAATTTTTGAAAATTGAATATTATAGACATATTGTTTGAAATTGAATATTATAGACATATTGTTTGAAATTGAATATTATAGACATATTGTTTGAAATTGAATATTAAATGAAAGAAATTGGGTATCGTAATTGTCGGTAAAGATCGAGGTAAGCTGTAGAATGCAACGCGACTGCGTGAGTTACGACTTCATAAATTACTATTTTTTAACACGTAAAAATAGTTTATCCCATAAAAAATTTAATCAAGAACCTCAAATGCCTTTAGTAGACTATTTTTAACACAAAGAAAAGCATTTTTAACTATTAACAATTAAAAAATGAAAGTATGCCATTGCGTTACATTTGCGACGCGTCTCTTGCAACTTAGTTCTAACAGGTGTGTTTTACATAAATATTATTTGTACTGATTCTGTTATATAATCTATTTTCTATGGAATAGAATTTTCAGTGCCCTTGACTACAGTAAAAAATTATAGAAATACATTAAAGTAAAATAAATGTGTACTGCTCAATGACTCATTTCAATATATTGAAGTTTCAATGTGCTATACCAAATAGTGACATATAGCAAACTTTCCCTATTTTTAATATGACAGTTATAATTAAGTGGTTATTGTTCATTACCACATCATTAATATTGAATTCTCAACGCATTTATCACTTTGGGTTTTATGAATTCACTCATGAATATTGTATATTCTCTAATTGCTGACAGTATTATACTTATTTTCTGGATATTGTACTACTGTGTGTTTTATTGCTGTTTATATAGAATTTAAAATATTTCTTGTATTTTTGAATATACAATTACAGATTTATAAGTTGTCAGTAATTAGGCTATTTACCTAAGTATTAATAAATTGAATATGTTGCTTTTAGATATTACGTTTGCATCTTGATCTCTACTTGGGTTTCCGATAGATGGTTGAGATCGTGCACTTTTCTGGACCATTTATTAATTAATATTATATATAAATGTTTTAAAAAACGATTTTCGTTGAAAAATGGACTAATTTTTCATCTGTGCCATTGCAAATCATAAACTAGCAAAACTATCACTCCCGTGCCGGCCTTCTCTCCAGCATCAGCCCAATCACCTCCTATCTCACATAATAAGCTTTTCTGTCCATACCAATGCCCGCGCATTCCTCTCATCTGCATAACGTGCGCGAAAAACAATAGCCTCGTCATCCCCTCGTTCCACAATACCGCACCATATCCCGCGAGCTTATAATACGAATGGCACTTGCTCGCTCGCAGACACACGTCGGTCGCGCACTAATTACTCGCGCGAGGCGCATCGAGCGCACATGTTCCTTCTTACTCCCCCCTCACACCTTACGGAAGAAGAAGAAGAAGAAGAATAACAAGACCACCGCGTGTATAATATATATGAAAAAAAAGCGCCAAAGCGAGGAAAGCCTCGGCGCTGCTGCTCATGCAGGCGTATTTCGCACCTAGCCGCTTATGGCGCGTCCGCGCGATGCACATCACATCTCGTCTTCGCGCTTCGCCGCGCCGGCGCGCACTGTGACTCTTTGTTTTATTGCGGCGTGCTGCTTTTTTTGCAATTAATTAACGCGTATAGTGCGCGAAGTGCCGCGCACGCGCGCCTAAAAACCCAAACATTTGCCTTTCATCTCACACGTTAACGCACGAGCTTTTATGACGTTTGCGTTGCGTTGTACCGAGGTTGTTTTTATAGTGCCCGCGCGGGAGAGAGAGAGAGAGAGATAAAAAACTCTATGACGGCTCGACGCGAAAAACGCGTATAATTGTGTATATGTCTTTCGAAAAGGGAAATTCTGAGGGCTTGTGTCTTTGGTGTTTTTGGGTCAAAGTAGTTTTTGTGGATGCGGGTTAGATGGGTGAGGTTTCGCTTTTGGGAGGCGAGTTGTAGAGCTTTGAGTTGTGCATTACTTTGTTCGATCTAAATGTAATTAATATAATACCTTTGAATTATTTGTGTGAAAGAAATCTGGACTGAAGTCGCGTACGCGCTGAAACCAACATTTACTTTGTTTTTGCAACTATAATAATTTTAGTTCCACTGCACTGGATCAACGTTGATCTTGTACGAGTTGTTCAAAATTGTTTGCATGGAATACTGTTGTTTTCATTACAATTTTTTAGTACAAACGACATGCTATTATAATTGGACTATGGCGTCACTCATCGTTCGTTTAGTATTATGACGTCGTACTGGTATGACTTTTAAATGGCTGTATCATTTATAATCTTAAAGATGATTGGATTTCAGAAAACTTTTACTTTGAAATCCGTCTATTGCTCAAAGATATTTTAAAATGAAAACAGAATTTCAGTTCATTTGCGATTAAACATATAGACATAATGCATCTACGGTATGATTATTAAAAAGTGTGAGTGGATAAGAAATATGTAAATCCGGTTTATGACATCTAAAGTTTGTTACTTTAATCCAAATGTATTATATTTTTAATGCTCACGTTTTAACAAGTAATTTTAGAATTTCTTCATAATTTTATTGGAGTCAGCCAAATCAACATACAAATCAATTTGAATCAAACTTCATCATACATTGAAAAATCAATCCTTTGTTGTCTGCATGACAAAATCATCGCTACAATCTAAATCTCCTCTCCATCAATCTCAATCGTCAAAGCACACCAATTCCTCCCAGGCTTAATCCCCACGCTAAGCAAAATTAATAACACCTCGCATCGCGGGAACAGTCGCTCAATATCCGCAACACATGATTCCTCGCCATCGGCGTATTGCACCCCCCGCGTTTATATCTGCAGTTCGCGATCGACGTCGGTGTACGGGAGGACTTTTTGCCGCGAGTGCAATCCCGTTACGGACGCGCAAGAAAGCGCGGGTCCCGTTCGCGTTCGGATTTATCGGCTGTACCTGTGCCAGGCGAGAGAGATGCAGGATTGCGACTCCGGGCTCCCGGATGTACGCGAGCGAGCGTAACACTTACAAGGAGATTTTCTCGTAATTTTAGGTCTTCGGGAGTTTGTGTGAGTGTAGGTTTGGAGGGTTTCTGCATAACTTGGGGAGAATCGTTTTAGCCTTGACGACATTTTGAATTTGTTTCAAATTTTGGCGCAGAGGTGACTTTAAAACCTACAAAATTAATTGAAAATGAGAATTTTAACAACGTTAATTGAACATGTATGTACAATCTGAAAGTTTCATATGGATGGATGAAAAAATCAATTTTAAACCTACGGCAAGTGTTTGCTAGGTAGGTTTTGCTTTACAACCTCTCAAATTTTTACATTTTTTTACCACGTACAATGTATTTCTTGTTATTACAAGCACGATATAAAAGTTTACAGCATTTACTTGCCTCCTTAATTCTTGATAGTCAATAAACTAAAAATATCTTATGTAAAATATGTATGTACACATTTTAAATACTGTAAGAAACTATTTATGTAGATATGCATAATAATTCAATATTAAAAAATAAACGAAGTATTTAAAAAATACCATAAGCGTTGTAACTTAGACTTGTGGTATTAGGTCATATTTATATCAATGAATCTATGTATAATATTATATATCGACGCCTCGTACAAAGACTAACGCATTTCAGATTTTCGATAAATCGCCTAGTCTTCATGAGGTGAAAAGTTGATAAAAATCACAGATAATTTTCTTTCACGAAGTGCACAACTGAAGCATATCAATAAAGTACAACCCGTTGATATAGTATTGAAATTTTCAACATATTATTTTTTTCTATAAACGTAAAATGAAATAGTGTCTTTTTTCGGGAAATTGAAATGCGTTAGTATCCGTATGAACCGTCGATATATGAACTTATGTAGTTATATGTAACATTTTCTATATGAGCTTCGAAATTCATAAAAATAGTCTATAAATTACTCTTAAATGCAGAAAATACCGTTTCAACAATAGAAAAACGCAATCATAAAATTTTCTCATCACTAAAAGCTATAAAAATCCGATATAAACCTTTTCCAGAAACATTGTAATTCAATTGAATCGGTCTCCACCCCAAATCTCACTCTCGTCCACACCCAAAAACGTAGGTAATATAGTATCTCTCCAAGTTACATATAACGATCCTCCTCTAACTACCTTCCAAAAATCATCATTCACACATCACAAAGAAACGCCGCGCGACACAATTCACCGAAAACTCTCGAGCTCGTCTCTCATTTTCACGATCGAGGCGCGCGCGCGCGCGTTGCGCTACAGCTTCCACGAATCAGGGTAAAAAGTGTCCACTTCGCGCCGTAAAAGTGCGACATAAAAATGACGCATGCACAGAGTAGCAGCGGCCGAAGCATACAAACGGGGATGCAAAGGCCGCAGATCTCGACAGCATAGAAGGGCGGCTTTCCAAGTGACCTCATTGTCCGACAATGGAGGGAGGATCGTTTTTCTTTTATTCGGGGTCGCTCCGACTACTAGCATAAGTATCTATCTTTATCTCTCTCTTTTTCTCTCTCGGCGCGCGATGTTGGACAAGCGGTCTTTTATTAGCACCGACGACACTATACGACGTTTTCGTCCTGATGCTCGAGCTCGGTGTGTATACAGTGGCCATGGTACGTGTGTGTAGGTACAGCTGTGGGCGTCGGAAATGTATCCTTATATCTCCCTGCGTGTATAATCAGACTGTCGCGCGCGCGCGCCACGGACCGGTTTTTTCCTCTTCCTTTTTACGGTAGCGCGAGCGCGAGAGAGTCTGCGGGTTTCTCGCTAATAACTACATTCACAGCCGCCTGGCGTTTATTGATTTTGCGCGTTAATCTCCCGGGATCTCGGCCGCGAGATTGCAGATTGCAGTGCGATCTGTCACGTTGATTCATTCGTAACTTGGTATTTCGCTGTGTTTGTTTGCGGTTTTTTGGCGTGAATTTCGAAAGATTAATGCTGACTGCCGAGTGAATAACTTAATGGAATAATTAGATCATAGGCGTGAGTAATAATTTCTTTTTTGTTATTAACATTATTAAGAAGTCAAGTAATTTCTTTAGTTTCTTAATTTACATATATTAACTTTAAGGCTATGTAAGATTAATGCAGTGGTATCCGGACACGTTCCAGTACCTGAACCAAACCAATAACAAATATCGAAAAATGCAAAATATACTCTTACAGATTTGATTATAAGAAATAAGTTTTATAAGAATTATTCTATATCTCATTTTTAATAAATCATAAGATATGTAAATATAAAATGTTTATTTATTCGCTCACAGTCTCTGTATATTATTATCATTAAGTGTATATTCACTTATTACTTACATTTAAGATCTAAATTTAAAATTCCACCATTAAAATAAATTGAAAGTATTAAAAAATTATTATCACAATAGGTTAATATTTTTTACTCAAGGGGGTGTCACAGTATATTTTTGTCCTCCCTACCTTATCGACTCGAGAATTCTAAAATTTTCACTATAATTAAAATAATAAACATATTTATGAAAAACTCAGAGCTCATAGCCATTCGTTTTGTAATTATCTAAGCACCACTGTGCGAAGTTTCAAGTAAAAAATTTTGTGGCTGGCATCAATGGCATTTCAAAAAAATTTCATGATAAAACAGAGATCTATGGTAATCCGAAATTTTGTTCAAATGCCATTTATATGTACAATGATACTATTACCTGAAACATAGCCCAGCGGTAGAATGCTACAAATGAAAGTGCAATGATGTCTTGGTTTTTCATAATTCGGTTTATTTATTAATTGTAATCAACTATTCATATCTCGGTCAAAGATTTGATGTTAGAAATTTCGGCGGGAAATTTGAATGGTTTGACACCCTCTTAATCTATTGTTTAAATAATCCTATAATAATTGAAGAATTTTTCAATTGTTTAATCACTCATATTTTTACCCTATACAATAAAGACATATTTGTCAGTTGTGGTACTTTGAAAACGTTCTGCAACTGATCTGTTTTATCTTAAATTGTGAAAACTAAGAATCATATTAAAATCCATAGTTATTTTATTTGCTTTAATCGTCACAACTGTTTTCACCTCAACCTAACAAAAAAAGTAAACAATAAAATATCCGTTACGCTGCATATTCATTTCCACGCGTATTATCACTTTCAATATCATCCTTGTTTAATCTACCATATCGGCCTTACGATTCGATGCCTATCTCGAACCTCTCAAATTAAATCCACGAGCGTCTGCGTGTTGTCCGCGTTCGATCGCATTAAAATTATAACGAAAGCAATGAAAAAAGAAGGAAACAGATTCGCTCGCACCCCCGCGGGAGCGCGCACAATTATATTCCCAGTCGTGCGTCATTAGTGTGCGTGTGTAGCCTAACAACAGGTTGCATTTGCGCGCGAACGTAACTCTTAACACTTGCCGCCGCGCGTTAATTGATCTCATTATCGGTGCAATTGCTCGCGGGGCGTCTTGCGAGCGATGGAAGTCGAGATGCATGCTGCAATATTAATAGGGGATCGCGAGGGCTTTGCGGGAGATCATTTTTAATTATTCAACTATATAAAGGCGTGGTCTTTACACACTCACAAGTGTATATATATATATATATATATATATATATATATATATATATATATATATATATATATATATATATATATATATATATATATATATATATGTGTGTATATTCTTCGTACTCCTTGAAATTTTTGGAGTAAAAATGCATTGAATGATATTTTTGAGCTGAGTGAGATAATATAAATGTATTGCGTTTTTCTAGAAACTGCAGTATTCTGTTTTTGGAAAAACAATGTATTATATTAATATATAGTTTTGCATACTAAGTTCATAGCTTAAACTAGTGATGTACGATCTAACATTACAATTATGCATAAAATAAATACTTAAAATATACGTGAGAAAGTTTTCTTCTGCAAATATATTGTAAGTTTATTTTACATAAGTGTACATATTTTATTCAGATATTCATGTTAAAATTCAAAAGTTACCTTTCACTATTACTAAAATATGAAAACTCATGCCTGGGAATTCTAAGCAACTCTTATGATTTTCTTTTTGTCATTTTGATTAAAATTGCATTTTTTTCTATTCACCAAATTAGAATACAGAAACAAAATAGGTATATCAATATTACAATCAATATCCTTGCCTACTCATTGTCAATTAAAACTAATCTTTTTGCGTAAAGAATCAAAAAATAAATAAATCGGTTCCGATTTACTTACCTTGAAGTCTACTCAGTCCTAACTTCATTGAGTAGCAATTACTATCTTTTTCTCTCCTTGTACAGTCAACTAGAAATATATGAACAAATAAATAATTAATATAACTGCACTTAAAGGAAATAAGATTTCAAAATTTATTTTTTTTAAATTTGAACAAATTTTGCTTGTTAAAGGGGATAAAAGAAAATATGAAAAACAAATATCAATACCAAAATCCTAGATAATAATAATATATTCATCAGCATAGACATCTCAATATAGCGTATAATTTCAAGCTCCATTCGAGACCAGAAATTTCCGATCACATGAAGCTGTATCAAGCATGCAGAGCGATGCCACTCGAGTCCCTTCCGAACGAATTACGCTCAACACGAAGCTACGCGATCGACGGATTACATACATCCATCGTGCAATCAAGCGGCGCGCTAATAAGTTTCGCGCCTCCTGATGCAATTATTATTACACCCTGTCGCGCGCGCACAGGCACGCGAGATTACGCATCAAGCGCTACAAAAGGGGTTGTTACACGAGCAGATGAGATGACTGACTGACTGACTGAAGCATCATGGAGGATGCAAAACAGAAGTGCGCATCAATCAGCGCGCGCTCGCTGAGTAATTGAATGAAGCGTGCGAAATTCGAGTGCGAAGAATCGCGCGTTATCGATGAGCCGTCGTTATTTTGTCGCTCTATGACTATGTGACGACTCTCTGACGATGTGTGTTGCATTAAAAGTAATGTGTGCATACTTTCAAAATAACGAGGATGATTGTGGCGAGGAGAAAAACTTTTTATCTTTATACCTACCGAACTAATATTTTAAAGGCTTATAAAAAATTATATTAGATGAAGATTATTGTAGCATAATTCAGCTTACTATATGAATTATTTTAGAATTATTAATGGAAAAACGAGTTTTTTTAAACGAAAATAACTTGTTTGCAAAATGTCTCTTGTCCAGGGCATTTTGAGATAAAGCTCTAAAAAAGAGTCGCTTCTGTTTTTGGCAATTAAAAGAAGCTGTTAATCGAATTTCATAAACCTTTTTCTACTTTCGTAAAACCAAATAGTTTTAATTTGACTTATGAAAATGCTTAAAAAATCAAGTTTATGTAGTTGACAGTTTCTACTCTATGTACAATAAAAAACTATTTTCAAAATTACAAAAATATTCATTAAAACTTCATGAACAAGCCATTTTTTAAAATGAAAGAAAAATAGTTTGGAAAAAAAGAAGATCAAAGTTTAAATTTAGAATGTTATCTAAATGCCTAAATAATATATCTAACGTAAATTATATAAAAAATTTTGTTATATAATTTGGCCGAAAAGTGCTACACTCCTATATCTTAATAACTGCTAAGTCAATAGTACTCTAGAATGCTGGTAATCTCTGCTAAAAAGGAATTTAATGAGAATGTTAATAAAAATGTATTTCACACAATTTTAAGCTTTTTGTACAATACAAATCAAATGTACATCGCTATGAAATTTTAAATACATCAAGTATAATAATAACAGACTGCTATTTCATATATGATAACTTAAATTGACGGCAAAATTGTGCGCATTAAAAAGTAATCTTTTAACATGGTCAAGTATATAGGTAGTGGCCAATAATAGATACTTTCTACCTTATTAACGAGTTTCCCAAGCATATCAAATATGGAATTTTGGCCTAATCCTTAAAATATATCAACATACCCGAATTTAAAGAAACAACCATCGATCCATTATCTCCCTTCTAATATACATTCCAGCCATTTGAAATATATCCACAGCGCGCATTTCACGTCACAGCTTCCAAACTATGCGCGTGCAAAGACTCTCCCGACTCCCAAAATTCTCTCTCGTGCTCTGCAGCACCCGCTGCAGCACTCACCCACACACACACGTCCAAACTGGTTCCCCTAGCCACAAATCATCATCCCGCAAGCGAAGACCAAAAAAGAGCCAGCCAATTTACGAGAATCCGCACGCTGCGCGCGAGTCTTTCATATACATACATGCCTATATATATATATACCGAGATCGCGCGAGAAGTTGAAAAATGTGCACGAGAGGTGGACCAGGAAAAATTGAGAGAGAGCGACCTGCGACGTCCGAGACTTTCACTTCTCTTTTTCCGTATATTCTCTCTGTCTCTGCCTGTGGAAAGGGAGATTTTTCACCCGAGGGGGGCAACCGCAGAGCTCCGGTGAAAAATCGGGGCGTGTGGAGCGACGTAATTCGGAGCTATAAGGGACAGGGCCGTGCCCGGTTTTGCGCACCTGCGAGGGCAGTGCAGGCGCGCGTCTTCTCGGGAAATTTGTTTTGGAAAGTTGCGCGTTATGCATATACGCGAGGAGATGTCGAGTGTAGCTTTGCATGGTTAATGAGGGAGTATGAATATGCATTGATGATTTTATCGAGAGGGTATTTTGACGGGCATTGCTGTTTGTTTATTTCTTGAGAAGCGCGATGGTTTGTTCACGGTACATCATAAGTATTGTTTTTCTTCAGATTCTTTATTAAAAATATTTTGTTTTATATGATTTAAATAAACTGAATGCTAAACATTTATTACTTTAAAGATTATTTTCAAGTTTAAGAATATGTTATATGACCCGTATTGTTGCTTATGATATATGATTTATTGTATAATGTTAGATTTTATTCAGTATTTATAATTAATATTTTAACAATTCAAATGTACGATTGTAAACGATTTTAAATGCATTGTTATAGTATACACATGATTAGAGACAAATAGACCCAAATTTAGTATGTATGGGATTACCTGAAAAATGATGGTGAAGGTATATTATGCACACCATCAATTCAAAAACTAGTGTTTTTGATACCCGTGGTGCGAAACAATTGAAAACAAAAGGGCAATATTATGGAAATTTCACAAGCTTGAGGACAAACGTTTAAGTAATATACACAATAATGAGAAGAAAGTAACTGCTATACATATTTATTACAGATTTTACCACCGTTTAAATATGTAGAGCAAACTTTTAGAACTAAATGGTAATTTGATTCGTCCTCTTCTTATGCGTGGTTTGCATTGTTTGCATGTTAAATGATTCATGTCTTAGCATAAATTTGAAAAGTTTTAATATACTGGAGCCTGGAAAAGGTCAAGTGAAAAATTGGGGCAAAGAAAATAGTATGAATCTTGTACTCCAAACTTTGAATTTCGAAGAATAGAAAATAATAGTTATGGAAAGTAGAAGAGAAACAAATAATAGAAGTAAATAAATACATACAGAAATATTATTTTAATAAACTGTACTTACAAGAGATCAGTCATAGCAATTTTCATATATTTGCATAACATTCAACAAGACCACTGAACACTTCTTTACAAATAATTTTAATTATAAACTCAATCATCAGCATTCACATCGAGTCTGGTAATAAACGAATCTATAAATAACCCAGGAAATCTATTCTCGCAGCTCGACAATTACCAACGCACTTAGCAAAATTACGCTCTGCAATCTAAATTCTCTATCTTTTGTCTTCCTTCCCAAATCGATCGTCGAAGGAATACCTATATCTCCCTCTCGTAAACCACCTACCACGCGCATACCGCGCGTATGATTTATCGTCTTGTTTCGCTATTAAAACTATATATTCCAGCCGATAGCACAATAAAAGCGCGCGGTCGTGTATAAAGGCGCCGTCGAGCGCTGGCCTTTTTTTCTTTCTCCTGCCTTATATATCCGTATAAATTTTGAAATACACTCTTGACCGGGGCCCGCTCGTGGTAATTGAATTACGCAAGTTACGCGAACGTAACGAACTCGCGCGCGGGGAAAATGCACTTAGGCTTAACGACCGCGAAGAAGCGCACGCGCGCGCGCGCGAAAGGATGTGCGGTAGGTATCATGGGAGAAAAAAAGTCGAGACGAGGAACAATTGGTGGGATTGACGGGTAACGACTCGGCGCGAAATTCCAGCGGACCGACGCTGAAGTATGATGACATCTTATCAGTGTTTATCTATCACCTTGATGCTACCTGTGTGCAGTTTCGAGAGCATTTTTTTCCTCGATGAATTTGTGCTGGTCTGTGATGCGCTTAGCTTAGTTTTCCTCGATCGTTAGGAAAATTACATTTTTATGTGTGTTCTTAATATTCTTTGAGTATGTGACCGTAAACTATTAACAATCAACTCCTATTCAATGTAATGAACGAATTTTTATAACATTATTTGTACAGTAGAATCGTACAGTATAAACGCTCTTTTAGTATGAATAGCCAAAGGCTTCAGGCTCTCACTACTAAATCACAAACTTTTAGATGTAGGATTATATGTACATTCTTTTTCATTAAATAATTTAACATACTTAAAGTTTGTTTGTTTTAAATTTAATGTTCAATAACTTCTTACAGATCATATAGATATATTTAGATATCGATTATTTTCTTAATATTTTAATTTGTAAAATGTAATTCTAATGTATAAGTATGTATTGTATTGTATTGTACAATTATGCCATATTTATTAAGTTTCAATAAATATTACATGTTTGTTTTTCAGAAAAATTTTAAATTGACTGTAGGTCCTAAAACCTTACTTATGTTAAAGAGAATCTTTATAGTAATAAGAAAATGTTTTTGTAAGTTAGACATTATAATTTATTATGCTGTTTAAATAAATATGATATATTTTTATATCTTATCTGAAAACTGTAGTTTACGACTTTTTTTACTAAATTAATAGTAATGTTAATATTAAAAAAATGTGCAAGTCGAATATATAATAGTTTACCATACTAAATAGAAACAAGCCTGTCCTGTCACCTTTTAACGTGAACTATCAATTAGTAGTAGTAACGACTTGAAATTCATTTTGTTTGTCTACCAGTATAATTTTTTAACTTTTAAGCCAAAAGAATCTATTTAACGCTTGGAAAGATAAAATTAGAAATTCAATTATTGGGTTTGAAAAAGATATCAGAAACACTGAGTAGTTTTAAATATCCACATACTCGGTAGTTATCTGACCAGAATCTTTAAGTGATTAGACTAAATACAACAAATTTCTGTTTGAAAATTTTAAACAAGCAATGAGAAGTTACAGCTAAAATAGCTACGGATATCTAAAATACACGACACTCTCTTATATAATATATCAAGCAAAGACCTAAAATGTTTTTTAGTCACAATCAACAGCGACCGTATCGCTTTCATATCAAACCAATCTTGAAACGTTCTCCACTATTAGAAAACACTTGCAGCTACCCCAATAAATTTCTTCAACACCCCTCGACTCTTGAAATCCCTAAATCAATTCGACGACCGCCCGAACATCAATATTATGAATTCCGGAAAATCTCCACACCCACACTCTCCTCATCTCTCCATCTCTCTTCCTCTTGATTACCCTACTCCATCCCTCCCACTCCGCATCCCGCGTCAAAACAGGAGCGCGCTCGCGCGTGGCCTGTTAAATTTATACACGTTTTTCGAAAAAATCTTGCGTAAACCCTGCGGCATTCCTGGGCGGGGCAGCAGCAGCAGCAGCAGCAGCAGCGCCGCAGCGCCAGCAGCACTGGGCAGTAAATCACGACACGGCAGCGGTCGAGGTGGGTATCTGCGCGCGCGGGCTCCTGGTGGTGCAGTTTGCCACCGTACGCGCAGTATAAACCGAGTTGAGAGAGAAAGAGAGAGAGAGAAATAGAGCTCTCGCGCGCGGTTTATTGCAAATGTACGGGTCGGGCGCTGCTGCGCTGGTTCTCCGGGATAATAAATTCCTTCTGGATTTCAGTGCGCGCGAGAGAGACTGTGTGGGGGGCCGCGCCGTTCTGATATTGTCAGCGGGTCTGTGCAGGGAAGCTTGGTGCATGGAGTTTTTTGGGTTTTTGATTATATTTAATACTTTGAATGTGTATCTTTCATTTCTCAAGTGGTAAACATTTTATAGAAGTAAAAACATGAAAGAAATAAATATTTTGGTTCACTATTTATCAATGTAGATGCATGTAGAGAAAACTAAACGATTACAAATAAATTATTGCTCATGTCCAAATCATAATGAGAAGATTAATTCTATTAAAATCAAAACCACATGTTATTACTGGAACAATGTTAGTTTAAAATTTAAATAATATAATAGTTCTTGTAAAATAGAGAAATAATTCAGATATAATTTTGAAGCTTTGCAAAAAAATTTGTGGAGGAAGAAAGTTAGCCTTGAACATTTTAATTGCATCCTGTAGGTATTGCTTCATAATTGCTCTCGAATTATAAAAAGTATATTGGTCTTGTGGGATTCACAGGGACTTAAGAAATAACCATATTTCTAGATCTTGCTACAAATGTTGTTGCTGCATTGATAAGTTTGTTAAAAACTCATTAATATATATTATTCTACATTTAGTGATAAATAACTTCGAATTTAAAGTAATACTATTAAAAGACATGAATATCGAATATATATGTTAATAATGATTAATGTAAATTGATGAATGATATATTTGTTGTATTGGTATTATTTTCGTCATCACCTGTCACCTATTAGCAACATAATTATAGACTAACTATTTATTAAACAGAGAAAATCTTTGCAATTCATGTATATTAAAGACAACACTAAAAATCATAAGGGAAAGAGGGGGACGGGAGTGTCAAATGTAACGGTTATTCTGTATAACGTGTTATCGCTATGGAATATGTCGTCCGTCTTCTGAGAATTCCGAGGAAAGTCTAGTAGAAAACTATTGAGGAAAAAATGCACAACTGTATTTTTAGTTTATCTGCAACAAAATAATATTTAAACTTCAGAAAGATATCTCATAATTTTACTATTGGAATTTTTCGTTATTTACGATTGACTCAATATATTTCTAGATTCACGGTACTGAAACGGTCAATTCATTGCCTTTGAAATTACAATTCCCATGGTGCTGCTAACCCTCGACGAACCGTAATGAAGTTTTGCTTAATTAAATTATCAATCATAATTTATTACACATTATTTCAATGATAAAAAGGTATATATCCTATCTGAGAAAGAAGCTTACAGATCAAATTAATAGGACTGAATGAGTAAATTACAGGCAATTTATCAATATTTTTGGATAAAGCGCGACATAATACCACCTCGGAGTAAAAACAAAATTACGAAATGACTCACTGTAATTCTCATCCGACACACCGTGGAACAAACTTTCTGCTTTTATTTATAGTTGCGTCTCTGTGTATGTGTCAAGTAAATCGCTTCGAGTGCACTACATGATTCACATACGTATCTTCTTCGCTCTACCTTGCCGCGTGTGCACCACGCAGACATTATCTCGCGCGTCGTCGGGCTCACATTGCGCTGCACTATCTCGATCAAATTTCAACCCAGCATCCATTCCACTCTTACACGCTTGATGATTTTCGCTAAGGGAAAAGTGCAATTAACGATTTCCATTATGAATTGTGATTTTGATGAATTACTTACTTTTAGCTGGCTACCTGATGATTTTTTATGATTCTTTATGTTTTGAGCTTCTTATTATAATAATATTTACCTTCTTTAACACTAAAAATAAATCATATTATTCTATACTATGGGCTACTATTATATAAATTGAAAAACAGGATTTTTATATATATTATATATAAAATGTATATGTATTGTGAAGGTTTTTGAGAGTCATGACTCTCATAAGTACTCTTTGATTAATTGTTTCGTTCATGCCAAATTGCTGGATCATGATGCAATATATTTTAAAGAATTATTTTTTTAAATGTTTATTAAATGCATGTATTTGTTTTTTGTGAATTGCTTTATTAAAGTGTTCCAACAATAGTCATGATATATAAAAGCACTGTATTTAAAAGAATGTACAGTGAAATAACTTTTAATTTATGTCAAACATATTACATACAAATGGTTTCAAGAATATTTTCTCAAAGTTTTATCAACGCCTATCATTGAGATATTCACAAGGATTAATTTCAGCATACTTCCATTGTTGTAAATAAAATACACATTTTCTTAAATAGTCTTGAATCTAAAAGTTCAAAATTGATGAAATGCGGTGTTTAATTTCGTATTTACGCTATAAATATACCATAAATGTTCCGTGTTATGTACATAGAAACATAGGAATTTTTATTTTTCCACGTGGAACCACCTTAACATTTTCGTTTATTAATATTTTCGTTTATTTCACGCTTGAATTTTAAACATTTAACAAGCCCAAAAAGCAATTAAAAAAAGAAACTCAGGCAATTTACCTTTACCCTTCCCGCGTTTTATCGGCCACTAACTTTTCGCGAGCCGTATCTCAGCGTACGACAGATAAATTTCGCCCGTAATCAAAGTATCAATCATAAATTTTAAAGTTCGGCGATTTTTTGCTCGCGTTGTTTTGCTCGCGCGCGCCCGCTGCGCACTTTTTCCTCCTTTTTCGTCACTTAACGCTGCCGGAGCTGAAGCTGAAGCTGGAGGTCAGACGGCTATGCGCGATTCGTCACTCGCAGGAGGACGACCTTGGGGAGCCCGAGAGTGTCTCGCATAGTCGTCGAACTCTCTGGCTCTCGAGTAATTTGCCGAGAATGGAGGGAACGGAGATGAGTGTCTGAGTGTGTAAGCGTGAGTATATATTTGCGCTGGGAGAGCGGCGCATAATTAAAATTGAAAAGGGAACGGAGAGATCGATCGAAGGTGAAAGAATGAGGCGTGTTTATTTAGTTGTAATTAAAGTTTCTGTTGTGCGGCTTGTGCGTTGAAGAGGGCAAAAAATGTGCTTGTTACCTGATAGCCGTTAGACGTAACTCTGTAATGGACTGCGTTCGAATATTCATTTCTTGATGTTTAATACTGTAGACGAAATTTTTTGTTATATGTGTGTATACTACAAACTTTTTTGTTTTTTTTTTGTATATTATTCTACGAATTGGTTAATTAATTAAGTGTCGAATTAAATATTATAAAGAGGAGGCCGTAAGGAAATGTTAATTCCATATATGTATTAAAAATAATTGATGGAATGAAATGATAAAAACAGAGCGCTATTCTTTATAGGATTAATGAATAAATTCATTTAAGGAAAATTAATTTTAGAGCTTTGTTTTTCAGAATATTGTTGAACAGGAGAAAAAATATGTATGTTAACATACTGTCACTGGTAGCAACAGATATCGATAATCTATCTGTTTAAAAAAATTAGTTTGAGCAATAGTTCTGTACCTACCATAAGTTTTACGGAAGTAGTGCAGTAATATAAATTTGGTATCTTTCTTTCTAAATATTTAAATTTTCAGCACGAATGCAATATTTAAAAAAAATTTCTATTATTTAATCGATATTAATAATAAGTCTATTATTTTAATTATTTATTGATAAATATAGGTAAATATAAGTTTTCGTGCCAAAACAAAAGTCTGGCATATTGTTTGATATAGATGATAATGGCTAATGTCAGACTAGTACCAGACTAATTTGTACTGCATTTTTCTCATTCTACACTAGTCTTAAAAAGAAAACTACGAAATTAAGTTTCTCTAATGCGACATATTGACTTTCATAAGATCTTGAGAAATGAATCTCTGCTTTTATTTGTTATTAAGTATGTTAAAACAGTTTTTTGCAGAAATTAATTTTTAATTGTTATTATTACAGTGACCAGCCGTTGATGATTAGCAGTGATAATGCTTAAAAGGCTTAATAAATATCAAAAATTCAATTACATAAATTTTCAACCTACTATATCTTTAAAGTCATCTCTTAAAGTAACTTTCATCAAAGGGTTCAAACGAACCAATTCCTCCTTTCTCCATCCAAGCAGATAAATCCACCTTACACAACCAAACAATCGCATCGTCTATACCTCCCCAAAAAAAAGGTCACACAGACACTCACACACGTACACATACATGCCCAAAAGTCCTCAACACAACCGAAAACAACGAAAAATCACCTGTAAAAAAAGCGCAAGAACAGCGAGACACGCGAGCGAGAGAACAAGGAAAGTCCGAGGGACACTGCAGAGTGCGTCGAGCACGCGCGCGCGGATCGGAGCATTGACTTGTTTCCCCGGGCGCGCAAACACGGCTCGCGATTGCCTCGCTCTGGAGGTTCCTATATACGTATACTATATATACACACACGCTCTCGCCCAGCGATCAAACATACGAACGAACGGCAAACACTCGCGCGAGTCAGCAGCAGCAGCAGCAGCAGCAGCATCAGTCGTAGGCCCTGTTGAATCAGCGAACGCCGCTGCGCGCACATACACACACAGACGCACATCACATAGTTTCGTTTGCTATGCCTAATTACACTCGCGCCCGAGCTGCAGCAGCCCCGCAGCAGCCCCGCAGCTCCTGTTTGTCTGACTGCGCGTGGACATGTGTGGCGCTGTGTGTTCTTCTCCAGGATGGAGCTGGTCTTGTTTGGAATAGGTTTTTGGAAATTGTTTGGCAAATTTTTATTCGCAAAACGATACCTGATGCTACTGTGCACTCTGTAATAAATTAAGGGAACACCTGTTTTTACTGACGAAAGAATCGTATATGTAATTGAATATAATTTAGATTCAAAGCGATATTAAAGAATGAAAAGAAAAGAGCAAATTGGAGGGTGTAAATTATAATTTTTGGATCTGTGAGTTGGAAAGAAAATTCACATTAATTTTAAGGTTAGAATAACATTTACCTCCATTTTCCATATATTAATTGGTTCGCGAGATATTTACCATTAAAGTTAAAAATAATTTTTTCTTATTTTGATAATAGCTTGAAAAATCGGAGGAAGTGGATTAAAAAGAATTAAAGCCAAAAGATAAGCTTTCAGTTCATTAATTAAGCTTCAGCGCAACATAACCTTAAATTTTATGACACATTAAAAGTGTAGGTGTTCATTTCTTAACACACATTTTTAGAGGGTTAAATCAGCAATCTCGGGCCCTACTCTGCTAGTGACCATGTATTTCTATATTCAATACTAATATTTTCCGAATTTTACTTTTATGCAATTTTATCTTTCCGAATATTTAACTACCCCCTAAGTAAAACATTCTTGAGCAAATCCATTGCAGCAGGTTGCGTATAGCACAATTTTAAAGGTCCTGCACAAAAGATGTCCAAAGCTAAGATGAATCATCACGAACTAATCCAATAAACCTGTCGAAATAAAAGAATCGACAACCCCGTCATTAGACAACCCTTGCATCCCCTGTAAAATCGCGCATTAAAAGTGCCCGTTCTCGACTTCTCGACAGGTCCGCGCGCATGCACACGCACGGCGTTCATCCGCAAAATAAATCAAAAGACCCAGTAGGCGCATTACAATGACAATGGGAGCACGAGAGAGAGAGAGAGAGAGAGAGAGAGAGAGCGAAACGACGAGGCTCTCGTAAAGCGCGCGGAATTCGACTAAGACACGGATGCCCTGCTGCTGCTCTGCTCTAGGTATGCGATGAGGGGAAAGGTGGAGACGCGCGCCGAAATTCATTAGCCGGATTGACTTTGCCGAGTATTTAATTGAAATTCTTTTGACGCGCTCATCGCACCGGCTGTACTGCTCGATGTCGCGGTGATCTATATGTTTCATTGGCGAATTATGCTAAGGCGGTTTTGATTAAGTTTTCGAGGTGGGAGTGGCTTGCGAATGTTTTAAGCTGTATTCAAGGTTATTGGGCACTGTTGGGTTGTCGGGCGATGCAGCTGATAGGATAAGTGTTTCTGATGTTGAGAGTTAATATATTTTTAAGTTTAGTGCATTCAACAAATTAATAGACGCTTTAATTTCTGTATGAAGTCTTGGTAGAAATTTAAGTGGAATTTTAAATAGAAGTTAGCTGCGTATTAGCTACAAGTTATGATTTGTCATAAATTAACTTATTTCTACTTTAAGATTTAGCTAAAATACTGGTAAAAGTGACTCGATTTTAGCTAATTCTTAGCTAATCTAAAAAGTAGTTACCTCAAAGGTAATTGAGAACGTTATTTATGAATAATCGGAATAAATATTCAAAAATCAGTTATAAAAATTAACAAAATATACTTTATGCATTGTTAAGCTCTTAATAGTGGGGTCACTAACCCTAGTAAAAAAATATTGTTTTCATTGAATGATATAGAAAAATACAAACATAGAAAACTATTAGTTTCATTAAATGATATAGATAAATTTGATAGACAGCGAAACATACGGAATCGAGGGGTTATTCACTAGCTGTAATTGTAAACGACTGTTAGAGAAATGTTTAATAAAATGATTCTAGATAGGTATTCATAATTGTTGCTTTGTTTTATTTTTATGATGTAAATAGTTTGCATTAAAGAGCATCGGTTTAAATTTATTTAAACGTTGCCAAAAACTTTCTTCAATATTCTTTATGTTTGCTATTGTAAAAAATAATTATCATACTGGCGCTGACCAGACTACACCCATCCTGATTATCATTTATTCCGGTCGATGAAGCACAATTTGGGGATACAGAACAGACACTTTAAAACAGTAGACGGAGTGCGGAAATTCGTCGATGATTTCATCACTCCTCGAACCACGGCAGGTTCTTTCGCGATAGCATCTGTGTATACTGCCCGACATATGGCGCAACGTCACATAGACCAATGGCCAATATTTTCATAATTAAATTGATATCTTTTGTGTATTTTGAATTGAAAAGAAAAGTTCGCAGAAATTGTAAATATTAAACTGTACGTCAATGATATTCTGTTCTAAATTTCTAATTGAAAGTAACGAGAATAGATGTACTGTTTGAACAGTTTGTTTCATTACACTCATTTTTTCGGACCTCTGTAAACAAAAATTGGCGTGAATTTTTATGTTAATATTTTACAACGTTTTATTTACCTATTACTAACAAATGTATTACGTGAAGATTGTATTATAATATTAACGAATTATCTTATGGCTATTGTTAATTAAAGATATTAGTAAGGTCCATTGAACAATTAGTAAATTTAGCACTTCATGGTTTGCAGTACATAATTACTTTCGAAGGTAAAAAATAAAGTAATGAATAATTAGATAATTTTCCAAATATTTAGTTATCATTCTGATTTTTCGAAAATCTAGAAAGTAAAAAAATATGTATTTTTTTTAAATATTTCACTTTGATACTACATTGGTATCCAATTAAGTTATCCACGCTCGATAAGAAGGAAATTGCAATTATCAAAACATCCTCTTCAAAAACATTCGATCATCAGCAGGTGGATATTGTCGCAAAAGCGAAGAATTCTACGCATTTGATACACAGGCTCTCGCGCACAACAACACCAACAACAGCAGCACGTGTCGCAAAGAGGAAAGAGAAGGGGGGATTTGAATTCGTAATTCGGCGGCTTTGTCGAAGCATTGCGGTAAAAATTGAATGAGACCGTTTAACGGCAGATTCAGCACCGCTTTTTTTCAACGATCGCTCGTACAATCACGAGAGCGAAAGAGATATAGAAACGCACGCGTGCGCGAGTATTGTATAGATTCTCATTCATTAATTTCAAATATGGTCTGGCTCTCTGTGTGTCGCTTTTAAACGGGTTTTACGCACGCAAAGTTGCGGGAAAACATTATTTTTTCGATCATAATATGGTATATTGTCGCGAAATCGTCCACGTGACACTTGGCGGGCACGCGCAACTTCTTCTTTTTATCATGCGGTGGGATTTTAAATATTTGAGCGCCGGGGTTCACTGTTCTCGGAGTTATTAATCGGTTTTTCTTTATGTTGTTGAATTACAAAGGAATCTCGTGCGATTGTGTTTTCTCTTTTTGTGCTCATTGGGCTTAAAACTGAATGAAATTCTGGGACGACGGGATAAGTCGTGTTTGTAAACATTACACTTGTTGGATGCAGGTGTTTTATTATAATTTTAATATGAATGGGGATTTGTGAGGATAATAGGATAAATTAGTAAAATAGATTAGGTTAACTTTTCCGGTACATTTGTGCTAATATTTCAAAGAAAGATATTGTCCTTGGATTAAATGTTTCTAGAATTTCACGTCTTGAAAGGTTGTAAACATTACACTTGTTGGATGCAGGTGTTCTATTATAATTTTAATATGAATGAAGATTTGTAAGGATAATAGCATAAATGAGTAAAATAGATTACGTTAACGTTTGCGGTACATTTGTGCTAATATTTCGAAGAAAGATATTCTGGATTAATTGTTTCTAGAATTTAATGTCACGAAAAGTTCAAAATGAATAGGCTATATTTACAAACATTGGATTAATGAAAATTCTCGAATACTCGAAACTCCACGAACAGTCTTTCCATTTAAAGTACCGCGGAAAGAAACTTATATTTGAACAAGTCGTATAAAATAAACTTTCATTAGAAACTCACCTCAGCTTCATTAAATTACAAAAGAAACTTCGCACTTGCCTGCGTCTATCTATCTTGGCTTATCGCGCGGAAAAGCTCGTCCGCAACTTTTTGCAGCCTCGACAAATTAATATATCGCAAAGAGTTGTGTGCGTCACGATAAATTGAGTCTAAAATACGACGAACGTGCGCGCGCGCAAACGAAGGAACGAACGTTAATTTGAATAGCGAAAAGTGGAAAACGAGGTCAGGCGAATATTTATGTATTTATTATCCAAAGCGGCGAGTCGCGTATGTGCGCAGCGAGATGCAGCTTTTCCGCGGGAGAGTCGCACGGCGCACAGCGACGCGAGAGCGAACGCCGCGAAAGCGCAAGTATATGGGACTCGAGAGGGTGCACTTTTCTCGATCTGCACTCTCTATTTCTCTCTCTTCTCGGGGTTTTCTCCTACACTCTCTTTTGTTTCTCGCTTGTCGTCTTTTTATTACTTTTCTCTCGTTTGGCTTCTTAAATCTTTTATTTTAATCTTCTATCCGTTTGTACTCTGTTCTAATTTTAATTTCCGGGTTTTAGATTTTTCATTATTTTTCCTCTTGTTCTTGAATTTTCATATTTTGTCCTCTATTTTTCTCTTGCCTGATATTTTTGTTATATATTTTTAATATACATAATCGCGTTTTATTTTGAGTGTACCATTAAATACACGCGTACTTTTACAAGTTTTATTAATTATATAACAAACCAAATGTTGAATAAATTGATAGAAATATTAATAAATTGAATTAAGTCAGTGGGCAATAATAAAAGAAACTCCTATTAGCCATCTAGATACATGAAAAGATACATAAACTGCATATTCCTAAAATAGGTGATTATTATAAAATAATATTTGGCCAGTTCAATTAAATGTTGTTAAATTAAAAGTAATTTTAAACAAGTTGCTGATATGTGTGTATCTTATAAGTAAATATTAACTAATAATCTCATTGTTTTTATGCTATATTTTTTAGTACTTAAAAACGTTTTCTCAGGGGTAGGTATTCTACATATATCATTGAAGAATGTTGTGTGAGTTTTTCGGAGTTTTTCTTAATAAATTATCTCATATCTCTAATCTCATAATTTAGATATAACTATACATATGTTAGATTCTCTATCTCTTTTTCAAAAATACAGTCAAAACCTAACCATTGCATTGATTAAGCCCTTATTTAACCTGTCATGTTACCATATGCTTCACAGCCGTTGTTACTTTTAGCGCATCTGCGCATGCGAAAACTACCTGCAGTCATCTGCTTGTCTCTCATGGGTCAGGAGCGCGTCACGTGACAGTAACAAAACAGTGGCTAAAGCGCTTGGTCCCGTTTAGGAACAATGGTTGAGGTTTGACTGCATTCATTTTGCCCACGACTGACACCTGTATAAGGTCCGATTTTTGATATAAAAAAGAATTCACAACAAAAATAATATATTGATCATCAACCGGTACTTCTCTCCAACCGACACATATCGACATTCCTCACGGAGAAAAAGGATTATTATACAAATTTTTACGTTATTTAATCAGTTAAAAAATGTCTTAAAAACATTTTCTATGATTGATGGGAGCAACTAGGTTAGGTTGGCTGCTTTCGCTTGTTCGGTGGATCACCTATGTTAGGTCGTTCAAAATGCCCGCTCCTCATTTCATAGTGCCCAAATTTAAACTGTACTAAGATTGACAAAGCATTGAATCGGCTCTAGTTTACCCATTCGAGTAGGCAACTGTTGCTAATCCTTTTTCTCCCTGCCCAATACTAATACAACTCTCTACCAGCAATTTTACAAGCACCGTAAACAAACTTCACGTCTTCAACCATTACCCGCAAAAATCTCAAACTCACATCCACAGCACCTCCCTTTCTCAACTCGCAACTCGTTCTCTAGTCTCACGAGCCGCGCAACGGAGCGTTAATTAGTGGCGCAACCAACTAACCGTCGCGTATAATTATATCGCTCTCTCTCTCTCGCGCGCGCGCGGTTCCACCGCACAAGTGCGTGAGCATCATCGTCATGTATGTGTGTGTGTGGATGTCGCATCGCGACGATAATTAATTGGACGCGCAGCATCGGTTAATCGCTACAGCACGCGCGGCTTATTCACTCGGAAGAGGCGCGCGTGTCGCCATTGTCGACGACATAGCGCTCTCCCCCCCCCCCCCCCCCCTTATACACGATTATTGCCGACGTAGCTTTTTGCTCGCTTATGCTTTTTCTTGTATTATTATATACAGCGGTGAATGCATTTGCATTTGCGATACAGAGTATATATACATGCGGGAGATCTCGCTTCTTTTAATTGGAGGGATGTAAGTCAAGCTGAAGGATGCTTGGCGGCGCGGGGCAAATGAAATTATGTCATCCTGCCGAGGTTGCGTCTGCTGGGACACAATACTTGGATGCTGTGTACGCGGATATGCTTTTCTTCTTGATTTATTATCTCGTTGTGCGGTAAACGATGCAGAGCATTGCTGCTGAGAGAAATTGTAAAGCTGCAGGGGATGGCTCTTGTAAATGTACTCGTGTGCTTTCTGGTTTTTGATTGCCGGTGGTTTACTTTTCTATGGTAAATTTCTGTCTGTAAATGTCATGAAGGTTTATCAGATTTAATTTTTTTTTAATTGAGTTTATCCGAAGAGGGTATCATTATGAGATATTGAGCTTACGATGTTATAAAAGCATAATATGGAATAAAAAATGAAAGATAAATAGAAACGTTTAAGTAGACCATAGGAGGAGTCAGAATATTTTATAAAATGCTGTTTTGACAAGAATCAAGCTTTGTTGTATAAGAATTGGTAGGAAATAACTCGATGTGTTTTTAATAGCATTACAATTGCTACTATTTTATCAAGGGAAAAGTATCTATATAGAATATTATTAAACTATACACTAAAAAAAGAAAATTAGTAAAACTTACAGAATCGATAACATCATTGATAACGAGAATTCGAGAAATTAAAGTTACAGGTTCAAATAATCAGTCCTAATCGTTTCTGAAGTTCCTGAAGTTCCGCGATATATATTCATTAGGAGCCAAAAGCTCCTTAATATGGTCATATTAGCTGCAAAAAACATTATGCAACATAATTAATGAACATACACTTATCGGTTAGTTATAAATGTCTAAAAGTAAATTATTTTCAATTTTGTTATAATCAACAATGAATTTATGATTCTGATAATAGAAAATCCTATTTTCAATACCGCCGAACAAATCCGAGCTCAAAATTTTTCATTTAAATTCATTCACGAGCCAAGTTGTACGCGAGTTCCCGCGCGCATCTGCAACTGCCAGTCAAGAACTCGTCGCAACTCGTAACTCGCGAAACGAGTCAGCAGAAGGACGATGCGGCGCGCAAAACAGCAAAGTAACATCCCAAGAAAAAGCGAAAAAATGAAGGAAAAACGAATAACCAAAAGCAGCAGCAGTAGCAGAAGAAGAAGAAGAAGAATAAGCAGCAGAAGGAATAAAGAAGAGAGTACTCGGGTGTAAGTGCGCGCACAGCTGAAGCCAAATCGCTCGAGAGCCACGGGCGCGTAGGCGTATACCACGCGAATTGCAGTCAGCCAGTAGTCGCGCGCTAGCGCTCCACGGCTGGCTGAGAGCCAATTGCAAAATGTAAATATAGGCGAGCGAGGGAGAGAAGGGACGGGAGGGAAATCGGAGAGTCCTCCGCTCCCGGGAACGAGAGAGAAAAAGGAGAAGCGAGAGTCCTCCAACTCGGGCTGTTTGCATTTAATTTATGACGTTGCATAATTAGCCGAACGATAGGCGAAACTTCACTTTCCTTGCACGCCTGTTTACACTGCGACGACGACGACGCCGACGACGACGACGATTTGCTCACTTTTACCACCGAGCTGTACGTGGTAGCTATAGTTGCCACGGGTGTCTTCTTGACTCGGAGCGTTTTCCGTTGAGGGAGCCGGCGGCTCTTGAACGATTTTATGAATAATGGATTTCTGGGGATTTTTTGTTGTTTTTTGACTGGATAGATGGCGTCTTTTCTTTTGATTTGGATGTTTGGCGAGTTATTAGAGAGGATTTTTTGGGTCTTTAATGTAATGCGTTGGTTTTTTTATTGGTTTGTTAAAGACGCAGTGGATTGGGTTGAGTATGACTTTGGCTGATTTTATTGCAACGATCATTTGTATTGCGATTTAGAATTTTTATTTATTGTAATTGAAAATCGATGTTTATTATGTACTAAAATTTATGATCGCCAGACAAATTATGTTAATGCTTTTTTTCAATATACATTTTAATAAGCCTTGTATGATTTTTTTTATAAATCATTTATTATGAGTATGTATTTGAGTCGCTGGGTAGGTGTGTAATAAATGAATGTTTATCATGTTGGTCTCCGGAGAGTACTATCAATGTATCTATATTAAACTCGAAACTTATTTACTTTGTGGTTAGAGAAGAATCTGTGAAAGTTGTGTTGGACTCTCGTCTGTTTGAATTTTCCTAGTTAAGTGTTAATGAATATTCAAGGAAATATGTGAAAAATATTCACAGAAAGGCTTTAGCATCTACAATATATAGATGTTTGGGATGACTCTAATAGCACCTTAGTAGCCGAATAATTTATATTTTATATATAATACTTAGAGTATTGTACACTCTGTACCAAATACAAAAAGTACTTCTTTATAACTTTTTTATACTTTGTGTATGACTTCTTATTATTTCTTAAAAGACTTTTACTTACAATGGAGAGTTTGTCATATATATATATATATATATATGTGTGTGTGTGTGTGTGTTTCATCCCAGGTCTGTTCTACTGGACTCATCAGTAAGGCTGACGTAGACAGATCCTGTATCGTACGCGAACAGAAGTTTTTAGTAAATTGTAAATATTTTAGATCTTTTTCGCATATGTATGGTGACGGATGAAAATTTCCCCTTACAATCCTGGCTTAGTGGGAAAACAAGAGAGAGGAACAAAAAATTCCCTTAAGCCTCGCGCTATCTCCAGTAAACATGTGTCAAAAAGGCTGCGTTTGTATGGAATGTTTTGGACTACTCTGTTTAAACACGATAGATTGGTCAAGACAGTCGAATCCGTTGAGTACGTCTTGCTCGAAAAAATTCGTGTTGTTAGCAGATGTGTAAAATGAAGCTCGCCTTGAAGAGCGGAGAAAATGTCGCATCGGAGCGCGGAGAGTTTACAGTACGAAAAAAAGGGTACGATCATAAATCGTCATATACTCAAATGGTCGTACGAAATAGAATAGAGCTTTACGGTTAGTTATTTTTTTTTCTACATAAGAGGAAATTCGTATATGATGGGAAAGACTGTCGGTTTTAGACTCTACGAGATTCTATTGTCTTAGTTACGTAGGCAGAAACGGTTAGTTTGTTGAAAATAATATGCATTTCATTTTCCTAAGACGCAACAGTTATAGTACCTATAGTTATCGGACTATGCCGGTATATTATATGTTATATCTTTTTACTAATAGAAAAAAAACAAAAAACATATTTGCAGTCATTGACAGTAATAAAAAATCTTCAAGAAGTCGTTTCATGCAGATAAACTAAAAATCTAAATACTTTTGATAGTTTACTTGGACTTCGTCCCTTGGAAAAACATGATTAGCGAAGTGAACATGTGCTGTTTCTTAAATCGATGATGGGAAAAATGTTGTTTGCTAAACTTAATTTTTTCTATATATAGCCTTTATGTAAGTGAACTCAAAAATACGGACACAATATCAACTTAATTTGTCCATAAATTGGATAAGTGTCCACTGCCCATCCCGAATTATCGAGAATTATAGAATTATAGTACTTACTTATCCACATCAATTAAGGCACACATCGACAAAATAACCTCTCGCATTCGCCATTATTTACCATATCGTACATAATCATTACACTCCCAGTCTTAAAACTCATCATTACCCTCGACCCACCCATAAAACAATCATTCTTCAACTCCCACCCGCCAACAGCAAAAGAACAACGACCACCGCAGCAAAACAAACGAAACGAAAAAGAGCCCCGCCACGCAGCCAACAGTCGTTTACAGCCTCTATTTTTAATTAAAACGACAAAACCCTGATTACCGATTTACCGATGATCCGCCGCGTAGCATTATTACCGCTATATACAACAACCGGCGTCTGCAGCATCTCCTTGCACACACATTTACGTATATGTATATACGTACAGGCGAGACAGGAGAGAGGCGTTGCAGCAGGCAGGCAGCAGCACACACATACAGACACCGGCTGACTAATTGGGTACGCGCTAACGATCGCCCGGTAAAACAATGGCCGGCCCATAAATCCTCGGCGAGAGGCTGGCGCCCCGGCTCCGTTCTGTTCAGCTCACCTCATCTCTCTGTGTGCGTGTGTGCAGTCTCTCCCTATATGTGTGAATGTATATTATGTATAGATATGCAGTTTCTGCGTGGTCCTCCGCATGCACGGGTGCGTGGTTTAAGCGAGGTGCGATGCCCCGGCAACACGAAAGTTGAAGAGGTTGTGCAAACTTCTGGATCGTTATCTGCGGTGACCGATCTCGCTGGTTGTAGGTCGTTTTTCGTGAGATGGGGTTTCACTTTTGGTTGGGTGCTATTTTGGTTATATTAGGTGTATAGTGAGAAGGGTTTTGCATTTTTGGGAAAGCGATGTGGAAGATGGTGATCGATGGCGTGTTTTGAATATTTGACTGAATAGCGAAAGTGTTTCGATTGTTGGGATGGTGGATTTCGTACCAACTTTCAGATTTAACAGGTTGAACGCGGCGATACACACACGTATGTACGCACATACATACACAAACACACACACACACACACACACATGCGCACACACACACACATACACGCACACACACACTCACACATACACACACACACACACGCACGCATGCACACATACGTTGACGCAAATTTCTTTGTATTTTGAACTGTTTAAAACGTTGACTCGCTACTAATATAAATGTGATACACAATTGTTCTTTAATTCAGTAATTTGTCAAGATAATCTTTTCGCAAATATCAAGAAGTATTGACAGGTCATGCAATATAATTATAGAGTTTTCTAAATGTAGTTTAAACTTCGCTCTCCAAATGCTCACCTTGGTGATACCACATTTTAACAAAATATTTAACATATACTGCAATTAGCACAATTATAAGTTAATTCTCGAATGGTGTACGCCGCTTCTTCACCTAGAATTTAATACAGTCTCGCTGTAACTTTTATTATTAAACAATATTCACCTTACTTACATAAATAAATATTGAGCAGTATCACGTAAAAATAGACTAAAATATTCTCTATCCACTAATATTTAAAAATTTTTTTGGTTCTGATTGTGTTAATTTTATTCCACTTTAAAGGTTTAAGCAATGCTCTAATAATCTTCAGATGTTAAACTACAAGTGACATAGAATTGTACGCAGCATCCAAAGAAAGAAGCGGCAACTTTTTGAAATACATGGAGTCTTTTTTGCTTTTTGCTTTTGAAAATAGAAGATTAGTGCAAATAATGTAAATATGAAAAATAGTAGCTTTTGATGAATAGTTAGTTCTAATGAATGTACGAATCAATAATTTTAAACCTTAACTAAAAGATTTGTATTATTTAAATAATAATTTAGTACGATGATTGTCAAATAGCTAAATATCTGTGATTGAGTCAAGTAAAATGCAAAACGGGTTTCAAGACTCAAACTCCATAGAAACCTCTTTGGCTATTAACGCGTTGTTTGTTTTTAGTCTGGCCTCTCCTCCGCGTCTTTATCGCGTAATTATAGGTTCTCTCAATACGCGGTTTGTAATTTCCGATCGCGGTACGTACGGTTTCGCCATTATTCTGTAATGAATTTGAATAATTGACGTAAGCACTCCTTCCTAATTGTTCTTGAAGGTATTCGTTTGCTGTTATATTGTCGTAGCAATTAGTGTAAACATTTCAATGATTTTTTAACAAAAGACAGTTTAAAACTTAGGTATTAATTATTGATTCGGTATGAAGTCTAATATTTAAATAATATATATATATATATATATATATATATATATATATATATATATATATATATATATATATATATATATATATATATATATATATATATATATATTTAATGAATTCTATAATTATTTAGAATTAATGATCAGCTTTATCAGTGAATTATATAATTAGTATTTAAGAATCAGTATTTACATTTTACGACGTATAAGTTTTCTTTTGAAGTACACTGATCAACGCAATTACACTATCATAGACTTAGTCACGATAGTATTTTCTGGTCACGGTAGAGCTACTCCGGGATATTTTCGTGCATCCCTTAGGGGAGGTGAAGAATATAATTGATTAAGGAATAGCGTGCAAATGGATTCAATTTCTCACACACTGACCCGTGCGCAATATATTAGGCAGCGTTGTCAAATTGATCGTGCATCTTAAAATGATTAATGATCCAGCGTTTAATTTGTTTTGGTAAAACTGAGGAACGATCATTAGGCTTATAGCTGTATAGATTTAATACAAACTGCTCCTATTAAATGAATATTCTACAATCAATATAATAACGAACATATAATACATTTATGGTTATCGTAAATTGATAATAAATTATTTCTTTATTTCTTTATTTATTATTTCTTTATTTCTTTATTTATTATTTCTTTATTTATTATTTCTTTATTTCTTTATTTATTATTTCTTTATTTATTATTTCTTTATTTATTATTTCTTTATTTATTATTTATTATTTCTTTATTTTTTGTGGGTTCCCGGAAAAATTAAATTGTATGAAAAACTTAATATCGTGACGTCACACGACTTTTCAACCTGCTGTATCTTGGTGAATAATCGGCGGATTGCAAAAAATAAAAAATATGATAAAACAAAAAAAATTTTCATTTTTTATTTTCACCGAAATCTTTCTCTTCCGAAATATTCCAGAGTTTCCGTCCTTTCAACTCTCCCTGAATAAAAACGCACACCATCCCAATCACCAGATTATCGATAAAACCGCCAAATCACGCGTGACCACCTCCAAAGAAAAAAAAACCCTCTCTCAAGGTCACAGTTACCACCCACTCTGTACAATATACCTTACGCCGCAGAGATCATAAACCAGAGTCCAGAGGAAGTGCAGGTGTAGCGACGTTGAAATCCACACCATCACCATCTCCATCCCATGTGTACAAGGAAGAGAGCCAAGAACCGCAGGTTGTATTAGCCTTCGGTCCTCGGGACCTCTACTGTCGCGCGCGCACCCACACACGGGAAATCTGAGACTCTTCCCTCCCTCTGGGTCAACGCACTCTTCTCCTCGTGCTTTTCCAAGAGCAGCGCCTCCTCGTATATGTATACACAAGACGCGTGTCGCGCGCGTGTATATGTAGGTATATATACACTTATCCGGGGGAGGGGGGCTCGCAGCTACAGCCTACAGGTTCACCGGAAACGTCGATGCGTTTCGAGTGTCGTTGTCGTCCCTTCCGTCTCACGTTTTTCGTGTGTTATTGGTATAGGGAATGTATACGGAGAAAAGAGGAGAGAGAGAGAGAGAAAGAAAGTTGTATAGGTACGTGTGACGTGTGCCGTGTGTTTGGTTGATTCTTAGGGTAAGTATAAATGCACGTGGCGCGTATGGATCGGAAATGTTACGAGACGGTCACGTGCCGCTGATTCCTTTGCATGAGATTATCGCTGGTGAGGTTTCTGATGGTGGTCTTTGTTCTTCTTCTTCTGCTGAGTCTAATGGTTGCGTGTATTAAACGCTGATGGAATGGGGATTGGCTTGATGAGCTGTTCATTAATTTTAATATGCTCGAGGCACGTGGATGAAAATATTTAAGATTAGATCGACTTTGTATTGTGTGTCAGAGACAGAGATCGTAATTGTAGTGTAATTCAATTAGACAAGTACGTGATCTCTTGAAAAATCTGTTTTTCCTCTAGTTAGAAAATTAATTTTTCTTTTGTAATAGTTTCAAAATTAAAAAAATTGTTTACATAGAAACAGAGTTATAAGTACATACAAATTTTAAAGAATCTTTTGCTTTCAGAAAGAAATTTTTTCTTAAACTGTGTAGAAAAATGATGTTTTATTTGTGATAACTTCATGAAATATAAGTTACCAGAAATTCATATCATATGAAAAAGCTACCATTTTAAGCATAATAACAAAAAAAGAGGTTACAAAAAACAGGACTGAACCTCAAATTATTTTATCCATTAAAAATTGTAGAGCTATTATTACCAGCACATTTTCCGCTTAAATGGAGCTACGATCACCGCAGTATATCCAAAACATCGAACCGCGAAATGACAACAATATTTTCCCACTTTCCACCACAGAAGTAACAAAAACCAATCCCCCGAAACTTATCAATGACACCGATACACCCAATAAAAAACATTCGTCAACAAACTGCTCAGAAAAAACCTCGCAAAAAAAATTACCCTCGCGCATCATCCATCATCTCACTACCTTTTTCACCTCCGCTCGGTTATATACATCGAAGGGATCCAGAGAATTTCATAGAATCCGAAATTAAAAATGATCGTCTTCTCTCCAGCATGACACGTGACTTTTCGTGCATCCCCCCCCCCCCCCTCACCCTGTCTCGATTATACGCGTGACCGGGAGGCGCTGCAGATGATGACTCAACGACGTCACGATGCCTCTACCGCTGCCGTCGAGGTGTTAACTGCCCAGTCACGATGCAAGTGTTCCTATATACCCAAACGCTCGGCTCGAATTTTCGAACGTGCCGAGGATCTGTTATGCGCGTACACGTACATAGAGTGTATATCGCAAGGGGGGGGAGATGGCTTTTTGCATAAGTGCGACACACACGAGGTTATTCGGAAATTTCGAAGGAGCTGTGAAGAGTGAGAGGGAGAATGTAGGATTATATTGGTCAGGTTATTGACTTATGTATGGATGGGTTGCTGGATGTGTCCGGGGTTTCTTCTTTGGCTTTGTGGTACGAAAGTTCGTACAGTTCATCATTTTTACCGTTGCCTGTGGAGGCTTTGTTGCGTGCACTGGCCGCTGGTAATTACTGGCTCAATTTTTCAAAGAGGTAACAGTTTTGGATTTTTGCTGATTACTGTTCAAGCATTATTTCTATTTTCCGTTTAACGCCTTATGATGCTTTAAAATCCAGTGATATAAATCTATTCCTAAATAGATCGAGCTGATATCATATATAATATGACATATAATCTATAGGTTTTAAGACAGGGTACTTATTCATTTGGGTCAAGAAAGTCATTGGCTTACTAAGATTTAAAAAAAAATGTATACATATTTTCCATAAAAACCAAAATATTAACCACGATGCTTTCATAAAATGGAAACGGTAATCAAAGTAGTCATGCATATAAAGCGCAGTTTTGCTTTGAAAGTCTAATATAATTTTATTTATTATTACCAACGGGATAATGAAAGTTAGTGTCTGAATCATAACAAGCTTTAACGTAGCATTATCAATATGCATTTTTAGATTGAGCATAAGGAAAACATATTCCTGAGTTCTTCTTAGGGATGATTCTTGAAGATCATTTTTAAGATAACTAAATAAAAAATGTTTGCTTAACTCGATCACAACTTGAGTTTCAATGAGTTAAACAAGAAAGCTATTATCACTAGTTTGTAAAATTATGTTTATTTTATTTATCCTTGTTTATGTTTACACGAGCATCCAATCTTACCGTGAAGATGTAACATAAGTAAATAATATGTTTGTACAGTATAGATACGACTTAACATAGAAGATTTAGTTGTCCGGTGATCAGATTTGTTTCCATCCTTATCCTATCTGTACACAAGGGACGACTCGACTGTTGTGGTTGAAATCACGTTCGTACACCTTTATCTTCCCCGATCTGTGAGGGTCAGGTACCGATTGGCATTTTGGGTGGGCTGAGGGTTGCATCTTCCTTATGCAAATTGCATAATGAATGGCGCAGGAAAAAACTTTCGATCGTGTTAAGAATTAAACTGCATTATGATAGAAAGTTTAGTTTTATTATTTTTCTGTTTACCATAAAATGCATCATATAACATGTTTAACACAAAATAAACAGTTTTTTCTTCATACTACTTCTACTAGTTATACTGAAAAATATAGAAAATATATATTTCTTACTAAAACAGTACTATACTTTTTAGTGCAAACTAAACTTAACGAATAACAGTCACTATACCCATGTAAAACTATTATGTACAGCTGCATATATATGTTTAAATTATATTCAACTATTTTCTTCACTGTACATGAAAGGTTAAGAATTAAAAGTTAAAGATGAAGATCATAAAACGTTAAAATTACTTTTAATTTTAATTTTAAATATACCTTCTCCGTTAACTGCTACTTTTTAATTTTTCCATGCAATTTTTGTAATATTAAAATAAAGAAAGAAACGTCCGTAGCCCTACTGGTTAAGGCATAAATCTTAGCCTGTTGATACATGTTCGGTCTCAAGGGCGTGGGTTCGATTTCCCCTTGGGTCGATGTTTTCAGCAACGAACTTTACAACTCGTCATCAAGTCCTCCAAATATTAAAAACTCTCCTACAAAGGACGATTCTTTAAGACGGCTTTCTACAGCAGTGAGGACGGCGATATGATTAACATAGTCCGGTCGCGGTTCAGATTAGTCTGAACCTAATCTAAAAAAAATAAAATATAAAGAAAGCAATTCGTTTAAAAATTTATTAGGATCATTACAATAAAATAGTAAATTCTATCAGCTACTGAGGCCTGAATAAAATGTGTTCAATAACTACGGCCAATAACTTTTATCTTCATTATATGATTTTCATAAAATTCAATACCAACCCTTTAGTCAACAAAAATTGTGAAACCCAGTCCATGCAGCTAAATTTGTACTGCCATCACACTCGTTCATATTCCATCCAATACCTCCAAGTCGACCTGCACTCACCTACCGCTCCTCCAACATTTTCCGGGAAAACCATGATTCCTCTCCCCACCTTTTTTCCGCTTTCCTCATAATGAACGTGCGCGCGCATGCCCCCTCATAATTCGCCTGCGTGCCGTGACTGCTCGATCGCGGACATCGAGACACCGTTGATGCCAGTTTCCAATTTTTTTAAAGAGGCACGTAATGCGCGAACACGTCAGGCGTCGTGTCGTGGCTCGCAGGTCCCTCTGTCGCTGATGCTTCCGGGGTCGCGAGCGCGTGGCGTTTTTGTGCCTTTACGACTGCGGGCGAGAGAGAGAGAGAGAGAGAGAGAGAGAGGGGGGGGGGAGTGCGGTGGCGTAAAAAGAAGAGGGACATGATACTGGGAAACAAAGTAAAATCTTGTTTAGTTGTTTGGAGAAAGATCAAGTTTATTATTTAAGATTTTGGGGGTTTTTAAGTTAAGTATCAGATTAGTTGGTAAAAATAATAGGTGGTTGGAGGAATTTGTGAATGAAGGGTTATACATGGAAATTGCAATAAAAAGCCATGTATATCTTTAATTTTGTAATATTCTATTTATTATTGAATAAAGTTTTGTTTTATAAGCTATGGATTTTGAAAAAGATTTGGAGAAACATATTTTATTTGCATATAGAGAAATGCGACTGAAATATATACTCTATTTGAGTGAAATGCAACCAAATTTATCGATTTAGTTCTCATTTTTTGAGAGAATAATCACTAACTGTTGAGTGATTCTTTTTTCTTGATTAAAATATGCGAATTATCTTTGTATAAAGTGAACAAATTTTCTGAAATTCTATGATTAATTAATATTGACTTCAATAGATTTATAATTGACTACAAAATTTTGTTGCATGTTATCATAAAAAAAAAGAGTGAACATTTCACTAGCTGAATTTTAGCCGATTGCTATAACAAATAAAGATAAAAATAATATATATATATTATTATCTACGTGCATTATTTAATATTTATTTTTCTATTTCAGGTGAGTATTATGATGTTTGATGAATATACTACCTACTATACCTTGCAGTCACATACACGGGTAATGTATGAACAATAAAAGCTTTTTATTCGAAACTTTTACTGGAACGATGTATTCATTATTCAAAGAGCATGTATTTTAATAATCAAAAAGTAAAATATATTATTTAAAATTTAAAAAATTTAAATATAAAAATGTAATATTTTGAATATAGTTTAAAAATTATTAATTCAACATTACTTAATTGTCACTAAAATATTTATTATATTAAAAGGTAATTCTTATCTATCGACCGACGTGGTGCATAACATCATTGTACATTTTCTTTTATTCATAGCTTTGTTAATATTTAAATTTACTGCAGAAACTCTCAATGTAAATATGTAAAATAACCCGTATTCCATTATTACAAATTAGATCACTTTAGTAGATATTAAATGTTTTTTCCAGATTAATTTGAGTTTATAATGTAAAGAAAATACGAGGTTGTGAGATACAAAAATTTGTTAACGTACTAAATAGAACCTTTCATAATAAAAAATGTTATGTCTACATGAGTTTTCCGATAATTTATCACACTGTTTAAGCATAAATATGAAATGTCTGTATAATCTTGTGTAATAATTTGATCTATAGCTTTTTTCTACCAATAAATTCTTATTTGTCACATTTATAAATATTTCAAAGCAAAAAGTATATGCAATAATAGTAATAAATAGATTCTTTTACTAAACGCAAACAAGAAATAAGGTTTTACATTGACTGCTTAGTTTTACAAAAAATATTCAAAATACTGAATCGGATCGAACGTCCACTACGTTGTCATATTTCGACGAGAGTTCCACGTCCCTACATCTAAAAACTAAGCAAGAATCATTCCAAAAAGAACGTCTCCTCTCCTCATCACAAATAAATAAAAAGAAAAAAGAGTATCCATAAACGCGAACCCCGCATGTGTATACAAATGTTTAAAAATCCCTCGCGGAGAATCAGCCGAGACCTGCAGGTGCCTCCGCACCATAAATTAATCACAAGACAGCAATTATGCAAGCTTGCGCTGCGCAGATTCGCATACCTCCGCTACACGAGGACGCGCCCGCTTCCACAACACACACACACACACACACACACATGCACAAGCCTCTCCCATGTGTCAGAAGCGGAGACACGGTGGGTGCCCCCGGCGCACCGCAGTGTCGCCGCCGCGCGGTGACGAGGGCGTCGTCGGGCACCGTGACCGCGTGCGCGCGCGGACCCTCCCGGAGCGACGCGACGCGGCGCGCGAGAATGTCCGACTTTGCGGAAAACACGGTGCGGCCTGTGTATGTGTGTGTTTTTTGTTGATTGTTGTAGGAGGTAGGCAGAGGTCGATTTAAATTGCGCCTGGATAAACGCTCAGGACGTGTATTGTAGCAGGCATCGTGCTTGATCGAGCCGGTAGATGAGAGCGTTTTGCGTCGTTGGGTGCGTTGGTTTTTTTTCTTTTTTGTTGTTCTTGGAGTGAGGAGGAGGTAGGGTTTTTGTTTGAACGGGATTTTGGAGGAGCTTGGGTTTGGTGATGATCGTGGTGTAAGTAATCCGTTCATAGGATGACAAATTATAACTCAAATTGGGGGCTGGGGGCTGTACATAGAATCGGTGGTAAGTCGATGTTGTTGGCATAGGACAATGAGGACAACAAAATTACAAGTAAAACTATACAAATTATTTATTGCAGAATTAAAAATTAGGAAAATTTATTTCAGGACTCTATCAATCAGTCTTTTGTTAATTAGTTTTAAATTTTTTCGTAAATGTTGCCTAAAATTGGAAAAGATTATAGTTTCATTGTTATGTTGTTATGTTTCATACTCATCTGGTAAATTATCGGAGTGCTAAATGTTTAAGTAAGCAAAAAATTAAATATTGGGTAATATAGCCCCACCTTTATTAAGAAATTAGTACTAACAAGGAAAGTATCACATCTCTGGGTTATGGATTTTGATGAAACTTTAGGAGGTATTTTCTGGTACCTAAAAATTAAGCCTAGGACCAGTAGTTTTTTCCAGTGGGCCCTGTTTCTCGAGATATAAGTGATTATATGGTGTCATTCGGCAAATCTACATTTTTCCGTGCCGCCACAATCTCTTCTTCGCAACATAACTCTGCATGTTTTTACATGAAAAAAATGACCCAAACAAATACTTAGATACTAGACAATAACAGCTTTAATTTAAGCTTTATTACATATAAAAATATTAATCTGAGTAAAAGTTATTAACAATCGGGTGATCGAAAATACATCCGTATTCGAGAAAATTTAATTGTTATAAATTCATCGATTTTTCACCTTTTCATTCACCATCGTAGATTGTTAATATCTTTTACTCAGAAAAATATTTTTATATGTAACTAAGCTTATAAATTAAAACTCTTTTTCCCTAGTCTCAGTGTGTGTTTGGGACACTTTTTTCATGCAGAGTTATATTGAGAAGAGGTGTTTCTTTTTATTAAAATTATACGCAGTTGGGGTATAATGACTTATATCTTGAGAAACAGGGCACACTGGAAAAACTTACGGGTGCTAGGCTGAATTTTTAGGTACCAGAAAACACCTCCCAAAGTTTCATAAAAATCCGTGACCTGGAGATGTGACAGTCCCCTTGTAAGACACTACATTGTTAATTTTGATAATTTTAATATACTGAAGCGATTATAAAATTTAGACAGATGTTCCCCTCTTCTTTTTACCGACAAATACAGGGTTGTTGTTTATTATTAAAATAACGTTGCCGAGAGATCGACGGGGGAGGGGGAGGGAGATTTATTTGGCAGCTATTGTTAGACTCTGTTTGACATTTAAACTTTTTGGCTGTTTCAGAGTTCCTAGTATACCAAAATACATGGAATAAAAATATAAATAAATATAATTTAAATTGTTGTATAAATAAATAATTGAAATTAGCTTGATGTAGAATTTAACTTTGTATTTTAAATGATCGCTTCTAACAGCAAATTGTAGACGAAATTGTTTTCATTTATATAAATATTTTGACTTCTGAATAGCCAAAAAGTTTCGGGTGTCTCTTACACCCTTCGTCAGGTCAAAGAATAATTAATTCTATAATAAGCTTAAATCTTGGTAACTTAAAACATCTTACATACATTCCAATAATTAACTTTGTATGATTAACTGTATGGCTAACAGGGATAAACAGACGACACTATCTAAAACTTATCATAAACCATAATGTGTAATCATAATAAAAGGTTATTTATGCCTGTATAATAAATAACAAATAAACACATAAACGAATAAATAAAAATAAATAATCTTGACTCAAATCATTCGAAAAATTCTTTTACATATTTACACGCATTCAAACAGATTCTATTAAAAGTAACATCTTTACTTCACCTCACCTTCTTCTACGCTTCCTGCATCGCAACATTACCAATTCCCTGCTATACAAACCTTACAAATGAAATAAAACGCAAATGTCCATATCCACCTACACGGTATTCGCGTAAAGCACGCGCATATATAGCTCCGCGACGCTCGTGCGCGTGTCGAACGCTGGGCAAAGCGAGCCGCGCAACGCTATGTATATATATATATATATATATATATATGTGTGTGTGTGTGTGTGTGTACGCGTATGTAACTGGAACTCCTGTGTCGTGTTCTCCGGGAAATGGAATATGCGATCCGCACCGCCGAGGCGGTTTTGTGCACTCATGTGTAGGTATATACGTACGTATAGGTATGTGCACCGCGCGACGTTGAGGATCTTTCCGTGCATCTAAGCTTTTTAGCGCCACTGTAATTATTTACTGAAATAATTAGTTTTCTAAGATGTTATGCATTGAGCGAGTGATGGCCGAATTATTAGCTTCATAAGGAATTTATAGTTTTGGGAGTATCCAGATTAATTTGGATAAGTACATTTTGCGGGTTTGATACAAAGTTAAACCAATACATTTTTTTACACGGATGCTTTTATTTTCATTACAAAATTAAACTTCCTCGATTAGGAGGTAAAACCACACATCTCCTGTGTATAAGTATTGGAGATTTTTATTTTAACCTCTCTACCAATAACTTGTAAACAATGTTCTTTTTATGATCACATACTCGTATTCGTGTTTTTTATAGAAAGTAATCATAAAGCAACGATAATCAACTAAATCTATTATAACATTAAATGGCATTTCTTTTATAGCCTGAAAAAATATATTTAAGAATAGAAATTAAGTATAACACTCCTTATATTGAGCAGCTTATAGATTGAAATGATTTCTTTAAAGTTACCAAGTATTATTTGTTATCTGATTCTTAGTTTCATGATGAATGAAGAATATAGTAGAATATACACTAGAAATAATAAAAAATACGCGAAAATTTTGAATATTTTTGAAAAATGCATAATGTTATATTTGTAATGGATTTATTTTATGCTAAAGAAAATAAAATAAAAATACTTTAAAATAAAAAATTACATAATTATTTAATAAAATTCTCATACATAAAATTCTCATACATAATTCTAATGTTTGTTTATTTGTTAATTAAATTTATTTCTAAATGTATAAGTCATCATTTGAGAGAATTCAAACGTTTTTTACTAAAATAAATAAAACAAAAGATCTAAAACAAAAAGTTTCAAAATATATTTTAAGGTATATATATCTTGTATCAATATCAACCATACAGCCCGAACAGAAAAGCCATTACCTTATAACTCCCACTAAAATCCGTGCACCAGCAGTCATCCCCAAACCCGCTCCAAAGATTAAAAAAAATCGCCTCGCTCAGACTATAATACAGCATCCCCCCCCCATCACCCGCTCAACTTTGGTCCGCGGAATTTCGCCGCGGAAAATCTTCGAATACGAGGCGGAATAAGCTCGCGCTCCCGCCGCAGGGCGTTCAGCTATAGGTATATATAATATATATATATATACACACCTCGGCTGCAGAACCGCTGCTCCCGTGCTTTCTGCGACTATAAATTCATAAACTACTACTTCGAAACTCTCTCTCCTTTCCTCTCCTCTCCTCGACGACCCGCGAGAAAACTTCCTTACGGCTGCCTCGCCTGGAGCTCCGCGCGCGAGCGTTATACAGCTTAGTCGAGACGCGCAAGTTAGGAGACCGAGAGAGAGAGAGAGAGAGAGAGAGAGAGAGAGAGAGAGAGAGAGAGAGAGAGAGAGAGAGAGAGAGAGAGAGAGAGAGAGAGAGAGAGAGAGAGAGACATAGTTGGAACCTCGATAAATTCGCTAGCAGTTAGTTACAGCAAGAAACTCGCTCGCTCGGAGTCTGCGAGGGCTTTTGAGACTCCGCGAGAGCGGGTCTCGGTCTAGCGCGCGTTTAGTTGGAGCTTTTCTTTCTCTCTTTTTTTTTTCTTGGGTTTTTTGTTGGAAGTATAGGTTGGAGTTTCGCGAGAGCGTTAATTCTGGAAAAAAATGGGAGCACTGCGTTTTGGAAAAGTTTGCAGTTGCCGCGGGGAGGTTGAATTGTGTTTGGGTATGATGGTATGATGGGAGGAAAGTCGAATGAAGTTTGAATATATCAGAAAATCAGTTTTGAATATTTGTGTATTATATTATATAGAAAGAGTGTTATTTAGTGATATTATATACATTAGTTTTTGATTGAATATACTGTTTATTTAAATTATTTGAACACGTGTGCCTCGTGCTCTTCTTTTTAATTTACATTACCTACACTAAATAAATTTAGTAGTGTAATCGACTCTAGAAGTAGAAGTTATTTTTATGTTTTCATATTTCTTTTTCTTAACTTCTTGCATCATGCGTGTGTTTCTCTCGGGTCCCTTGGTCCATCCTTATCTCGTTTTCTTCTTCGACTTTTTTTGTCTCGTCTTTGTCTTAATGCATCTTACTTTTTATTCTTGTCATTCTCTTACTTGCGTAAAGCATGCACGAGTAAGACATTATTAAACCATTTTATGTTCTTTCTGTACGTAAGTTATTTACAGTTTAAAGTCCTTTTCATATTTTACGTTTGTTGACAAGATGAAAATATGCTTAACATCGTCGTTTATTTAAACTTTTTTTTATATAAATCTTGTTTTTATGTAAGCTTTATTCCTAAAATTTTTATTTCGTGTAAAATTAAACGAAATTACTATTCTATAAACATGAATCTTTCATAAAATGTTAAATAATTTTCATTTCTCTAAATATTAAATAAGCATAAATTAAACACGTCAATCGCGAACGAAGAAAGTAAAATATAAGTAATTGTAATTAGTTTTGAGATTTTTTTTCCAGTAATTATAGTACTAAATTATATAAAATAATAAATGTTAAATATTTGTCATTCATGATATTATTTAAGCTAATGTTCAAAAATAAAATCGCTATTTTCTCATATTATAATTAATCATTCAGCTAAAAAAATTTTTTTCAAAATTGCCTAATAATTACTATACGGTATTTTTATTAATAATTGTATTACAAATATATTATGATAAGCATAGGTATTAATTGACGGTACAAAAAATAAAACTTAATTTTGGTATATAATACCGTAAAAAAGGTAGGGCAAACTGGGGTAAAGTGAACATACGGGTAAAGTGAATCATGCTTATTATTTCTTTAATAAATTATTATTTATACCTAATTTTAATTTTAGTGAAAGATAATTATGCAAGGATGATAATAAAAAAGTTTTACTACATAACAATTAATATTCTACGGAAGAAAAATAATTGTATTTTTCGATCTTAAAACAAAGTTGGTTTGTTGAAGTTTTTATAAAGATTATAGATGTTTATAATCAGTTTTATTACTAGATTTTTTTCTAATTACTTCAAATACGTTTTACTTACTATTGCCAAGAATGAAGAGCTTTAAATGATGTTTTTCTGTTTTTAAACACGCATTTTTAATTTAATAATATAGAAAAATGAAATAGTGAATATTATTGCAAGAAAACCTGTAAACCATCCAAAATTATACAAAAATCACCAAAGCACCACCTCAAACAACTGTCCGTCCCTATCACTCAGCCAGTCCCTCGCGCAACCTCCATCCAAGTTCAATTACCCTATCGAAACAAAACATCACGTAACCTGCACCTCCCGCATCAAAATTCCTCGAGAACCTCACGATTTAAGACCCTCGGCCATCGCGCGCGCGCTGCACGCCACGGCCACGCGCCTGTCGCCACGGTCTACGTGCCTCCTCAACTTCAAATACGCAACTGCACGAATCATCCGGATCCAAGAAGTAAGAATAAGAATCAGTCGCATGCATCCGATAATGAATTCATGTTTCACGTATACTTACTACCGCTGCCACGCGAAGCGCGCGCGCGCGCAAGGCTCGTGTCTTTCGAGGAACGAGCTATACTATGAGACGCGCGGGTGGAGTTGATAGGGCGCGCGTTCATGAATATTTCATTGGCGGCGGGACTCCGGCGAACTTCCGCTCGGCGCGAGTTTTCCGCGGCGCTTTCCTTGATCCGAGGATGTACCGACACGTGGTGCGGTGCTTTGTGGTGGACGTGGACGTGGACGTGGGGTGGATGTTGTGTGTGGGTCGGAGAAAACGTTGTGAGGTTTTTTAGGTTTCGGTGGGTGGTTTTGGTCCTTTGTGTGGAAATATTTGGAATTTTCATCGAGGTGAGTTGTATAGTTTGGGATAGTGACGACTGGATTGGGATGCTACTGGTTTGGGTAATGTTCAAGTAGGAGCGACAACAAAATAAGTAATTACAAAAGAAGCAGGTAATTACTGCATTTCAGACTTATAGGTACTTTGAATAATAAACTAATGGATTTCTTATGAGGATGGTGACCTATTGCAAATAAGACTTTAGTCAATCAGAAACAGCAAACCTTACGATCCGATTGGTTTGAGTCTTATCTCGCTTGCGCCATCTACTTGATCGATTTTGGCGCTTCCCATCCTCATATTTAATTGAATTAAAAATAGACGATGCCTTGACACTAATTTTGGTGCATCGTGCAACGACCATATAAGCAATAATTATTATATGTACCAGTGCACGTATATCAATAAACAAATAATCATAATTATTATAAAAGAGTAACATTTTCTTTAAAAAATTTCAACAGACCAATAATATCACATATTTTAGGGTGATTAAGACTAGATTAAATAAAAGTGCTTAAAATAGGCAAAATGTATGCCTCTCTTTTACATTCAATTGTAATTACCTGCTTAATCTTATTAAAAGCTTTTGTTTATACTATTTCTGAGTTCCAAAACCTATCTTAAGAAATTTATTATTAAAGATTATCAATAAATAAAGGATTTATATATCAAAACTTCTAAGTGTATTATAGTAAACGATTCTCCCGATTAAGTTATTATCAGTACAATAGGGACTGAACAATGATTACTGTAATAGCAAGTACAGTTGTTAAAATAAATTGATATTCTATATAAGATATGCAGAAAGTTTTGAGAAAATATGAAACAAGTAGAGAGAAATAGTACCTGTTAGATATCAAAAGAAGGGCATTGCCTTCTTACAAATGAAGCACCTGTATGGTTGTAAGGAACTGTATTAATATGGCACGTTGGTTTAAAGTTACTACTTCGGAAAATCATCTTTCTCGTCTTACTTTTTTATCTAACAGAGAGAAAACAAAACAATTAACTTACTAGAAATTTAAGATCTTTTACAGTATATAAACCAAATTATACGATGTAATGATACTTGGGTTATAGTAATATCAAGTTGTTGAAGGGTGATTTTTATTATCCCCCCAAATTCACAGTAAAAATAGAAGCCCTACAATGTATTTCTTTATGAAAACTAAAAAGTTTAGAAGTCGAAGAATAAGTAAATCTTTTTAAAAGATGTATGACATTCCTTATAGCTTAATTTCATGGCATTATTTCTCTCAAAGCACAGAAAGAAACTTTGTTATCACAATTAGTTATTTTAACTTTCATATTCTTTTAACCATTTCGTTGCAGAAATATGTTCTTATAGAAGATACGTTCATTGTTCATTCGATATTTATGCATACCTTATATCTATACTAACAATAAGCAGAAAATTAGAAAATATTGCAAAAATTTTCATGTTTTTTAGATGCGAAGAAGTAGTTAGAACGGAGCAATATCATTTGTATACATTTTTGCAACACATAAATAAATTTTCTACTAATACAAAAGTAAACTTTTTCGTCGTGATTAGCATTATCCATTCGTATTTTCTCTTCCATTCTCACTCGCTCTTCCCATTTCAATAAAGCTACATGCACGAGAACACGATATACACGGCTTGCAAAAGGGCAGTCGCATGCAGCCTGGCCTCGACAGCTTACTCTGCGACGAACCGTTCATTGCGTCTCTCTTTCTCTCTCTCTCTCTCTCTCTCTCGCACCTCTCCCTTCATCTCGCTCGTAGGTGTTGACTTACTATAACCTCGACGTCGACGTCCAGTTGCAATGCCCGAGCGCGAGAGATTCTCATTTTAGACGCCTTAGCCACGGTTGTAATAAACGACGAAATTTTTCGAGCTCGAGCGTTACGTTGCGAGCACTAAGGTAAACGTACCAATGATCGGACACGTACCTATGATCGGACAATATTGAAAATAAGTGTTTATTAGATACATTAATTAATTCGTAATCACCCCAGATCTATAGACTAATGATCGATTAAATGATTTTTATAGTTAACGTTACGAATATTTTTTTATTTAAAAGTATGCAGGTGAAATGGTTCCAGGTAGAGACACAGAGAGCGTTGCGTATATGGTGGGGATTTGTCTCGATTAGTGCAATTTTTAGGTTCGGTTTTTTAAGTGCGAACTGCACGTGACGATGATAATGTTGATGAATAACATTATTTTTACGATTGGTACATAACGAAAGTTAAGGTTGTAGTCCAACGAATGAGTATTACAGATGGACATTTGCTTGTATATAATGTCAATAATGTGTTAAGACTGTACTGGATACAAATTTATTTATTAATTGTAATCAATTGTTAAAGAATTTGAGGTTAGGAATTTCGGCGGGAAATTTGAATGGTTTGACACCCTCTTAAGCTCTAAATCTCTTAGAAAGGAAAAAGAACAATCTACAAAGAAAACGAGAAAACTATACCCAGAAAACACGCAAATCTGCACACTCTTGCCTCCACATCTTCTACCCGCGTTGCAGATCAACTTGTTCCTACGAAGTTTCGATCGTCAACGTAAACTTCTCCCCATCTCCTCTCTTCTCTCTTCCATCCCATCTCGTTTCGTCGCAGAATTGAGTTCGAGAGACAACGCGGCGCGATCCTATCGGCGTTAATGAAGCCCTGCCTATACCTCGCATTTCCCTTTCTCTCTCCTCAGAAACCACACACACGCACATACATACACACACACACACCTAGACACAAGGCGCGGACGATGACGAGGCCTGACGAGCGCGACGCTCGCTCGCTCGAAACGTAATTTCCCTGCCGCGCTTGCGCGCGAGCTCTTTAGCGATAATTTTCTCTTTCGCACAGAGCGAAAGACGTTAAAGTGGCGCATCGCGCGAGCGAGAGCGCGCGCGTTGCAGCAGAGATACGCGGCGTCGTCGAGTAGTAATTTCCAGGCTGTCACAGCCACCGCAGCTGTACAGCCTTTTCCTCCTATATGCAGTGGTATGTATACATGTGTGTGTGTATGTGTGCGTGTGTGTGTGTGTGTGCGAGCGATGCTGCGGCTGCGCGAGGTCTAAGAGGAGGAGTATGGAGTGGAGGAGGATGCTGCCACTGCAGTCTCGTTTTCTATCTACCTTCTTTCTTGCTTTCTTTCTTTCTTTTATCCGGGGTTTGTGCTTTTTCGCTTTGTTTTGCGTTTTGTTGGGTTTCTTATCGGTCGTGTGTGTGCGTGTGGAAGATGCAGAGGTTCTTTTTTAGGAGTGGGTGTGGAATTATTTATTTGACGTTGAAATTGAGAAGTGAGTTTTAAATCGCGTGTGCAAGTATACTCGTATAATATTGCAAATAAGTTAGGAACTTATTTTAAATGTGAATAAATAATAGAAACTTGTTATTAGTTGTGTACTATGAGTTACTCATAGTAGCGTGATTGGAAAGGAAATCAGCGCGAAATTGCGGGCCTAAATAGTATAGCCTTACAATAATTGTCAGGACCTATTGGGGCGCCTAAACAGACCCTAGGTAAGGCGCGCAATGAGGCAATTGCAAGGCTCCGATGTATTGACTATTTTATATTCACTTTTCTTTATTTAATTTACTTAAACATTCTACGATGCACTAATGCTATAGCAGTAATGCTATAGACGAAATATATTCGAGTCACAATTATTGATCACATTAGATTTAATATTTAATGATTCTAAAGTGCAGTATCGTGAATAATTGTAGTTGAAACAATTATAACCTGAGAAATTTGATCAATATGGCTGCACAATATAACGATCTCTCTTACGAAGACTATAGCATATTTCAAATTTCTGTTTTTAGATTTTCTGATTAATACTAACACTTTCTTTAATCCTTTATATATGTATATGCTGCCAGGGGTTTGGTCAACTCTAACCATATAACTAACGCCTCGTTACATGTCTTATTAATATAAGGGTCTTGTTCTGATAACATGTGTGGATCTAATGTACAGATCAGGCACGCCATAAGCTTTTTCCGATGGGAAGGTATCCTTTTATTATTTACTATAAAAACAGTTAACAATCATTATTTAATAAAAAAAGATTTATCGTTCAAATTTTAATCAATCTAAGTCATTATTTACAAATATATTATAGTATAACATATAAATAATATAAACCAAAATCAATTAATTGCAAAATGAGACATTTTGAAAAAAGGTATGCTCAACATCAACATTATTGAAACTTTTTTTAAAAACATTTTTTATAAATACATAGTCATTACGAAGACTAGCACATTTCACACTTCTCAAAAATACCTAGTTCTTTACACAGACTTTTTGTACAAAAAGTAGCATTTTTTAAATTGTTTGATAAATACTAAGTATTTCTTACATCCTCTAAGAAAATGATACTTTTAATCTCAGATTTGAAAAATTGTTAATTTTCGTAGGAGTCTTCTGACAAGAACTAGTATTCGAGAAATCTGAAATGTGCAAGTCTTCGTAATGGCCATCTATTTATAAACATATCGATCGACATCGACATGACCTCTTAAAATACATTTACAAATTACTTCATTTTGAGCGCATTACAAGAGTTTTTCCCTCTAAATCGGTGTTTTGCTATTACAATCATTAACAAAACATGTATAAAAAGGTAATCTCAAAGTTCTTGTATTAATTATACAGAAAAATTTAATAAAATAATAATTTGGTCATTCCCTTCTATTATTAAAATCTACGAATCCACATATAATAACAAGCGTTCCCGAACCGTGATGCTCCATCAGTCAGGTGTATACAGGCGCAATTGGAAGCGCGCGCGCGCGCACCTCGAGCGAATCCAGCTCACCTTTTGAATTCCCCGTAAAAGTTCAAACGTCGAAGCCGAAAGATGCCCAACCGCGGCAGCGCGGAGTCTAACGAATCGAGCTTTCGAATTCTCGAAATCTCGGCACAGCTAACGCACTGCTGCGGAACGCAAACGCGCTTGGACGTGAACGCGGCTACCGGATTTCATCCCTGACTACACTTTTCGAATCTCGCTTCTGCATCACGGCCGGCGTCCGCTTCTTCTTCTTTTTTTTCTTCCTCAGCGTCATCTCCCGCTACGATCTTCTTTGATTTTTCGTGTGTATACCCCGCACGCGCGAGCTAGTGCGTGTTTTCGGTTTTTCGATTTTAAGGATTCTGACTGCGTTTCATGCGGAAAATTAAGGGATGCTGGTAGCTCCCTTTTTAGTTTCTTTGTATGGAGATGAGGGTTTTACAGTATACAACCTTTCAATATTAATGATTCTTGTGTTTACAGAATGTCGAAGAAATCATTTTTTAATATTATGTACAAGCTTTGACATTCTTTTTTAGAAAATGAAAAAATACAGAAATCCTCGTCTAAAATATATTGAAAACGATATAATATTTCAGTTTTATAAAGTAAAAATTATTTGATGCCAGTTTAAAGAAGTATTGTTTCAATGATATTGTACTAAATTATATATTCAAAGTTATCCAAATAATACAAGTTAATTATAATTTAGGACAAATTTTTCCCTTATAATATATAAAAAATTTATTTTAAGTTTAAAGGTGGTTAGATTGTTTTAAGAGAACCAACCAGTATTCAATTTACATAAAGTAGATTGTTTTTAACATAATTTGAAAAATGTCTATTCTTCGTAAAAGTGCAGAGGATTTCGAAAATAGGGCTGTTTAGGTAAATGTTTTCTATTTTCATTAGTAATTCTTATTTAAAAAAGTGATAATAAGTTAAACTACTTCTTTTATAAACCGATTGTAGATGAACGATGTGTCGGTAGTTGTGAAATCATGTATTTTTCTCCTTTGGAGGACTAAGGGCATGAGATAAAAAGTTACAATATCTTTCAAATTCACGTACAAAAAGTGTTGAATTTCTTATGTCTAAAAGAAAAACTTTTGTGCAGCTTTGAATACTTGAATTAATCTTCTAAATTTAACACTGGTCAGTGTCCTCAAAAAAATTTCAATACTAGGCAGAATTTCAAATTAAAAATTTTCACCGTAAACTCTCCAATCTCCGATATCTCCTTCCCTCGTCATCTCTGCATGTATGCTCCCTACATTTTCATCCTTATCCCCGGCTCTCCGGTCTCTCGATCCACTGCAGCGCCTACCGTTCGATCTGGACCGCGATACCTTATACAGTACATCGGCTATCTCAACTCAACTGGAATACACATCTCGGCGAGTTCTCTGCTGTTGGCGCGCGCGCCCGAATCTTCCGCGGCTCATCCGGACGTCGGGCGGCGGGCGGCTTACATAAGAGAGACGCGCGGCGAGCACAAAAAAGAAAGAAAGAAAAACGAGACAGAAATAAGGGAGTGGAGAGAGAGAAAAAGCTGCCGTCTATCCTTCTGTTTCCGTTAGAGTGGCCACGTGAGCCCCGGAGAGATGAGCTCTGCGGCTTTCCGATCGTCGTCCTCCTCTTCTTCTTCCTCTTGTTCTTCTTCGGTGTGTCGGATTCGGATATGGTATATTGTGTGCGGACTCGTATGTGCATGTGTAATATATGTGATTCTGGGTCGTGCGAGGCCGAAATTGAGGAATTAATTTTTGGTGTGTAGCGAGGGAAAAACTGTATTATCATGACGGAACGGTGAGGGCCTTTAAAAGGCCGACTTCCTCGTTTTGATTGAAACCTCAGGAGCTGCTTCGTTAGGCGGCGAGGAAAAAAGGTGGAGCGATGAGTCGTATGTTTCATCTTTTTGAGGAAAAAAGAGAAAAATTGGTTTTGGAGGAGTTGAGGTAAGTGCTTAGGAGAGATATAGATTCATTAAACAATTTACAATGAATGCTTTGGATGAATATCACATACAATCCTACTTTTAAATTTGATATAATTGACGGATTAAATTGAAAAGACACAATAGTAATGATGTCTATCTGTTAAACTTGCTAATTTAATCTAATAATTCTAGTACTACTGATTCTAATCACATAATCCACGCAATGTCTAATTGGCACTATTCATCATTTTATTATTATGATCTACTTGTTACATGCAACATATAAGTACATTACTCCAGTATTACCACATTTATAATACTAAGATACTATAAGCGGACAAGCCTGGATTAAGCGTAGTAAATCAATATAAATCTTTAGAGCTGATACAAATTTTTATTTACAAGGTTTCTTAAATAAAAGAAAACACTGATCATTCTATAATCTACATGTAACGTTATACACGATTGCAGGAGCAGTTCTTAGCAAAACAATTTAAAAAATTTCGACATTTTTGAGTAAATAATAATGCTTATAGAATCTATAAACAAGATTTTAAACTGATTAGTGTAAATTTAATTGTTTTCATTTATTACTACTTTTATGAGTATTTATAATATTTGCCTCCATTTTTCCAGATAAACTGAAGGTGATACATATTTCAATAACATCTATCCTCTGAAAATACTCCCAAAAGTGATCCCTTTATGTAATGAAATTGTTATCTGCCTAACGCCTTGTTACTGTCGTTGTTTCTACTGCCAGTTACGTAGAGAGACTATAGATGTGAGATTGAACATTTTAGATAGTTAAACTGTATTTCAGCTATACTAAATAAGTTTTCAATTGTGCAGCTATATTCGGGTAGTTACCATAATATAATCTACAAATGTGGACAAAAATTACATAATTGATTATTACAAATTCAAAAATAACTACTGAATGTTTATGGATACATTTTCTAAAATTATCGTAACTTATTATTGATAACTATACCAGAACTCATTTGAATAGGCTCTCAATTTAAATGCTAGCGTAGACGAAGCATAATTTCAAAGGTAAAAAGATTTAACCCAGACTTGACTCCTAAAACTAATTTTAGATCATTTCCTACTGACTTTTTCACTAAATAAATTCAAGATTTTACAATATTTTGAAATGAAAATTATGTATCTTGCTGATCCGAACTTCCAGCGCTCCATGAACTATACAAAGAGCATGCAAATATAGCCAAGACGCACAATGTCTCACTTCCTATCTAGAAAAAAAAATAGTTTAAAAATAAGTTACCTTGCTGCGTTTACGATAAGAAGTGTATACCTAGCAGAAACAGCGAAAAATGTTAATAACGGTTTACCAGCGCCTAAATCGGAATAAAAGAAAGTGAATGATATATCAACCAAAATAAGTCGCTAGAGTGATCATAATAAACTATATATATATATATATATTTAAGAGTTAGTTTAAGAGATAAAATCATTTTTAGTGATATTATGTTGTTTTAACGAAAGTGTGCCGATTTCAATTTTTTCAAAATCGTTCACCAATACAGCTTAATTTTGTGTTAAAGCGCAGACATTCAAGAAAAAAAACTACCAGTAGAAGGAACTTATTTAGGAAACACAAAAAATAACTAACGAAAACATATTCCACCAGATGTCGTCTGATACTTTTAAACTCCTAATAAGATTAGCCAAAGACACCTCTGTTCGTACCGCAAATGAATATTTCCCCTGTCACCTCGAAAATTTCTATTCCAATCAACAACAGATCCTTCTAAAAATAAGCTAAAAGAAGCTTCGACGAAATGAATGCCTCTATCGACGATCGACACTCATGCAATTCGTATACGTGCAACACACACGTGGAGACCAAGGAGACGAAGACAGGGTTTTGCGAGACACGAGGGCCGCCGCCGCCGCCGTCTGCGTGTCGTCTACGCGGAACAATCGCCATTCACTTGTCATGCTAATCGGCTGCACACGAGCCGACTTCTCTCTCTCTCTCTCTCTCTCTCTCTCTCTCTCTCTCTCTCGCTCGCTCGCTCTTACCGTGCGCGTCTTGCGCCTATTGAATTGCCTGCTATGCTGCCTTACGGACAAGTTCAAGCACTAGCGAGTACCGAGGCTCTTTGTAGTACCCCGGGCGCTCGCGAGAAATTAACGTCCCGTCAAATTTGCACGGTGGTGCCGGTGGTGGTTTCTTTAGAAGGTATGGGCTATGTGGGGGATTTGGAGTAAGTTGTGAGAGTTTTTACGGTATGGAGGGGTTCTATTTAGCGAAGGAATTTTGGGAATGTGTGATTGGTCGGCGCTGGGGTTGTAACAAGTGAGGAGCACTTGACCGATTATCTTTTGAGAGGTTTGATTTGAAAGATTGATGTGTGTCATCTTCAAGATTTGTGAGACTGACTTATAGAGACTTATAAATATTATGCCACCAATTAACAGCATAAACGTAACGCGATTCTTAAACCAATTTTGGACATGGATGGAAGAAGAATGCTTCTGATTCTTTACCAATCTTTTGATTCAAATTTCATTTTAAACACATTTGAATTCAAAGAACTAATCTATTGATTATTGTATTAACAGTAAAGAAAAGTATTCCGGAGGTATATATCCAGACTGAATATTTTAAGTGATTCAAGATATCAAAGTGTTATGAATTTTTATACATAAATAGCAATGAAGCTGATGGAAATTTGAAGTACAGGTTGCTTCCTATATTTCAAGGAACCTTCCAGAGCATTTTCTTACAAAAGACGAAAGAAAATTATTTAGATGTTTACTTACTGCCGTTTTGAAGATTATCCAACAGATCACTCTTGTAGACACTTTGACATGTCATAAGTACATAACTTCTTGTCAAAGTTCATAATGTAACATGAATGCTAAAACTTTGATGTCCCTTAAAGTCTTATACTTATTATGGATAAATAATGTTCTGATTAAAACGAATCTTCTATATCTATATTAAACGTAAAATATTTCTTATTTTTTTCTCAGCAAACCGATCAAAAACAGAAAAAAATACTATGTTTATATGCTATCATATCAGTAGATCCATGCATCTTACTCGTGATTCCTAAGACAAAAAGAAGACGAAAAAAAGAAAGAAAGCCATCCTCAACACGGATACGTTTACACTCTCATCTCTCGGACTTCCTTATGAATACCACACGCTTAATATAATTGTTACCTCTCTCTCCAAGACGTTCTCCTCTCTTCTCCAATATATTTCTTTCTTCGTCTCGAAAACCCAACACCACCAGCGACCAATCCCGCAGATATAGACGCACACACATGATCAGAAAGAGAGAGAGAGAACCCCCTCGTCGCCGTACATAATATTGGCTCCCTCGTGTAAACGTGATGCGCGCGGTCCAAGGATATAGCCTAGATTTGATTTCATCCCGAGATTATCGGAAGAGAGAAGAAAACGGACCAGTAGCTCCTCACACATACACACACACACACACACACACACACACACACACACACACACACACACACACACACACACACACACAAACACACACACACACACACACACACACACCCACATATATATATACCTACACACAGACATACGTATATATATATTTTAGAGACCAGAATCTCGGCACGTCTCTCTTCGGGGATCGCGCGCGTTGATTTCCATACAGGAAGCCCTCGTAACAAGAAACCTCCCTGCCTCGCTCCTTTCTTTCTTTATAGCTGCGCTACCTTCCTTCTCTATTTTTTTCTTCATTCTCCTCATCATCGTGTAGTCCACGGGACAGCCAACGTGCGCCCGATGTAGGTATACTATACCTCGAGAGAAATTTTCCCCCCTCGAAAAATGTGACGTGGCTTGACGAGCTGCTACTGCTGGGTACGCTGTTGCTGCTCTCCGTGTTCTTGCGATCGCTCTTGTGTGCCACGCGCGACACCGCCCGTTTTATTTCCACTTGTGTTACTCGTCGAATGATAAACGTGTTTTCGTACTTTGTAGGGAATCGCGTGGATCGTCTGTACGAGTTGCGACGTGATTGTTTATAGGATTTTCATGATTTTATGTATATAAGTAATGTAATTGTTTCTTGCTTACAGTTATAATTTGTTTAAAGGGAAATGAGAAAGAAATGTAAATGGTTAATGCTTAATTTTGTAGTTGATTATTTATCTTCATTTCGAAGCCCAATACGAAGATAAACGCGTTTCAAAGTTTAAGACGAAGAAGATGGCCATTCAACTTTCGCGGTTAACGCCATTCACGAACTCAAATTAACAAAACTTCGTAAACACGTAAATAGCTCTTATTTAGAGGGATACACATACATTTAAAACCTACTTTACGCATTTGTCTAGTGTTATAATCATTTTCATAAACCTTTAAATTGCATTACTCTTCTTCGCAAATCTCTGAATCACGTTACTGTTCATCGGAGGCATCCGAACTTATATTATTCGATTTATACGAGTAGTATTCGATGTGAATCTTAAAATGATGATAAGCATTTGAAAAATTATTAAAACATTCTTGTTTTACTAAGACTCTAAGCATTCCGTAATATATTGTGAGCATATTTACTGTAAAATATAAAATAATTATTCATCATTAAAAAGGTTAATGTTATTTTATAAAAAGTCTTAAAAATAAAGATAAACAATAAATAAAAATATTATTTTCATTGTACTGTATAAATCCTACTATACTAATTTTTCATTTACAACACCTGTTACATCCAAATAATCTCCAAAAGCACATAACTCGCCGAGTCAACCAGCCAAAATCCTTTGTTTCTCCCACAGTACACGCCTTTCTCGACTCTCAAAAAATCTTGATCTGTCATTCTTCGCATAAAAGGCCTCTCGCTCGCAGAACAAACAATTATGCAAATAAAATTTCACCTGCAAGTGTACAGCACCGGCAGCCCCCTACCACTATTATTCATTAACAAACAATCGATGATACCTGCCGTGAATGAGCTCCACAGCTCCAAAGACTCAGTTTCCACTCCGTGTAAGAGGACGGAAAAGTGCGTGCGCTGCTCGTCCGGGGGGAAAAAGGCGGCGCTCTCGGTGTAGTGCTCTTTATGCGCCGTCGCGACTCGCAGCTCGCAACAAAAGTCGTAGTATAGTTATATATACGGTGTACCCCCAAAAAACTTGTCCCAACTGTACGGTTCCGCTTTTCTTTGTGTGCCGCGCGCACCTCGGATCGTTAGAAAAATAGTCCGGAGAGAGAGATAGAGACTCTAATCCCCCCGTTTTGGGAGTAGAGAAGGGAAGGGAAGGAAAGATGATGCGGAATTTCGCATGTATGAGGGCCCCGGCGACTCCGATTCGTTCGGGTGCCCTTGCACAATGATGTCGGTCATTGTCGTTATATGTATATGTATGTACGAGCGCGTGGTCGCTCTTTGCGTGTGCGCCACTCGACATAGTTCTGCTGGTGCAGTACAGGGTATATGCAGCATTTCCCTTTTATGGGCTAGCGTCGAGTGGGGCAATTTTGGTTCTTGAGGACAACATTAGCTTTATTGTAGATTTAAAAATATATTTGCTAGGATCAGTTGAGGTAATGGTGCATATATTGTGATCATAATGTAATTATTCTCAGTTTTTTTTTTTCATTATTCAGATGGACTTTGGTGATTTTTATGACGAAATCAGACCTTTTAGTCTAGACACTTTGCAACTTTGATATTTTATTTATGAAGAAGAAAGAAAATTGCATATTAACATTAAGATTATGTCATTAACTTTTTCCCAAGTTTTTATTATAAGAAAGCTATTACTTTCAAATATAAAAATACATTTATAAGTCGTTCACGCATTCCTGATCGTCTAAACTTAGTCTAAACTAGAAATAAATAAAACTGGTCATTTGTATTACCCACATTCCATTATCATTAAAAAATAATGAATCTTGGTGTCTGATAAAATATTTTCTTGAAAACATGTTATTTTTTAATTACCCGTGCATAGAAAAAGTCTGGTACAAATCTGGCAAATGTCTGGCTCAGAAAGTCTGATAAAAGTCTGGCTAAGGAGACAATCTCAGACTATGAGCCAGGCTACATGCCAGACTTTTGTTGAATTTTGTCATCCAAATATATTATTACATACAAGTAATTAGGACACTACACTCGCTTATTGATAATATCGACCGGAATCGTACAAAAGTGGTTTTCGATTAAACCATGGAAATTTCTCGTTAAATATTGCAATCTTCTACGAAATTCAAATATGAACATAATATAAGCATAATATAAACATAATAATTATTTCATATATATGTTAAAAAGTAATACGTTTTTAATGATGAACTTGAAAAATTTTTCCTCAAAATCTTTCTTTCAAGATAACTACTTGGCAATAATTCTTTTCATCCTAATACAATGATTGAAAATTTTTCTAAAAATATATTGGAAAATATAAAAAGAATTATGTAACGACTCCATCTTATAAAACCTATAATTATAATTAAATAATAATCATTGGAAGAAAATATTACGTGAACCAGTCGTACTCGTGCACATAAACTTACTTTCAAACGTTTCATTTTTGCCATATTATATCGTATACCGGTATACGGAATACTGCACGAATATACGCGTTCGCAAATCCCGGGCAGGAAAAAAAAGACAGAGAGAGAGACAGTGAGAGAGAGAGAGAGAGAGCGAGAGAGAGAGAGAGAGAGAGAGAGAGAGAGTGACTTCGTCTGTTTTTTTCTTTCTCTTTTCCTACTACTCCCGTTCGGTCGATCCCTCATTCCGTGTACGTGAGCTTTCGAGGGTTCTTATGAGCATATTGCCACGGGAGTCTCTCTCTCTCTGTATATCTCTCTCTCTCTCTCTTTTTCTCTCTCTCTCTCTCTCTCTTCCTCTCTCACTTTCTCTTACTCTGCGGTGTTTCATATTTGTGCAGTTTTCTGTGATTAATGCAGTCATGCCCGTTTCACGGTTTTTATACGGCGCAAAGGAAAAACGCTTGTAATGGCCCTGTAAGTAACTCTGTGGTTTATTATTATTATTATTATTCACGAGGGTACTTTATTTGATACTTGATATCGATAGAGCATTTACGATGAAGTGAATGTTGTGTTTTTCCTCGAAGGGTGTCCCTTAATGGTTTGCATGTACGTTTTTGTCTTGTTATTGTTAAGTTGAGAATTCAGAGGAAATGATTCTTAACAGACGTATTTTAATGGAGCACTTTTTCATCGAAGAAAATCTGTTTTTGTTTAATTGCTAAGAAATTTTTAGTTTGAATTAAATAAAAGTAATTTAGTACTGAACATTGAATTGCCAACAAACTATGAAGTGACTTTTTATTTTGAAAATTAATTATTATTTTCTATTTGAGTAATTGAAGATTCATGTGCAATAAGGCAATTGGTACTTCTCATGCTTTGATCTCAGTTAATACTGTAACTCAATTAATACATCATTATATGAGAAAAAATCATTAAAACAATTTCACTTTATTTATACATACATATTCATCGAGCGAGTTGTTAATTACCACCCACCAATGATCCCAATAAATTTTTCAATCAATTAAAAGCGTGAAAAAAAAATTTGCGCAGTCTGGCGATCTCCAGAGCACAATAGCTACCAAATTAAGCGTTACACACACCGCGCGATAATAAACACATAATGCCACGCAATAAAACGCTTCTCTCTCTCTCTCTATCTCTCTCTATCTCTCTATCTCTCTCTCTCTCTCTCTCTCTCTCTCTCTCTATCTCTCTTTCTCGCTCTCTCTCTCTCTCTCTCTCTCTCTCTTTCTCGCTCTCTCTCTCTCTCTCTCTCTCTCTCTCTCTCTCTCTCTCTCTCTCTCCTCTCTCTCAGTACTCATTATGGACACAATGTCTGGTGCTCATCGACTTAGCACGCCCCGCTTTACCGCTGTGTCCCCTGCGCGCAATTTTTCCTATACACGATCCCGCCCTACCTAACCTTCAATCCCGTCTGTCTGTCTACTGAGCTTATATTCCAATCGTTGCAGTGACACTGGGAACGAAAAATTAAAATGTATGAATATAATACCACCATCAACCTGAGCTGCAAAACTGCGCCAAAGTTTTTGAAAAATCGACCGAGATGAGGAAACAAAAAAAGGATTTACACGCGGAAAGGAGGCGAGAGCGAGCGAACAAAGAATCGTTGAAAAAGAGAGACAGAGAGAAAGAGCAGGAGGGGAGTTTATACGGTATCGGTAGGGTGGGACCGGGGGCACCCATAGGTCGCCCAGGTGCACTCGAGAGCGCGAGAAAACAGGGGGCGAGAGAGGGAGAGAGAGTTTAGCTAGGCTAGGGTCACCATTCTCTCTCTTTCGCTCTCTCGTCTCCCCTATAGTATACTCTCCGTGTGTCTCTCGTGCTCTCATTTTCTTTCACCAGGGCTTCAAAATGTTGGATATCCGAAATTTGTAATTGAATGAATGATAAATTTTCGAGTTATTATGTGGGTTGAATTTCAATGTGCCGTGCCTCGAACACTTGTTCCTTGGTGCTTTTTGTGAAGAATTTATCGATTCCTGAGATTGGGAAAACATGCTTTTTTTAAGTTTATTGATTTTATCGGTAGGGTGTATATTACGTCCTTGAAATAAATAAGTATAGGTGTGTTCTAATTAATCAAATTGCTTGAATAATGTGCTGGTTTGCAGTTTCTCTAAATAAACCATTCAGTAATGAATGATGTTAGAAAAGTTATAGGTCGTCATGCAAGCTTAAGCAACGCGGAATTTTGAGTTTATCAATCGCTTTATGATCAATCAATAACCTTCTAATTATTTTAACTTAAGAATCTAGGGAATGGTCGAGACGAGTTTTCTTTTATTTGTCATTTGTTATTGTAATTATGACGTCTAACCTTTCAGTCTAACCAAATATATACTGCTGATCTTGTAATACAAAAAATTGGTAATCAGTTCTTCAATTAACCAGTCTATCATACAATCCATTTACTCAATACTTGCACCCTCGATAACTTAGTTCCGGTTTTCCTTACTACCCTGCCCGATTCGCCAGATCTTCAGCCATTCCCAAAATTAACCATATCACCAGTTTAGGAAAATATTTGATCGCCCTAACCCCACAACATAACAGTCCTCCACCGATCAACATGCAGATAGAATCAAGCTACTAAAAGAAGTAACCGATCCACTCGGTGTTTCTTCAAATCCCCACAACACGACAAGTGGCCTCCCAAACGCATCCAATGAATCGGCAAACATTCAACGCATTCTGAGACTCTCCATCTCCCAATGCCAAATCCGATTCCAATCACCGATTCCGATTCGTTCCACGACGCAACAGCAACGACAACAAGAACAACTCCAAAAAAAAACTCGAAATATTCATCATTTACGAATTTGCCTCTGAGCAGGCAGCCTCGGATCCCGATCCTCTGGACCTACACGTCAACAGAGTCTCTGATCCATCTTTAAAGTGGCATAAAACTCATACAACCAGATCCATACAAATTTTAAGATGTCTACAAGATAGTAAATATTTTTCTCTACTTTCACGCATCCCAGAATATTTATTCATACAAGTAGCATCAACGTTATTCAACAATAAAAGTCAAAACGAGTCTTCACGAAAGCTTAGTCCTAGACCACACGACATATACCGGTGTGTGAATGTGAATGTGAATCTGAATCCGAATCCGAATCCGAATCCCCCCTTACTCGTGTTCTCCGTTTCTCTCCCCTCGCTCGCTCGCAGGGGCCCGCAGCAGGAGGGTGAGCGCGCGCGCGTTTTGGGAGGGGGGACGAAACGGCTACCTGAGGTGTCCCGAGCCGGGATCCCTTCGCTCTCTCTCTCTCTCTCTCTCTCTCTTTCTCTCTCTTTCTCTCTCTCGCTGGTTGGGCGCCCAACTGTCTACTCTTAGCTAGAGTCTCTCCGCGGGTTTTTCGAGCTCTCCGAGTTTCTCTCTACGCTTGGCTCTTGGTGCTATTTCTCTCTCTCTCTCTCTCTCTCTCGCTCGTGGCTGGAGTCTCGCTTTATTGCTGGCTGGGCTCTCTCTCTCTCTCTCTCTCTCTCAGTCTGTCTCTGTTTCGAGTCTGCTGGCGCTGGGTTCGTTTTTTTTTCGTTTTTGGAGGAGGAAGCTTCTTCTTGCTTGTTGGGTACCGGTTGCGTCGGCGGATGAATGGAGGACGATCTTGAAAGAAAGAAAGAGAGAGAGAGAGAGAGAGAGAGAGAGACTCGATGAAATGCCGCGGAATTACTACCCTTACCTGGCTACCGTTCAGTGGTGCTCAGTTTTGGGAGGCGGTGTGAGTTTTGTTAGGTGCGATCCTGATTTAATTTGTGGCAAGATGGAACTGAAATAGTGATTAAACGGTAGCGTTTGAATTATGATGCTAGCTTTAAAATCATAATTGCGATGTTATGTAAAAATAAAAAAATTAATTTTCAAGTATGATTGGAAAGAATAACGTTGTTTTTTAAAACTAATAAATTCGAGAAATTATAGTTTTCCGAAGACTTTGATATTATAATAATTTTACACTACTGGATTTACCTTAATTTTTGTTTAATTAAAAGAAGAATATTTTTTTCTGTAATCTACCGAAACACTGAATAAAAAATCCCTCGAATATGTTAACTCTTATTAGGAATGAAAGAATGCTAATAAATCAATGACCAAAAAGGATGAGTAGATGAAGGAAAATTTTAAACTAGCGGACAAATATTAAATTTTCAAATAAATATTTCATGTTGTGAAAAGGTTGTATAATTAGATATTTTTATTAATCATTATTTATGTACAAAAGAAATAATATTAATATATATACATCGCTTTGATTCGTTAACAGAATAATATATAAATTAACATATTTTTCGTAAAGCTTGTAATGTATTGATATAGCATTAACATTTATATATGACAACAACTATGTAACTATAGAACATTTTGTATTGCTTAAAATTTAAATACGCGGATGTATCTTAATCAGACTTGTAAATGCCGAATGAATAATTTGGTTAATTGATTCCTATTTATTCGAGACGTTGATATCACACTTGTAAGTAATACCGTTCGAATGAATGTATTTTAATATAATTAAGTAACCGCTTCCTTTATTCTCATGCTATTTAGATCTTTAACGGTTTAATATTTATTTTGCAAGTACGTAAAACCTGTAACACACAAAAATTAATATAATTAGATTTTATTTTCATGGATGAAACTTAAGTAGAACATGTATAAGTATAAGTTTACGTATTAGTGCAAAAAATCTTTTAATATATAGAATTCCATTTAACGATACATGATTTGCAATGAAAGAATTATCATAAGTAATAATAAAGTTTTAATTTTTGTGTAGTATAACATTATAAACTATTTTTCAGTTACTTATTTTATATGAAAAAAAGAAGTTATCAATATGTTAATATTAAATGCCTATTTTGATTGCTGATTTCATCCAAAACTTAAATTCTTATTCATGCTCGTGGCGCCTTAATCACCAGAATAAATGTATTTCTTATATTTTTTAAATCTTAAAAATGTAGCATCTTATTTAATATAAAAAAATGTTCTAATGTAATATTATTATCAAGTTGTAAATATTCGTTATTTTTGTGTTTAATGTATTTCACTCACATCCTATAATTTTTAAACTTACAGAAGTTCAACAAAGAAATCATCGGTTATTGGGTAATTTTAACGAATCTGTTAGACTTTATGACCTCGTGTCTTATGTAGTGACAATGCAATAAACTGTAAAATGTCATTGTACGTCAATTCATATCATTTTACCATTTTGTGAACTCAATTTAAAATATTACCTCCATAACATGTCGCTTCTGTAATATCCTAATTATTTCACGCTGTTTCGAATAAATTCATGAATAGCTTAAATAATAATTTGTTTCAATTTTGCAATTGCAATGTAGACGAATAATTTATGCAGTCGATGAGATTCTAATTTAAATTTGAGTTCGTATTAAATTGCGAGAAATTCATTTTTCTTTTAAACCAGAATTTATACTTTCCTGCGTGGCAACTTTTTTTAAACGAAACACTTTAACTTTTTAAAAGATATGAAAATGAAACACTCTATTTCAAGCAATCGAAAAGGTAGATGATGTCAAATACTAATTAGTTCAGGTACTTTCAGAAATACACAATGTAAGTTGTACAACTTTACGGATGAAAATCTAACAATTTTGAGAAAATCAACCTATTGGAAATAGCAAAACCAGTATAAGTATCCTACTATCATGCAAATTAATGTTATCTTTATATTGAGAGAAAAGAGTTGTTATTGTGAATATGGTGAAATAAAAATGTTCTTTGTAATTAAAAAGTTCTTTATTTGCTTAAAGTTTATTCTTCTATTTTATGCTTAATTAATATTTGTGTCGTTTATTTATGTTCACTACAAAAATGTGAAAACACACGGTTATTAACGAATTCGCAACTAGCTACTTTTTTCTGTTTGTTAAAATTTATTTGTTTATTTTAAAATATACATTCGTTTGTAAAAATAATCAACTTCAAATATAATCACTGATGATTTGTATGTTACTTTTCCACTTACATTTTTTTATGTGTGGATAATCAAGAACAATTTGTTTATAAAAAATATGCACATATTTTATTTCTTAAAGTAACATAGGTACAATATTATGTGCTATTCATTTATAACAAAGAGTGCGTGTTAGTTATTTTAACCGTGCCATACACTGGGATTAGATTTTCACTGCAGAAATTGTAGAAAGCAGTAAAATTTGTTAATAGTCCATAGATATCCAGTTTGCTCAAAACAAAATTTGCTTCGCCATCACACAATCAACCTTTTCTTTCTCAATCCATAATTACCTTGAATTCGACGTCTACTCCACGGAACGGCAGGCGCCAGCCGCGAACAATTCTCCTGGCGCGCACCTCGGCGCACCCTCGATTTGGTGTCTCCCGTCCATGGGCTTCCCATCCTTATCGAGCGTCGTGCCATTCGTGGGCGCCAGCAACTGCGGTATCTGCGGCGCAGTCAGTCCGTCTTTCGTCTCCTTCTCCTCCTTCTTCTTGCTGAAGACGCCCGTGATCGTCTCCTCGGCCTTGACCGCGCCCACGTGTATCTTCTTGCCCAGGTCCTCGGTCTTCTGGCCCAGGAAGCCCAGCACTCCCGCCTCGCAGTCGTTCAACTGCCACAGAACCAGGAGGACCAACGTCGATAGCAGACACTTGTTCATGTTGACGGAGAACTGGTGGTTTGAATGTTTTGGATTGAAGTTGCGGGAGTAAGCGGCGAAGGAGGAATGAAGCGATTGCCGGGACCGCCGAATTTATACTGAACTCGCGCGGGAGACGAATAGACGTTTACGCACGTTCGGACAAGAGCCTGATTTCCGATGATTGCTCGGTGTTTTACGGCGAAACTGGTTTTGGCTGATTGTCGAGGAAGAGCGGTGCCGAGGCCTTCGGACTCTGTCGTACTTTTCTCGCACTCTGATATAAGCGGATTCTGGAAAACAGGTTTCTATTTTGCTGCACGAAGGAGGACCGAATTTTACTGTTGCTGCTTGTGCGAATGGCGAGATTGACTTTGGGCTTGTGTTTGATAGTAAAGATGGTTGAGTGCTTGATACAATTGTGAAAAAGACTTGCAGGATTTTGGCGAAAAGGGGACAAAATTTCAAGTGTATTTTATTTGTATGCACTTTTAATTTACTGTGCAAGTGAATATAATATTAATTTTTATTCTTTGCGTTCATTAGTAAAAGAAAAATTGTACTTCGTTTTACGGAAATTTCATTGCAATGTATATAGGTTTTCTAAAATAAAACATTGCGCAACTTAATTATTTAATGACTAAGAGCTTCAAAAATAGAATACTTCAGATCAGAGGGAACATCTACTTTGATTAATCTATCGATATATGTATATATATATATATATATATATATATATATATATATATATATATATATATATATATATATATATATATATATATATATATATATATATATATATATATATATATATATATATATATATATATATATATATATATATATATATATATATATATATAAAGACATGTCTTAACTAACCGACTCAATCAGTCATCAATGCTCAGCCAAACCTAACAACATCTAACTTGAATAGTATATTGCTTTTAGAGCATAAGCAGCAAATAAGAAGGCCTTTGATGAAAATCAACCCCTAATGGAAGGTAAAAGCAGTAAAATGTGTGTTTAAAGATTTATTGAAAATCTCTTAGGTCCGATAAGAAAGTGACTTAAGTAGTTTTGGTTTAGAAGGTTTAATAAATATGGTATTGAAAATAGTGACTTATTGTGACGTGTAGGATTTAAATTTTATAATCAAAGTTATTTGGGAAAACCCGTTATTCATTAATTTAGACTGCTGTATGTAGTTATTCAAAAAACTGCTGCCAATTCATTGGCACATAGCTTCCTCCAAACTAATCCACTGTTCCAATATGAAACGAACATTGATTTAATATATTTGTTATAATTATCCATTTGTTCGTTTTTTGCTTAATAAACTTCTTCTATAATGTTAACATCATACAAATCTTTACTCTCCTTTCCTTAGCGAGCCCGAAAACTCCAGAGTAGTAAGTTTCAAGTAAATCCGATTAATTTTGAAAATGCTGTCCACCATATTGGTTATACCATTTTGAATTTTGTATTTTTGTCAGCGGATTCATGATCAGTGTCGCCCAAAACCACCCAATTAGTAAGTTTCAAGTGAATTTACAGTGAATTTTAAAAAATACGTCCACTATATTGGATCCGCCATTTTAAATTTTGTATTTTTAAAATGTTGGAGAGTATCAAATTTTATCAAAATATATTACCGTAGAAAGTACGCGAGAAAGAACGTAATAAAGGGTTAAGATGCGCGACTGCCGTCCAAGCAGCATGAGTGCGATCCCCGATCTCTAATATATTTTTCTTTATTTCTCGATAATCACAACCGTTACAATGATTCTATTTTACATACAGTTTCGAATCTTTAGCAAAATACGAAAAGAATGAGCCTTGAATAGACATGCATGATCATGCCGTTTCCAATATACAAGATATAAAAAAACGAATCATAAACTCAAATATCTCGGAAATTAGAAGACCTTATGAGCTGGGCAAATAACTCAGCCAAGAGATAGTAAGAAGCTGCCATTTTGAAAATTTTCAGATCGATTGCTGCAGTTTTCCCTTACTCTTTTTATCGTACGACATAGAGAATCGATTATAATACAAAATCATTTTTTTCTCGGAAGCAAAAAAGTATTAAAACTTTCAAATTTTGCTAAATTTTCCTCTCGGTGTTACTAATGACCAAAAATTTTTTGAATTAATTTCCATGATATATTTACAAAATATAATCGTTTATATAAAATTACGTTTTCGTGTATAAGAATAGAAGGGAATTAGCTTATACAATATTTGTAGTAGCAAAAGATAGATAATGTTATACTATTTCAAATATATTGTATATTGTATCCGAATTAATTATATTAACCCAATTACCTATAAAAGAAAACCTGAAAAATAAATCAAAAAATCCAAAAATCGCTAAAAAAATAAAAACGTATTGACCAATCAAAAATATTATTTATCAGCCGCCTTCGTGCATCAAAAACAAAAAACCGCTTTCAATTCATCGGCACTTAGGTTCCTCAAACTAAATGAATTGTTCCAATATAAAATTCTTTGTTCAAATAAATTAATTTTAAATTGCTATATCTCTTAATTCTAATTAAAAGCTCAAAACAGGTCTGCTTCTTTTATCATTGATGGATTATCCATAGATATTTTTTTACTAAAATTACACAACTATAGGTTATAATCTTTATCATAGCAATTTCTTCTCTTTACGTAATTTATTAAAATTATTTAATTATTTAAATTATGTGTAATCAGATGTTAGTACATATAGACTATCTGACTTCATCTAAAATTTTTTGAACGATATTCCATAATAGATTTTTGAGATATAACCGTTTAAACTAATTTTTTTTTCATGTATAATAAAAGAAAGGAAAGAACCTATCCAAACTTTGCGATTGTAAAGGATAGGAAATTTATGCTCTTTCAAATGCATTATCACTCAATAAGTGATATTGTTTCTAAGATATCAAAAAACTCGATAAACGAAAACTCAAAAATCGAAAGACCGCCCAACAACGAAAACACATTGAAAAAAAAAAATATTTTTGAGCCGCCTTCCTCAGAAAAACAATTAATCTATTGAGCCCCAAAGCATTAATTTTCACTGTGTATATTCAGAGTAGTGCCGATCCACATCCATACACACACACACATACACACACGAATACACAAACACTCGCGCACGCACGTACACACACGCATGCACGAACGCAGTTTACAAAAGAAACAATATTTCGCACTAATGAAATTATAGCTTGATATCTTTTTGTAAATAGTTGTCGCGGAAGCGAGCTGAACGCATTGTCTATACATGATCCTTGAAAGAAAAGAATCGTTGAAATGCTATAATCAGTACAGCTGTCAAATTGCGAAAATAAAAGTTTTTTGTTTACTATACATGTATCTATCGAGCATTTTACATACTGAATTTCAATGATTATTTTCTAAGCATCGCGTAAAAATTATGCGTTGAGCTCGCTTTTGCGGTAACTACTTACAAAAAAATGTCAATATATAATTTTTGTTGTGCTTAATATTATTTCGTTCATGACATCCAAGGGCACAAAAGTGCTAACCTTTCTCCACATTTATATATTTATAGTCAGTATATACCTATGCTTTCGTCGCGCCTTAAATGAAAAATTGCATGCATAAAACTAAAAATCGATAATGTCGGTAATGGGTACAAGGTATAGGATTCCGCTTGCCCCTTAAATAGGAAGAAATTATTCGAAATTTGAGTCCGAATATTCTGCTTTTATATTATTCAACTATACTCCCGTTAGAATTACATCGCTAAATTAAACTTTAATCATTAGAATTGAAGATCATTATACAAAGATGGAAAGTACATTAATTATGAGAAAGGGTCGATCTCAATCAGTAAATTAGAACAATTTAATACGTCTACAGCAACGCTTCGACGACTATATTGTCGTTTTCTTTAGTTTCTAAATTTATTGAATGCTATATATAATATACAATTATACATGCATTAAAAATACTTCATACACAGTCATTTATACTACTTAATATGCTACATATGATACTTATTCATTGGCACTTAGCTTCCTCAAACTAAATAAATTGTTGCAATATGAATTTCTTTATTCTAATACATTAATTTTAAATTGTTATATTTCTTTCTAATTAAAAGTTCAAAAAATGGTGTTTTTTATCATTCATTGTTTGTCAAAGGATGAATACAAAAAAGTATGAGCTTATGATCATAAATTGCATTATCGATTTCAAAATATTGTGAAAAGAAAAATCGTTATAAAACAAAAACGAATCGACGAATCTTTATTTTTCTTTTAACTCCGTATCTTCATAAAAAAGAACAAATATAAATTTGTTTGTTTAATAAAAAATGACCGCAACATTTACGAGATTCAAGCAATAAAAATTAAAAATAAGATATTGCCTCAAATATCTTGAAAGATAAAAGACCACATAGTATTGTCAATCATATGATTTTTCATCATTTGTTTCCCAGATATCGCCGTTTAAACGCAAAATGTCTTTTCCGTGTATAATGAAACAATGGAAAAAGCTGAGCAAAAATTTCGGTTCTGAAAATATAGGTAATTTATGGTCTTTCAAATGTATTTACACTGAGTCGATGATATTATTTCTAATATACCAAAAAGTTGAAACTTAAAAGAAAACAAAAAAATGAGCCCTGAAACATTAATTTTAACCGTGAATATTCAGAGTTGTTGATCCATATACGCTCAGACATTATCTAAAAAATAGTGTATTTTGATTTATAGTGTCTCAAAACATGTTTCTATAATGATTTTAGTATAACTTTTTTATTAGCATCACAAAGCTGCGTCTATGAGGAAGCAATTTAACCGATTTGTAATATTGTGAATTTCAAGTAATTCACAACAGCTAAAATAAGTTTATGAATCATCACCTTAAGCTTCACTTTTTTTATTTGTAATTCAATATTTTTAGTTATAAATATATAACACAATGCACAGCCAATCAAGGATCACGCCAATGTAAATAAAATTATTTTTTCCACATACATTAATATTATATATATACTAAATAACATCAGAATTAAGGTGATGCTAAACCCACTTATCACGGACAATTACGAGGACCTACTTTTAGCAATTAATTTTCAGTTTTTATTAAATATCTATCTGGAACGTTGTTATCCTAATAAAAATCAACAACTTTCCATATACTTTTTTGCAAAATTAAAAAGTAAATAAAAAATGTGATTCCTTGTATTTTCCGACAACACGAAGCTTTAACATCACCAATATGATTTTGAAAGATTTTAATAAATTACATTACTTTATCTTGTTAAAAATAATCATACATAAATGTAGATATAAAGCAATTGTACAAATAATACATTTTGACTAATGTAGACTGTACAAAATCAAGATATATAAATGAAAAAGTTATTAACTTATTATGTACTAAATATTAGAAATAGTATTAGCATATATGAAACATATAAAAAAGATTATTTCATATAGTTTATAGTAAATATAACAATTAATACCTTAACAATAAAAATATGTAATAACTACAACGTGATTATAATAATTTCGTTAAATTAATATTTTTCATTCTTCGGGACGTTAATATCATACACGTGAGGAATACCATTCGAATAGATGTAATTTAATATATTATGTATAAGTGCCGTCTTTTCTCCACTGCTATTTACATCATCAACAGTTTCATTCTTTTTGTGCAAACGCACAAAATCTGCAACATAAAATGAGTATAATGTTTAGTTAAATTTTCCGTGGATAATATATATTAATACTTACACACTCAGGAAAACAAGTTTTTACTTCCAGCGGAATTCTTCTTAAATATGCGCCAACAAGAAAATCTACATGATTTTAAATGATTCCTCTATGATTGAAAACAATTCACTTGATTCAAAAAGAATCCTCTTGAGTCGAAAAATGTGACATTTTTGTCTTTGAGAGGAGTTGTTCTCAATAAAATTGAATCTTTTCAAGGAAACAGAAATCGTTTTGCATCAAGCAGATTTTCATCTTGACGCACATTTAAGAAGAATTCCGCTTGATGTAAGAATTTATTTCTTTGAGTGCGAAACATAAACAATTTCCAAATGCGATGATAATAAGCAACATGTAATCAATAAGTTAATATTTGTTTGAGCAGATTTTCATCTTGACGCACATTTAAGAAGAATTCCGCTTGATGTAAGAATTTATTTCTTTGAGTGCGAAACATAAACAATTTCCAAATGCGATGATAATAAGCAACATGTAATCAATAAGTTAATATTTGTTTACAGTATAACCATAATAATTATTTAAAACTTCTTTCTATTTAATTTGTTCATTGGTATTCTCATAGTCTTTAAAATACACAAAATGTAAATAAAGAAATCATCATCGATTATTAAAAATACAGTCAAAACAGTATAAATATCTGACTCTCGCGCAAAATTTTTTTTTTTTTTTAATTACCTTACATTTATGACTACTCTACAGGGCGTATTTCACCGAACATGTAGATTTCGCCAGGCTTGCATTTTTTTGCGCTCGTTATCATGCTTCTTTGAGCCAATCTTACAGGCCCCCTCTTAGATTTTGGGCCCGTCGTGGGCATCTCCACCTCGGATGTATCCAGAATATTCTGCTCTTCAGCTTTCTTCTCCTTTTTCTGCTCAATCGTCACCTTGTTCCTGCTGTCGAAGATACTCTTGTCAACAAGCTCTGCCTCCTGGTTCGGCTTATCCTTAAACCACCACAGTGCCAGGAGGACCAACACCGACACGAGATACTTCACTGTGACTGGTAATTCGCACTGATACAGCAGCCACAGGGTCAGAAGGACCAACGATGACACGAAATACATCTTCATGATGACTATATGAGAATTGGTGTGACGGGTAAAACTGGAGGAGAACGAAGAGGTGAATTGAAGACTGAATGGAGCGATCGGCCTCGACGACGAATTTATACTGATGTTGAGGAAATACTTTGAATTTTATGCGAGCATCGAGCGAAATTCCCCATATTCGATGCTATGCGGAGAAACTGGTTATGGCTACACGCGATGTCACTGTCATTCGGTTCATTATCTACGCGATTTTGTTGTAATATGACGTAAGATATTCCGAAAAGCATTTTGTTTTCACAATAAGCACCGAATTTTACTGTTTGTATGCGGGCATCTGAAGATTAGGTTTGGTATATATGTAATGTTTGAGTTAATCGAGTGCTTGTTTTAATTTGGGACTTGTTTCTTTTTTAGTATGTTAGCATAAAATATACAATCGTTTTTATCGATCTGCAAAAGAACAAACGTAAGTTAAAATTTTTGCGTCATTTATTAAATGAAATAATGGTATTTTTTCATGGAAATTTCGGTGCATTTAATGATTTTCTAAAAACGAGAATTATGATTAAAATTTGTTTTGGATTGATAACATTGAATAATTATTTATGTATAACTTCAAAGAGGTTTTCAATACGAGTCAAAGGCGAGCAAGCACGAGCCTAAGGCGAGTTTGTATTGCGAGCTGAAGACGAGTATTGCAAATACACAAGGGTGAAAAAGGCCTCTCCCCCATGGTACACACCATATTTTTTGTCAAACATGTTTTGTCAAACCGATCTTAGGTTTGTACTATAAATGTCTTGCCCTTTTCTTGACACCTGCACTAGAAATATCTGCCGTACAGTGTAGTCTGTTAATCTGTTTCTTCTATCTATCGTCCTCTCTCCTTTTCGTTGCTGCTTGATACGGTAGTTCATTTTATGTCTACTACTGAAAGCTTAACGGTACCTAAATTGTGTTAATAGTAAGAAAATTACTTTAATAATTCTATTTCCGATCGAATCTACACTAATTAAGTTATGGTATGAGCGAATAATTTTTCTTGGTATTTGGTGATGTAAATTTGAGAGTTTGATTAAAGTTTTGAGAACTAGTAGTAAATATGTAGGAATGATGGGCTGCGATAGGGTAAATCGCCGAATTTGAACTGAAATTTGGCAGATGATTAAAATGTTATACGCGTGTGTCTGCGGTTTCGGCTTCTTATCGACAAAGTATGGACTGAAGTTTTTTAATGTCTATGTGCGAATCAAAAGATATTGATTTAAGCCTGTATGATGGCACAGATCGCCGAGTACTTGGTTTAACTGGGAAGAAAACTATGTTGAAGGGTTTTAGTATAAAATATACGAGATTTTTAAAAAATGCGTTCTATTAATATTACATTTTTAATCTGCAAATGAACAAGATTAAATTAAATTCTCTATGTCAATTATAATAATGAAAATGTACTTTGTTTCACGAAAGCTTTTGTGCACTCTACTACCATTTAAAATATTGCACAACTGAATTATTTAATAATAGATAAGAACTTCACGATTGGAATCTTCCAGCTTAATCAGAGAGAACATCTACCTCAATTAATAAATAATATTTTGATTATAATTTACATCGCACATTTTTCTATCTTGTAGTATAAAAGTTAAACTTCAATTAATGGAATGGAGATTATTATACAATGTAAAAAATAGAAAATACTTTAATTTGGAAAAAGGATCAATCACGATGAACTTATAAAAACTTATAAAGTTTTGTCAGCTATATTGTTGTTTTCCTCTGGCTATACATTTTTTTAATGTTATACATATACACATCCATGAAGAAAATAATTCTTACATGTTTAATTTGTGTTATTTAATATGTTATATGTGATTGTACATCAGCTATCGATAGTCTTATTTATAAATTTGTTCTTATTCAGATAACTTCAACTCAATTATAAAGAATTTCGTATTTCTAAAGTTTAAATACATGCTGGTTTCTATCATATTCTGACTTGTCAATGAAAGATGAATGATTTCATTAAATTAATTGTATTTATTTTTCGAGATGTCAATATCACACTTATAAGGAATGTCATTCGAATAAATGTAATTTCCTCTTCACTCTCCTGATGGTTAGATCTTCGATAGATATATTCTTTGGTATGAATTGGCGATACTGTAACACACAATAATTATAAAAATTAATTTTCATTTACGTAGGTGTGCGTCTATTTCTTGAACGAACTAACCTTAAAAAGTTAGCAAGTGCTTATAAAGCTGTAATAAAGGAAGTTTGGCGATTACATAATAAGAAACGTATCTAACTTCCCCCATGTTTCAAATTAGGTGTAGTACACCTATACAAAAATAACTGCATCGTGGAAATAGCGTCGTAGAAATTCTAAGCTAGCTTATAGCTATGATAAATAGGTAGTTTTTTTAGTTGTGATAAAACGCTTTTTCTCCCATTTCTGGAGTATTTAATGGAGTAATCAAATACGCCACCTAACCTCAAAAAAATTTTAACTACATTTTCGCTTTATTTTTGCATTATAAGTTGAAGAATCCAATAGAATTACAAATGAGAAACATCTACCAAGACATATTTATAGTACAATTCAAGTGGATATTACAAAGCTTTTATCTCACCATTTTCTATCTCTTTGACGCATCAGTGAGAATTTTAATACTCATTTCTTAGTTATTTCCTAGCCAGGAGTTAAGTTAACTTTTGTTTGAACTTAAACTATTTTTACAGGCTTGGAAATGAGTAATAAATCGCTTGAGATCAAGAAATCGATTGCTTTACTCTATTGTACGCTCTAATTATGAAAAAAAGCGTTTCATCGCAACCGGAAAACTAGACCATTTTTTGGGCATTATGTTTTTGCACTAGCCATTTACTGGTCTAAAAATAGATTCAGTTTCCACCAGGGGTGTTTTAAACATGGAAAGCATGTATTAAACGATAACAAATTTATAAAAAAAGATCGATTTTCCCTATAATATTAAATTAATTATTTTTAAATAAAAATCTCTGTTTTAAGTAAAAATACCATTGAAAGTTTTCGAAGAAAATTTTCAAAATTATAGGAGAAAATAGATTTTTATGACGTCATTTATTTTGAAATAAATCACACCTTAAAAATCTATCTTCTCCTACGAGTCATTTAAAAAAACTTTATGCATGGGTCAATTATCTTTTATCGATCCTGAGAAAAAAATAAAAATGTCTAAGACAGCAATTGGGACTTTCCATGAAAAAAGTGAAAACCCATTAGGTCCATCACGTAAAAAACAAAAAAATGATGGACACATATATTTTATTTTTTTAATTAATTAAAAATTAAAGCAGATACAGGAGAAAAAGTAAATTTTAAACGACTGTAACTTGTATAATTTTGATTTTTATGGAAAAAGAAAAAATACGCGTTTATTATTTTTTGGTTTACTACTTGACGGATAATATATATATAATATAATAGATTTTTTCATGCAAAGACCCAATTCTAGTCTGTCCCTACCCTTAAAGAAGATATAATAAGGATACAATCATCAATAAATAGCCGGCAAACGTAACACATTTCCACCTATTATACCAACATCCTGCAATTACCTCGACGCCATTGTTAGTCTATGTCACGGCATGCGCCCGCCATATAAGTTTGACGCGGTGCGCATCTCGGTGCACCCTCGATCGTGTGTCTGTCGTCCCCGGGCTTCTCCGTGGTCTTTGCGTCATCCGTAGGCAACTGCGCCGCCGACGTCTTCGGCACGGTCTGTTCCTCGGCTTTGAGCTCGGTCGGCAGTAGATTCCCACCGACGAAGACGCTCTTGACCATCTCCTCGGCCTTGACCACGTCCTTGTGTATCTCTTTGCCAACCACGTGCGCGCTCTGGCCCACATTCTCGGCCACCTTGCCGAACAGGCCGAAGGCCCCTGCCTCGCACTCGTTGAACTGACACAGGGCCAGCAGGACTAGCAGCGATACGAGATACTTCGTCATATTGAGCGAGAATTGAGAGTTGGATTGATGTTGAAGGAGTTGACGGTGGAGGTGGAATGAAACGATCGGTACGGACGTTGAATTTATACTGAAGCCAGAGAAGGTGCTGAGGATTATACGCGCGGTGCGCCGGGCGAGATTGTCGATAGTAATCGCTTGTTTGCAATAAAACTGCGGCTTTGAATAGTTATCGATGAAGCACGGAGCGACGAAACGCTGTGATGTAAGATGGTTGTAAAAGCAGATATTTCGTTCATGATAAGGGCCGATTATGACTGTTTCTATGTGCAAATCTGAATATTGACATTGGCTTATGCAATTGAAGAGTTGGTCGAATATTCGGTTTAGTTACTACTGTTGGAGATGTTTCTTTTGAACGAATTTTCAAAACCAAGTTTTTTTATTATATTCATTACTTTATTTACAAACAAAAAATTACATATTTTTCCACGATTGTAGGGAGTGGGGGTGAAACTTTCTTTCGCGAATTTTCAGTACATTTTATTACAAAATGAATAATTGTGCTATACTCAGATATTCAACAACTAAGAACATCTAAAATAGTATCGTTTAAATTCAATTAGAGGGAACATCTTCGATCAATAAATAATACTCTCGTTAGAATTACATCGCGCAACTTTGAAACTCTTAATATAACAATCAAATTTTAATCAATTAAGTTAATGACCATTAAACTTTTAGATCATGATGGATCACTGATATCTTAATGTATGTATAAGACATTTGCATAATCGTTAATTTTTATTTATTTATTTGCTGTATGTACGTAAATAAATAAATGGAAAAGTTTCGTTTCTTTTTGAAAAGAATTGGTAACGTAAGGATTAAACTACGTAGACAAATTTAGTTATTAAGAAACATTTAAGGAGCTTATGATAGTAATCATGATAAGCATTATTCTTTGTGCTTTTAAATATTTCTTATGCATGAATTGTCTAATAATTCATTCTTCATAAATATAATATGATTTTTATAACAAAATTTTACAAATAAATTTAAAAGAAATATAAACTATGATTACATTATCTCATTGTGTTAAAATAATCATACTATAAAAATAAGTATGAAGCAATATATAAGTATTTTAAAAATATAATCACTGTACTTAATAAGGCATGTTAAGAAATTTGCTACATCTTATACTTTAATCAAAATTTAAGGTCTTCTCTTCAGGTTTCACTTATGACCCGTTTACCACATTTAGTATACTGTAAAGAAGAGCTTACATGCAAATCTTTAAAACGCATTACGTGTATACGGTATTGCAATAATATTTTTAATATGAAACCTCACCTGCTAATAATAAATCCTGTATCTTCAATAACAGGTATTACATACCAAAGTCCATTACAATGAAACGTACAGAATGCTAAGCACAATTTCAATGATCATAAAATATTTTTAAATACTTCACTTTCGTAAAAGTTATACAAATTTTTAACAAAAAGAATTGAACCGACTTAAAGAAATATAGCGCTCTAAAAAGTAAAAAATAATACCTTCTGTAGAATAACGGGATTTTTAATCGAGCCAATTATTTTCTCAATCTCGTTATTACAGAAAGTTTTACTTTTTACTTTTTAATCATTATATGTTTTGAAGTCAGTTAAATTTTGTCTTTGTTTAAAATATTTACTTAACTCTTTTTAGTGTTCTCAATATAAAATATATACATATATACACGTATACACATATTTGGTCGAAGAAAAATGATAAAAAATAATTTTTATTTGGCCAGTACGGATAGTATTGATCCAATACTAACTCGAAACTTGTATAATACCACCAATGGAACATAATCTAACAGATGAAAATTAGAATTATCGAAATCGGTATATCTGGAAACTAGTTAAGCATCAAAATGTACGAAACAATGACGGAAACATTGATGTCAGAAACTGTTTAATTGGCCAGTACTGGTAATAGTATTAGCCCAGTATCAACTCGAAATTTTTATTGGACCACCAGTGGAATATATACGCTATAAGATAAATTAATTTATACGTTAAGGAGTTACGCGTGAACAGACATAAAAAAGAACTACGGGTCGAATTGATAACCTTCTTCTTTTTAAAGCCGATTTAAAAATACGATTTTATATAATAAATAATTACTCCAGATTCGATATGGAGCTAAGTTATCTTATTTACAAAAGATTTACTTAAATAAGAAAATATTAATATTAACTACTGCTAAAAGTGACTAATTTAAAAATAAAAGCAATCTTAAAATTTTATATCAGCGTTCGAGACACGTGCGAAGTGTATCAATAACGTAAACAAATCTTTCCAAAAAACCCAGAATCGAGACATAAAACTTATCGATTTGAATTGTATACTATATGAGTGCATAATGGCATAAATTGATAGTTTAACGGCCAGCGGCTAATCTTCCTGAATCCCGGCATTCCGTCGTCCATACATCCGTATATGCATACATATACATATATTACCTCACCGGCAGTAAACTTAAAAGACGACATAATCTATCAATTATAAACAGGAAAATTATATAATGGGCGATTGATGCATTAAAATTGGATTTGTGAACAAGAAAATATCTTTTTTGGAGGTAAACAAATATTTCGTAAATTGAATGTTCACAAATGTCAAAATTAGTTTTGAAGTGTAAATTTGAAGTAAATTATTATATTTATTTAATGAACAAAATTATATCCCTAACCATATTTTTTTACTTTATGTTACAGGTGAGTTTCTGAAACTATCATTTTACTAAGTCGCTTATGTTACGTAAGTTTCTGAACAAGCTTTAAAACTGTAAATGTATATCCGAATATATATTATACTACTCATTTACCAAACATTTCTAATATTCTTCCAAAGTAGAATTTTTTAAAAATTAAAATTTCAAATTCGAAAAACTACCTTTCTCTTATTGTCGAATACCAAACCGGCACTCGAAACTCAATCGATTAAAACTACAATTTCATTGTTAGTCTCGACTAATAACACACACAACTATCGCCTGGGAATCCCCTGAAAATTCCGGCAGAAACACACGCTTTAAAGATAAAGAAAAACAAGAAAGAAGGTCGAGCTGAACAGCCACCGCTGCCTCTGATCCATAAGGTTAGGTGTCTCGGCAAACACAGCCGAGCCGAGCCGCGAGCCGAGCGCAGAGTTTAACCTCGCCGCCAGAGAGAGAGAGAGAGAGAGAGAGTGAGAGAGAGAGAGAGAGAGAGAGAGAGAGATACGGAGATCTTCTCCATACTCGTGTAAACGTCGCGCTACCGGTGTTACGAAACCAAGCAAGGTCTGCTCGGATATATATACACTGCCGCACGGAGACACAGCACGGAGAATATATCCTCTCCTCCTCTGTTTTCCGAGTTAATATTTGAACAGAGCGTGCGCGCGCGTACGCACGCTGCTGCGATGTGTATCTTATGTATCTAGCTACCTGGAGTTTGGACGATAGCGAGGTAAAACGATATATCGGAGGTGTACGTATAGCCCTTTTTTTGGGAGTCTAGTCCGTGGGTCTGTCTTTTACCCTTTTTTTTTATCTGGGTGTTTGTGTGCGTTCACTTGTCTCGTTTTGACGATATTTTTTTGAGAACGAATTTTTGGGAGTACACGTTTTGTATACGTGTTTGGGGATAGGCTTTTGCAGAAGGTTCGAGGTCGCATGGATCTTTTTTATTCTTTAAGTAAATAAGGGCAATATGTGTTTTCTATGGTACTGCTTTTTTTCTTTAATGTTTTTCGCGTATTTGTATAGTGTTTGAAAAATGGTTTTCATTTTTTCTCATCAAACATTATCGCTAACTGTATCGCTAACTGTAAATAATAAAATGTGGAATGAAACAATTTCTTTTGAAGAGCAAATAAAAAATTTAAGAATTCAACATCTTACGTTATGTATGTTACAGGCATAGTTCTACAAATCATTGTTATCTTTCGATAAATTCCTTGCAATACGAAATACGTCTGCATTTTGGGCTGTTCCTAGGACCCTTAGAAAAATATATATCATTTCCTTAATATAACATGAAATTTAAGATAATAAAAATGCATATTGGTGGACATCACGTCATCAATTCAAACATGTTTTTGAAACTAAATTTTACTAGAGTGCAACTTTTTATATACTTACATATAGAACAATAAAATACCGGACAGTAATTCTTGAAATTTTTAATGATTATAATGCGACAGAATCATAAAACTTTCGTCTTTGTGTCCCATGCAGATTTCACGTTAAAATAAATAGAAAAATTACATTTCTCAGCTTTGTTGATTGTCTACGTTTATTATTTTAGACGATTCATATTTGACTTTTATACTAAGAACCTTGCAAATTGAATTGTAGAATATATAAATGCTAAATGTAAGAAAGTGGGGTACGGCGAAACTAAAAAGCAAGAATATTTTATCATAATCTGAAATGCTACAATCTATTTTACTTGTTAATCGACTTAAGAAAAAAGAGGAGGTTATCGATTCGACCGGTATGTCTTTCTTTGTCTGTTTCTGCCCATACTTTGATGAAATGTACGTTTGCTCTAACAAGTATGAAATAATCGTTTTCATCATATATTCAAATTAAAATCACAACTTTTTAAAGTCGGCGTCAAAATTTTAACCAATAAACAAATTTTCTTTCTTAAACAATTGATCTGAACTAATCTTGCTAAAACGAGTAATCGTATAATATCAGATTATATTATAAGAATATTATATTAGATCAAATTTCGGCTAACCAAATTCCATAATAGTGCCATGCGCGACTTTGCAAAAATTGGAATAAACCTCCTCTAAATTTAAACAGAATTAATTAGAAACTTATTCTTTTTAGAATTTAGAGCTCAAGAATTGTTACTAAAAAATTATTTAATACATATCGAAATCGGCTATCTTTTTTTAAATAATTATGTATTGCTCAGCGCCACCACCGTAATTTCGTATCATACTACTGTATTGAGGACTGAAAGACCGTTGAATATTAAATAAGTCAATAATAAACTGACATATATATACTGCTTTTTCTATACTTAAATTGTTTTAAATTTTGGCGTCGACTCAAAAAAGTTTTGATTTGAATTTTAATATATATTGAAAAGGATTATTGCATAAATTGCAATGACTTGTATATACTTGTATGAAACATTCTTCAATTCTACTTTGTTACAAAATGTATGTTTTTACTTTTCTACTATGACAGAAAGTGTGTTCCTTAATTTTTATTGTATAAACACCATGACAATAAGTGCTTATGCATATTTACAATCAACTGCAAAAGGTCAAAACACGTAAAACATTATAATAGAGGTACTGATTTTACTGGTCTTTTGTATTTTTTAAGAAAAATGGATTTGTTATAGTCTATGGAAATCATACTTCGAGATTAACCAACAACATTTTTGAAATTTACCCATATTCTGTAGGAAATTAACGGATTCCATTTTCAAGCTCATCATGAGTGAATACAAAACAAAAATGTTCGAAATATAGCTCAGCTTTCCAGTAGCAATGAACCAGTTCTTTTATATAGTGATGAGTGATAGAGTTAGAATGTTATGATGATATAAAATAAAGCCTTCGAGTATCCTTTGGAATAGCAGGCGTATTAGGTAAATCAAAAAACAAAAATTTTGTAAATTAGTTTTCTAAATTGTATTTATTATGTTTTTTTTTTATTTGTATTTTAAACGTTTACGGGTATTTTAAACCTTTATTTCTGCTTTACATAGCTGATTTACCTTTACGAAATCCGTGTTGGCTTGTAGGAAGTAGGTTATTGTACTCAATAACCAGGTAAGGCGATTTTTTAGAAGAGTTTCAAGCAACTTGAAAACACATTACGTTAATGAGATCGGTCTGAGGCTAATACCATCGGGTTTGGCTATGAAGGAATGTTTTTGGTACATTTCATTGAAAATATCCAACAGAATCAATTTATATTTTATAGGTAACATTTTTAGGGCCTCAAAGTCAATCCCGTCCATACCGGGAGCGGAATTGATGTTCTTATTTTCGAGAGCAACATTAAACTCTGTAAAATTGAAGGGGAAGTCAAAAAATTCGTTATGATCGGTCTGCGGTAAAAAGTCTAGATTAGTTTGGGCCCACGGCGGACTAATCTTATTGAGTGATTTTTGACTTTCTTGTTCATTCTGTAAATTTTGCTTTGAATTAATGTTTGAAATTTTGGTCCATTTATTTTTAAATATTTTGCTTTTATTCCACACATAGTTTACATTCGTTATAAAATCGATAGTTTCTGCAAATTCCCTAAAGCATTCTTTTTTCTTTTTCTTAAAAGTTTTTTTCGCTAGTGCGACTTTTTGTACTCGATCAAATCCTCAAGATTTTGAGTACTCCTTTGTCCACTTTTTATACGAAGCAGTCGTTTAAATTTGTCACATTCTTTGTCCCACCAGGGAACGGGATTATGTGGCTTAACATTTTTACGCGAGATGTTTTTCCACGGAGTGCATTGCTTTAGTGCCTCAGTAACTATGTCGGTAACAAATTAGTATTTTGCATTTGTTGGCAAATTATCATAATCGGAAGAAATAAATTTAGCATACTCTGTTTCAAGGATTTCCTGATATACCTGCCAGTTTGAACGTACAGATCTTAATTTAAAAGTTTTTTTAGTGTAATAGTTTTTATCCGTGTTTACGTTGATAAATATTGGGAAATGATCGGAGCCCCAAGTTTCGTCACAGACCTTAACGTTTATTTTTTCAGAAATGTTTGTAGTTGATAAAATTAGATCAATATTTGATTTTGAATTTCTATGTATATCTAAATGAGTATGTGTATTGACATTGTGCAAAAAGGAATCATATAAATTTATTGCGTTTTCTAGATATTTACCGTTTTTTTCATTATAATTGCAATTTCAGATTGTATTGTGAGCATTAAAATCGCTAATTAAAATACTATTTTTATAAAGAGAAATATTTTTGACTATTTTATTCCAATCGTCTTGGGATAGTGAGGATTCCGGGGCTCTATAACATGCAATTAGGTCAATGGGGGTACTCAAATTACTTAAGAAAATACCGCATATTTCAACGGAATCATCCGGAGATTCTATATTTTCAATTTCTATATACACTAAGCTCTTACGAATGAGTATAATGATACCACCGCCTCTGGAACGCAATCGGTCCTTTCTGAAGGTCAGGAAGCCTGGATACTGAACTGCATCTTTGACGGTGAGCCAAGATTCTACGCAAATAAGAATGTCGACGGTCTTCAAAATCGTTTCAATTTCTATTCGTCTTTAGTGAAAGCTTTGTCGTTTTAATTGACATTTTTTTACTTTTATAGATTTGCTATGATTCTGTTGCGCTGGAATCATCGCTAACATCATCTTCATTATTGGTACTTTCTAGTCGTTTTTTAATTCTTGATATTCGGCTTTTTAATTTATTTTCAGAAATATAAGGGCAGTAAGTATATCAATTAACGAGTTAATGTCACTAGTGTACTTGGTTGCTATTTCTTTTACATTTGACTTTCCGTATGTTGCCCATATAAACTCAGTTGTTTGAGAAAAGTTGAGCGGTAGTTCGTTTGCTATATTTTCTATGTACTCCTTAGCTGCTAGTAACTAAGTCGATATCTCCTTTTCGGTTATTTCAGTTTTTCTTTCGTTCCTAGGTTTTTTTGTTACATTTTTCTTAGCTTTATCAGCTTTATAGCCACTGATCGTGCTAATGTTCGAGCTTGTACTAGAGCGAGGTCTTTTAGTTATGGCCGTGGCGGGAGGAAGCATTTGATTTTGCGAAAGATCTTCAAGTATGTCATATTTTGTTGGAGACGGTGTATCAGAATTTTTATTTGTATTTAAGGTTGTTTTTGGTTTGTATCAGGAACTTCTTGCGATGACTGCACTTGTTGAGATGTTGATACCAAATTCTTACAATGCTTCGCCAAGTGCCCTTCCTCATTACAGAGGAAGCAGGTTAAGTTTTCAGCTGAGAAATATGTGTAGTATACGGTGTTGTCATAGTTAATAGCTAATGAAGGAGGGATCTTTCCGACGCCATCAGGCTGGATATACATTTGGCGTCTAAAACTTAATATATGTGTGAATCCTGGTTTATTAATACCAGCTCTGATGTACGTAATATGAGATGTAGGTCGAATGTTTATTTTCGAAAGTTCGTCAAGAATCACTTGGTTAGGTATGATGGGGCAGGCGTTGGAAATTATTATTCGTTTTGCTTTGGATATTAGTGGTCTTATTTCAAAGCTGTGTTGACCAATATTTACCTTTGTGTGATTGTCTGTGAACCCGTCGGCTGTTTCCTTACTATACAAATACAAACATACTCGGCTGTGGGATATACGGGAGACATATCTAATGTGTTTCGGATCTATGATTTTTCCAATAGCACGTGAATACTAGTGCACCGAGATTCCATCGACTGCATCGAGTAAAATTGCTTGTTCTTTGGTACGAGCTTGTACTTGCATTGTCATTTTCGTAAGAAATCTTTAGAGTTGACTGTGAGCCTTGTTGAAACGTTGGGTGGTTCATCTTGCAAGGGAATTGCAAGTGCTCCTGCGATCAGAAGCACTTGCAATTCATCGTAGGCCAAGGAAATATGCACAAGAAACCGTACTGCGTCTTAGTTCTAGTAGTATAATTTAAACTATTATCACTTTTCATACACTAATTTATACAGATACTTTCGGTGTAAGCACTCGCGAGTACGAGCTGGCAAACACGTCCGTCTCCGTTGGCAGCTCAAACCATTCTCCTTCATTAAGTTATAATGTAGAAATAAAGTAAAAATTTAGTTTAAATATTAATAACTTCAGTGACGTGTTTGTTGACTTTATTAAATATTCAAAAAACGAGATAAAGAACATTTTATTAGAATGAGTAAACAAGCCATTAATCTTAGCCGTTACCTATTGTCTAGCCCATCTTTAAAGGAAAATGTCTACAATGCGACAACTAAATCATCTTATATTTTCACTCCACTCCTAAAAGTACGAAATTTCTTTTCAAAATTTCGTCAAAATTCAAACTGTAACGATCCTATCCCGTCACTCCGCACCTCCATCCTGCCCAAAGGAAAACTACATCTCGGCCAAATCGTTTACTCAGCTAATAGTCTTAACGGCGTTGCGCAGCAGAAACTTGGCCTCTCCAGAGGCGCCCCGTGTCGTAATACCCGCACAATCCGGGACTCGCGCCTTAGGATTAACCGGAGCCCGCTGGAAGGTGAAAGAAAAATAATAATTTTCGCGCTGCGGTGGCGGCGTCAGCTTCCGGGGGGCAAGCGACGCGCGTGCTGCGCTCTGAATAGGGAGATTAGGCCGGGATCGGCGCCTTTCTTCCTCGAGATTATGCGCGCGTTGCGGCCAGTCGGTCAAGATATTTCGAGGGAGAGAGAGTGAGAGAGAGAGAGAGAGAGGGGGGGAGAGAGAGAGAGAGAGAGAGAGAGCGAGAATATACGCGACACGGATTTTTCTCTCTCTCGGACGGTCGACAGGAGTCTTTGTTCGGCGAAGGATCTGCGCGGCCCGAGTCTTATACCGAGTTGAAGCCGGTCAACTATGGGTGGTATGGGTGTATATAGGTATAGATAGGAAAATGTATAAGTGAAGGAGGTTTTAGATTTTCGCAGTGTGCGCAGAGGGTGGCTTGAAAATTGGGTTGATCGCTGCTGGGATGAAGCTTTTTTATAAAGGATGAAGGTCTGATTCTTTTTGGGTGGCTTTAATCTTGGAAGATGGTATGGGTTATTACATTTTGTAACTGTGTCAGCGTTAAACTTGATCTTTTATCCAAATTTTATCATTATTTTACAAAATTTTATATTATTTGATATTTATGTAAGTAATTATTATTATAATTTGAGGAAGACAATAATCATATATACTAATAAAATTAATGCAATGTTTAGGGCAGGATTTTAATCATTTTTAGAATATATAACTATTGCAAATGTAAATTAACCTGTCTTATATCACTTAGGACAGATAAAGTATATTGTTCTCTCTAAATTTTTTGGAGTGGATTTTCACTTTTTGGAGTGAATTTTCACTCCAAGCGAGCATGAAAACACAGTCACTTATTTTGGAGTGAATCTTCACTGTTAGAACGAGTGAATAATTCACTCTTTTGTAAAAGTGACTTTTTCACTCTATTTAGAGTGAAAGAATACGCGTAAAGAAAAAATAATTATTCACTTATAATAATTACTCACTTTGTTATTTTACATTTTAGAAATGTTTTGATGAATGGGAACAGATTACTGGAAAGGATGCAATTGAGAAATGAAATTAAAAAACTTCAGAAAAATTGTTGGTTGGATTTTAACCCGGACCCTTTCCGTTCTGAGGCTGCCACTCTAGCGCTAGACCACCGTTGCGTCTGACTTTGCGCGCACTGATTTCTCCTATGTATGCGAATTTGTAGATGAACTTTTCTTTAATACTAAAATCAGTTTAAGACATAATAACTCAGAGCTAATAAATAGTTATTTTTTATAAAATGATACAAAAATTATATTTTATATGAAATTCAGTATTATTATGATAACTTGAATATTTGGCCGAAGAGTTTAATATTCTTTTTACTACATTTTCTCAATTTATGCATTTTTAAGAAAAGTTTAAGATGTTATAAATACTAAATTTTTTAAAATGAATAAAACTTTTGTAGTCTAAGGGGATTTAAAATACTGACCAATTCCTACCATACCGGCTTATAATTTATACTTTTTTCTCTTTAAAATAAATATTTATAAAATACGACATTATATGTCTTTACCAGAAATGTTCAGTTGATTTTTCAAAAGGTATCATTAATGTAATTAAAAAGTGGGTCAAAAAATGTTAAGAGGATAAAACTGTTTTCCGGTTAGAAATAATACCGGAATCTTTTGAAACTGCCAAAATCGAACATTGCTAATACAATATACAAATTTGCAGGGTATAGTAGTCATTTTTATTTATAAAATCTCGAATAACTGTTTAAAATCAAAATGTCGGTAATGCAGATACCTGTAATAAATTATATTTTTTTAAGTAGATCAATATTCCATTTGAAATTGTAAAAACTATATCTACTTAAATTTTTAAGAGATTTTAAATAAAAGTTACCTTTTACCTCTAGATAAATTAATTAACCACATAGCTGTATATCTTTTAACCCATTTTTTGTACAATGAATAATGAAATTTCTTGATAATATAATTGAAGATTCCTGGTGCAAATAATGTTTTAAATGTAAAAAGTCGTAATTTGTAACTTTGATTAATTTATAGGGTTTATAATATAAATTTCACGCTAACCTAGTGTGAAAGTTAAAGTGAATTCTTAGTCACTCTCTAATTTAGAGTGGTAAAATTCACTTATTAGACTGGCGTGAACAAATTCACTCTTTTAGAGTGAAAATTCACTCGTTTGGAGTGGAACCCTCGTTCACTCTACATTTAGAGCGAAAATTTCACTCCAAAAAATTTAGAGAGTTGAATGTTTGAAAAAGTTATTTGTAATTAAATACTTCAAGAATATCCTAAAATAGCAAAATAAGTTAAAATCAAATTAGTACACGCTAAACGTGGTAGAGTGAAATATCACTCTAAAAAATGAGTGAACCGATTTTACAGTGAAATTTCACTCTAATAAAGTGAAGTTTTTCAACTACTAGAGTGAAATATTTCACTCTAGAAAATAGAGTGATATTTATTCGCTCTAATTTTCACTAGTATAAGTTAGAGTAAAATGACAACGGAAACAAATTTTATTTTATTTATCGCAGTTTTGAACCTCATTAATTAAAATTAATTTCGGTAGACACGCGAATAAGTAGTTGATACGTATGGTGCTAACAGTCGGATCGTTCGCGTCAACCCCGCGCATTCGTACGTGGTCTGTGATGTGACTTGTCAGTCGGCAAAATAAGAGATGAATAATCTTCAATGTTTTGACGATGAATAGAGAGTACTAACCTTAATGGTGTCAACCTAAGCTCTAAATATCATAAAAACGCTTTCTTGTGTGCAAATTTCGTAGTTATAATATAATATTTTTGTATTTTCCATGTTATAATGATTGTTTCTTTATTATAGAATATATATGTTACTAGCTAAGTGCTCATTGTAATAGTCTGAACCTAACCTCAAAATATTGGAGAAGCACTATATTTTGTTTAAAATTCGTGATAAAAACATGATTTTTTGGTATTTTTTGTATTGTAGTTACTATTTATGCATCAAAGAATATATAATAGATGAAAATCAATCGTAATACTTTGAACCTAACCTCAAAATATCGCAATATAATTATTCATAAAATTTTTTTGTGTATAATATGCATGTACGTGTAGACGTGTGCGCGTGTGTGGATGTGTCGAGTGTGTGTGTACCTGTGTTCGTGCATGCGTGCGTGTGTGTGTTTGTTTGTGTGCATATGCGTGTACGTCTTCGTAGGTGAGTAGCGATAAATTAATATTGTTACTACGAAATTAGTAACAAAAATCGTGTTTTTGCAATATTTTGAGATTATATGCATACTATTACCATTAGAACTCATCTAGTAACATTCATTCATGCAAAAATAATAGTTACAAAACGAAAAATACCAAAAAAAATAATATTTTGATCTTGAAAATTCAAACAAAAATAAGCGTTTTAGCGATATTTCGAAGTTAGGTTGATATTATTACGGTTGGTTCTGATCTAGTAACATTCTTTAATGCAGAAATATTAATTATAAACCTAGAAAATATAAAAAATACCTACATATTTTGACTACGTAATTTTCAAAGAAGATGTGGTTTTCAATATTTTGAGGTTAGGTTGACACTACTACATTTAGTAGTTATTCAGTAACATTCTCTAATGTAAATACAAAAATAATATCACAGAAAATACTAAAAAATCATATTTTGACCACGAAATTTCCAAATAAATGTTTAGCAATATTTTTAGGGTTAGATTGATACTGTTACAATAAGCAGTTATCTAGTAACATTTTATAATGTAGAAAACATCATTACAACACAGAATACAAGAAAATATATACTGTAACCACGAAATTTGCAAAGAAAACTGCGTTTTTACGATATTTTGAGGTTAGGTTGATACCATTACGATTAGTACACACCTAGTAAAATTCCCCTCCTAAAACTGTAATCCTACTAAGTTTTTAACCACTATTCTTAGTCATATACTGAAAAAACTATATAAAAAAAGCAAAAAACGAAAATTTAAAAAAAAAATAAAAAAAATAATGCTCTGAAAGTTTGTTTTAATTGTATTATTTAATTTAAAGATACTTTAAGTTTCTATTATTATAGTTTAGAAAGCTTTGAAAGTTCTTGTTGGAACGTAAAAACACTTTAAAATATTTATATAATGAAACATGCAGAAGAATTAATTTTGTGTATATAAACTACTGCGACTTTATTTTGTTTATATTGGTAAACCTATTATTACTGGAAAAATGTATCTACTATCACGCTTGCAATATTATAAACTTAAAAAGTAAAAAAATAAGTTAGTTTTTCGTCGATGTCCATAGGGAAAGTATTCACTCTAAAATAGAGTGAGATTCCACTCTACTTAAGAGTGAAACATTCCACTCTACTTAAGAGTGAAACATTACACTCTACTTAAGAGTGAAACATTCCACTCTATTTTTGGAGTGAATGGTCCACTTAAATTACAGTCATTTATTTCACTCATTCTTCGAGTGGAATTTTACTTCGAATGAGTGAAATTTCACTCTAACGGGTTTAGCGTGTATCGAACGTTAAAATTTTTTCCAATAATTTAATTAAGAACACATGAGTATGTATTGCACTTAAAAATTCATAATTAATCTCAGAATACTTTCAGCATTTACGAAAATTTCTATTTGTAATTGTATAAAAAGTGCTTTTTACAAGTGTTTATTTTGTCTGCCGTTAAAGCAAGGACTTTTGATAACTTTAAACCTTCTTTATCCAATTGTATTTTGTGTATTCTTTAACATAACATTTTTTAATCAATTAATCTAATATTACTTTTACTTATTATAATAACGGCCATTAATAATGGCATGGTATCAACTATAGTAGTTAGTTTTGGAATGATAATTGTGATACAAAAAATGTATCCCACGCGTCGTGGGAATTTTCGTTTTGTTTTTGAAGACAAAATATTGGATCTTGTGCTGATGTTTTTTTAGAAAGGCGATTTCATCTCTCGAAAATGAAGAGTGTAAAGAGTAAAAATTGAGGTGTCAATATTGTCTTTAAAGGTTACACTAGTATTGTTTTAAAGAATTTTAAGTCATAGAGAAATCCACACGTTCTCACAAGAATTAATCTAATTACTTTATGCAACTACATACATAATATAGTTGAAAAAATTTATTTTTTTAAATTTAATATCACCAATATCCAAATAATTACATATATTCGAACAATAAGTTATATATTAGAACAATGAACTAAGTTTGAGGAAGCAAAGTGACAATAAATTAACAGCGATTTTTTAAAATTATTAACTCTATTTGATTAAAACTAAAATAAGATTTATCTGACAGATACCAGTGAAAACTCATTTTTAACCATCGGTCAATATCGAAATATTTTCTTCGGATTCTCTGATTTCTTCTATCCTTACATAACCTAAAGCCATAAACCGATTTCTGCTTATTAGCGTACCCAGCTCCTCCCACACAACCTTCTTCGAACCCATCTAATCAAATTTAGCCAAATCCACTCAGTATCCAACTAAGCTCGCTACCGATACCGCGGTCAAACTCAAAAACAACGCTACCGAACCAGCAGAAGAAAAAAAATCACGTTGACGGATCACAGAGGCACCGAATTATGGAATTCCTCCGCCTATAGATGCAGTAGCCTATAAATCAGGCGCTCACCTATAAAAGTAATACAACTAAAACCCAAAAAACCATAAAAAAAGCCCGAAAGATCGGGAGGAAGAAGAGGGATATCGAACGAGAGCGTGCGGTGAGAGAGAGAGAGAGAGAGAGAGAGGGAAAAAAAGGAACAAAGGAAAAACTGCGCACGGCGTGATCGGCTTCGGTTACGAGGAGACACGCTCGGAACGAAAATGAGAGAGAAAGAGAGGGACGGAGACATGTGTATATATATAGAGCGAGAGACAGCCGAGAGACTCGTGCGGTTTTGTGAGTCGTCACGCATCGAGAATCCTACGAAATCGACGAATCGTGCGAGTGCACGAAACTACGGAATTTCGTGCTAGCGCTCGTTCGCGCGCGCGCGAGGTGTGTTATAGCGAGAAAAAAGGTATACACACGGACGCGCGCGCGCGCGCCTGCCTGAGCGTTCACGAAAATATTACTAATTTATGATAATTTACTAGACTGCCGCTGTCGCTGCGCGAAAGCGAGAGAAAGAGACGAAACTGGCTGCCGCTGCATCGCGCCTCTCTGAAATTTCTAGTTTCTCCGCGCGCTCTGGAGCCTGGCTATATTTATACCACGCGACTGCATATAATAATGATAATTGCGAGTGGACCGGACTGTGCAGTGTGTGTTTGTTTGCTTCGTTTTTTGTGTTTGAGGAGAAAGAGAGAAGTGCCTCGCACGCGCGGGCGCTTCTTCGGCTTTTTATGAAATATACGTCGTACGAATGGGCGTTTGTGGGTATAATTCGCCCGGGTGCGTTTGAAATAAAGATTTTGAAGTTATGCGCCGGGACTTGCGCGACGATAAAGAGCCGAGTTTGTTGTACAGCGTGGAAACGCGAGCGTTAATATGTACGAGAGGAGTGCGTTGTTTTGTGCAATTCATTTCTTGAGGTTTGTATTTTTGAGTTCTTTTTTTTAATTGTACTTTAGAAAAATTTAGACAAATAGTAACCAGTGCGTAATGAAGTTACAGTGGAATCGATCATAGTGATTTTTTATTATTCAAAAAAATGTTTATTAATAATTTTGGACAACATGTTAGAGATATTGAAAAAATGGTTTAGTAGAACTAATAACTGTTCGTTATTATTCTGGTATATAAACTTTTATGCATTTTTTGTGCAATTAACATATTACCATTTGAAATTTTGTGCAAGTCTCTTAATATAGAAAAATATCTTTTTAAACAGTAAAATCTTATATTTAATTCTTCGAGTCATAATGTATATCGCATAAGAAAGTCCTTATCTATAATACTGCCGCCTGAAGTCAGATGGTTCGTAACTTCAAAAAGTTTAAAAATGAAGTTTTTGGTTGTTTTGCTTAGTTTTTTATCGTATAATATATGTTTAATAATTAAATGCAAGATGAGGTAAAAGTTTGATGTTTATTGTAAGGATGCGATATTTAAAGTTTTAGTTATATTTAGCATTTTCAACAGCAAAATGCCGTTAGGATATACTGCCATAAACAAGAAAGTTTTTTGTAATTACGGCTTTTTAGTTAAAAGCAACAATGAAGTTTAGAGTACTTTTATTCGTGAACATCAAGCAAAAATTTTGTAGGTACCAAATTAGTTAATGTTCTATTATAGAATAAATAATTTCAATGTAATAATTTAATTTCGTGTTTTTATATATAATTAAAAAAATTATTCATTTTTATTGCTCATTACGGCCATTATGCTTATGGTTGAGCTCTAATGTTACAACTAATAGAACAAAACTAATGTTTCGTATATAAAAACTTTATTTTATTAGTTTTTTATGTTTCTTACCGTAGAAAAATAAATAATGAAGAAAATAACTTATTATAATAAAACATATTAATTTCTTAGAAAACGTCAAGCTTTCAAACTTAGCATCAAAATTGCATACAACGATAAATAAACTAAATTCAAAAACCACAAATAAAATTGTTGGTATAAAGATCAATACATAGGGATTTTCGAATCTTCTATTTAACTAACTAAATCAAAGAGTATTTTATTTTGAATCATTTATTTTGAATTTTGGAAATATGACTTTAGATTCACCAACAGCAACCCAGAAAATTCCTTTATACACATAGTTGTACAAAAATCGGCCAAATATTAAAATGTATGGCTGAAAGGAATAAAAGTAATGGTAAATATTTATTGTATACATATCTGTTGATTAGTTAATTATACATTATGACAAATCACAATACACATTTCACTCCGCACTTAACTCATCTGTTCAAAAAACAATTCATTCATACGGACTTTACTTGTACACACACTCACTATACACTATACACGCGCATATATCTTTCGCGTTTATCAATAATGCAGCAACTGCATAAATAACGAAAAACAAGAAATTCACAATGTCCGCGTCAAGAGTCGCATTAATTGATTTTTCATACGAATGCATGCATAAATTATTTATAAACGTTACTGCGCACACTCGGGAGAAAAAGGAACGGTGAAAAGAAAGCGCATAGAGGCGACACCATTTTTGCCTCGGCGCGAAAGAGAGAGAGAAAAAAAATATTCAGTGCGATTAGTCGCGCGCGACTCCCATGAATATTTATTGGCGAAATTAGTTACGATTCCTCTCGACACTGCGGGCGTGAAAACGACGTTCCGATCCTGACGGGGATCCTTCGCCTCTTTCTCTGCCTTCTTCTTTCTCGCTTTTCTTGTGCTTTTTGTTGTGGTCCCTCAAATGAAGCAGTTTTTATTCAGGATCTCGGATATTGGATGCTGAATTTTATAGGCGCGAAACGCGTTTTGTGACTCGAATTCATTCCTTTATGTGGAATATTGTAATGTGGTTATACCAGAAATATTTTTAATTACATTCTTATTATTGTTATTTTATAATTTATCATTTCTTATTGCGTGAATAATCTGCAATGCTTTATGAGAACTTGTTATTTATAATTGTAAATTAAATGAACTATTTAAGTAGTATACGTATACTAATTATCGACACTTTATAATACACAAGAATTTTCATTAGCATAATTTTATCATTTCTGATCATAACCTGAATCAAAACCTATTGAAATTATCATAAGCATGATTGGTCTTTACAGTTATTATTAATAGAAAATCAATTTAATGTCTAATGAACATGAATAATATATTTACCTTCTATAATAGATTGTTCTATACGTGGCAAACATCGTATAAACAGCTCATAATTTAAATCCGTAAACGCAATAGCTGCAAGTGCATCGATCTCCATTTGTACTGTCAAAACACTACACACAAAAAAGAAAAATTCCATAAGAATCTCGACAACACGGGGGCATAACAAGCTTTCATCGAGCAGACACAATCGAAATCTCGATCCACGATCTCCGCTGTTTTTCACCCCCGAAACACCTCAAATAGCCCATATAATCTCCTACTATAAAGACGAACCTAACGCACCATCCTCTATGAAAACAGCGAGAAGACAGCTCAGTACAAAAATTCTCTTTTTCGTATGCGCGCCACAATACCGGGCTAAACAGGTGATTCCATTCAAATATAGCACGACGACTACGAGGCGACAAGGGAGAAAGAAAAAAAGAAAGAAAGAGAAGAAAGACGCGCCTAATAATCGACGTCCTCTCTCTCTCTCTCTCTCTCTCTCGACGATGTAGCTGGTAATCCTTTGTGCTCCACGTATAGTAGATGTCTGGGCGCGCGTAGAAAAAAAAGGGGGAATCCCCCCCAGGGCGTCTGCGGCCCCGTGATTGACGATACTCTAATTTGTTTATAAATACCCCGATCTAGGGACTCTTGTGAGTGACGCGAGGTGTGAAATTCTACTTATTCAATTTCGCACTTGGACTCGTGACTGCTTGAGCGACGCTTCGCACAGCTCCGGCTCCGGTTTATTCATTCTTTCTTTCTCTCGCTCTTTTGGCGACGAGCGGGTCGTCGCGTTGCCAGCAGCTATTGACGCCTATTTTGCACCTGACTATGCTGCCAGTGCGACTGGGAGACTCTTTGCTCGTCGTTTCTCGAGTGGCTGCGGGCTGTGCGCGCGAAAGACTCGAGGACGCGGATCTGGAGTTTTAAGTGGTATCGATTGGTGGTGATGTTCGGGGAATTGATGGCGGTGGGTAATTTTTTTAGGAGTTAAATATGTCTGAGGGAGCATTGTTTGGATAGAATTATTTATTTCTTCATAATTTGTACATTTCTATAAAATAAATATAATTAAATTCTGGTTAAGTCAAATGACGATTAGAACGTATTTCTACAATTATTTTTTGCTTTGAGTGATGATAATGGCACAACAGTATTGTTTTAACCGTTGAAGTGTGAACCAGTACGTTATAGGCGCATACCGTTTGACTTCTGATTAATAATAAAGTCATTTTAATTAAAAGTGAAAATATAGTTTAATTATTTTGTATTCTCGTGCCGTGATATTCTGCTTTAACTTCCAAAATCGGATTTTTGAAAAATATATATTGAAAATACAACTTATAAACTGAAGAAGAATAAACCAGTCTTTTATATGCATATTTTTTAAAGTTGCATCTGATTTTGTAACTACAAATTTCTTAATGATATGGGTGATTATACTATACTGAACTACTACTTAATTTTCAGTGTGTTTTTTTTTAAGAATTCATACTAATACTAAGTAATTGGAATTATCATTCATTCAGTGTAACTGAATGTAAGTAGTGATTTATGGAGACATCGAAACCATTTTTTTGTATTCTGTGTATTTTAACTATGTTAAAGTGCACATTTAAAAACAACTGTTCCTGTAAAGTAACTCATAACTGCTTGTAATTGCTTATAAGATTGCTCGACACGTAATCTCACATTAGCAATTGTAGCATATTCCATCAATAAGTTTCATAAAAGAATAACCCTAATAAACGCAGACTTTTTAAAAATAATAATAAAAACTATAAATATTCTCTTCCAGCAGAATCATCCATGTTAGAATTAACCTCTACTGAATACAACTATTCCATACATATCCTACTGAACAACCTTGCCTCCTCATCTTCCCCTCCAAAAATCCAGCCATCTTATCTACACGCACAGTCTCTCTCTCTCTCTCTCTCTCACACAAAATCGATCGATCCTCCCTCCCTCCTCCCTTCCAACAGAATATAAATCAGCATCTCTCGCAGATACGAGAAATTTAGCTGTCGATCTCGCGAAGCACCCACTCGAGAAAGAGACGAGATGCGGACTCCGCGAAGTTTCTCTCCTGCCCCATGCACACGCCGGGAATGATTTTCCTCCTCCTCCTCCTCCTCGCCCCTCTTTTTCCATGAGGGGTAGCAGCTAGCAGCCACAGTAGTGTACGAGGAGTAGCAGGCACTAGCGCGTCTCTAAATCACCGGCGCGCGGACAAAGAAATCTCTCTCTCTCGCCTTCCTTCTTTCTTTTCTTCCGCCATTTTCGTGCTACCGCTGCTGCGGTAGTGGCACCTTTGCGCTTGCTGCTGCTCCTTCTGCTGCTCCTTCTGCTGCTCGAGTCGCGTGTCCTTGGACTCAATGTCGCGAGAGAGTGATCCAGTGAAGAGGCGGAGAATCGTTTTGAGTTTTCGTTGCTGATGGATTAGATGGGTTTGGTCCTTCGAGTCGAAAAATATCCTTTTGCGTCAAGACGAATTTTTCGTCTTTAGTTTCGTCGTAAGAGGAATTTTACCTTAAAATACACACATAAAGGAATAACTCTAATAACAATAATAATTATATTTGTAAAAATTAAATTTCCTTCTTAATAATTTCAATATTTCATTCAAAAAAAAAAATAAACCTTTTAATATCGGTAATGGTTCTTCATATTGACAAGAAAATAATTAACCTCGTCTGGCCTTGCGAAGCATCAACAAATTTTTCCGTAATCACAGCGATTAAAATTACTTGAAAAAAACGAAAAAAAAATGAACATCACGGAGAATCAAATCCGAGTTCAAGGATTGGAAAACCCAAGATTTTTTAGTACGCCCGACCAAAGAAGACTTGGAAATAACTTTGCAAATAAAAAAATATATGTTAGTAGATTTATTTATTTTTTAGGAATTGTTTTTACGTCAAAGATTCGAGCTCTTAAAATAATTCTGAATAAACTTATTTTCTTCGTTCATAAAAAGGAATTCTGCTTGGAAATAATTCTTTTTTTGTTAACAGGGAACTCCTCTCCTAGCAAAGAGGTATTTCCTCTGCGTATACAACTTATTACTAAATATTGCTAGAATTATATGAATATCCTTTGTACTCAAAATTAAGAAAGTCGGAACTCGGAACTTCGGAATCTGTTTTAGTTTTAAAGAAAAGCACTTATGACATGAAAGAAGACGATTCCTTATTTTGTACCAGTATATATATTACATTTTTATCTAATTTTTTTTATAATATTAAATCGTGCATATATTTAGAACAAATTAAAATATCGATTTCCAAGCCATTTTTTTTAAACTGACTTTTTTAAGATTTAGATCAGACATTCAGAAAAACTGCGTGCTCCAGCATAATTCATTTTCAGTACAGTCCCTCTCTCCAGTTCTATCCTTGTTACATTAAAATATTAGTTTTTCCTTTTTTCTTTCTGACAGAAAACAGCAATAATTAGATTGTTTATCACCATATATTCTATTTGCATGAAATAAAAAGAAAAAACATTTAAATCCGATACCCATCTAAATCAATCAATATGTATAACATAGTTTTTGCATACACATATACCAATGAAAAGGCGAATAAACGTATGCAAAAAAAGAGACTACCACGCCGCTCGGACAATCGATTATGCACACGAAACCCGATAGCTCGAAATATATGATAATCCGCTTGGCCGATACGCGCAGCAACTGACGAATTAACATATATCCGCATAAAGCGCGTGTGTTAGCAGCACTCGCGTGTAACGCAGTATGTGTATCGGCGCGCTGCGCTTTGTTCTCTCGTCGGTGATTCGAGATGCTGCGTGTGCGCCCGTTGAAGTCGTCCGCGTTGTGACGCAGCGTGTAGTTGCACGCATAATATAAACGATGGAAGGCACGTGCCATACTGAAAACTGAGAGAAGGTAGATGGTGCAAATAAGTAACTAAACGATTGAATGTTGGTACTTAGGGTTGGAATTAAGGGTGCTGCTGGAATGCGAGGACCTATATCATCGAAAATAATGATAGGATAAAATAAACATTTTTAGTATATTTATTATGTATTGTTATTTATTGTGTATTGAGATAAATTGTTTATCTAAAATTATTGTTTCTATTTGTATATTGCTCTCATATTATAGTAACTTGCAAGCAGTTGAAAAGATAAAACATGGTAATGAAATCGAGTTACACCTTTATTTCACCAACATCCTTAATTATTTGAGCACTCACAATGGAAATAGTCAGAGACAGTCTCACCTAAGGTCATATCATTCGGTTTTCTCTCTGATGAGACTTACACACGAACATTGTATTATTCTGAAGAATAAATTTTAATACATAGATAATTTACCAGTGAAAAATGAACTCATTAAAATTCTAGCTGGTCCTTCCAATATTTATTCAAAGAATTGACAATATTTACAGTATAACATCAAACTTCTTAGTTCAATATACTACTCTACAATCGAAAACTACCATTCACCGTTCCAAATTACCTAAAAAGAAATCTCGATAACCTTTTCGGATATTCAACCACGTGCTACTGCTCTCTTCCTCGTGCGACACATTACACAGCTAGCACGACAATCCCGATCCGCTATAAGTTTCCAGCTTGTCTCTACCTTCACCCCCCGCTCTCTTTTTATACCCGTGAGTCGTGCACGCGCGTCAGCTTCTAGTTCCGCTCTCTCTCTCTCTCTCTCTCTCGCTCTCACTCTCCCGTACAGCCTTCATTTTCATCCCCCAGCGTCGCGCGTAGTGCCTCGCATCGTAGGGGTCGTCCCGTTCGCTCGCTCGCGCAGCTGCATCCCGCTCTCTCTCTCTCTCTCTTTCTCTCTCCGGCCAGGTGTGGCCCCTACGAGCATGGTATAGTACGAAGGGGAGAGAGGACGACTGCGCTGCCGCGACGATATATATATTCGCCAAACTCTCGGCTGCGCGCAGCATCCGGCCGCGCGGGTCGCCCCGGCAACGCGGACCTTCTCCCCCCTCTCCGGGCCAATCCCTGTGTGAGATTGCTAGTGTATGTACGTGTGTGTATGTGTGTTGGAGGTATATAGGTGAAAAAAGCCTGTATAGAGAGATGGATTATGGCGCGATAGGTGAGCTGCTGGGCTTTTCGAATTTGAAGTTTATGGGGGTTTTCGGGGTGGATTTTAGATGGAGGTTGGAGGATGGGAGATTCTTTTTTGGGCAGTGATGCGTGCGGTAATGCTGGCTAATAAAATTGGCGAATTCACTGGTCGTTTGACTGTCGTTAATTGAAAATGGATTCGGGGGGTTTCATGGCATTCTCCAATTGTTTTTGAATTTTATTTTGGAGAAGATTTTAGTACGGTCATATTTTATTTTATTATTTATCCACAGACACTATATGTGTAACCCGCCCTCTTCTTCCTACGTAAGTGTATCTGCCTACTACTAGTCGCTTTTAAATATGCAGTAATGTTTTTTATCTGTGGTCACTTTTTTTTAATTTTTCTATATTTTCATTAATTAATTTTTAGAAACAAATTCTATATTATTGTAATAATGTAGGATAGACTTACATTATCAAAATAACATCTAACTTTAGTGATATTTTGCACATTAAATTCAGACTTGAGTGTTGTCAGTATTACATGTGCAATACTGAAAATCCAGTTTACATTTTTTGGCAAGAGTAAGTTACAAATATTTAACGGTAGATTAATCAAAAGTTATCAACGAAAAATCTAGAACAAATATATTACCCTAAATGTACAGGATTGATTTAAAATTAAAATATATAATTAATTTCGCTAAAGATTGTAATAAAATGTTAAATAACGTTTACAATAAAATCTTTTCGAATCCTAACAAATTGAAAAACTATCAAATAATATATTGTAATTAAATCAAAGCTATACAAGAAAAAAGAAAAGATAAACCGACAGTGAAAAGGAATCACTGCACGGATGACAAAGACACAACGACAAAAAAACCAGAGGCAGAGCTGACGCATACGAGGCGCGCAGGTTTTCCAATTGGATATTCTGAGATACGATCGCCACCGTAGCCGAGGGATAGAGACGTTCCGCGAGTATGTTATAAACGAGAAAGGCGGATCGCATAACGCCTAAGTTAATCGCGGGCGGTTTTCATGTGGCAGGACGAGCGTGGGCGCGCTTAGGGAGCGTTTTGATTTTCAACCCTTTCAGCCGGATGATTAGATCAATCAGTAGAGAGAGAAGAGAGAAATAGTAAATCAAGTTCGCACGCGGTGTTTGACGTGTCTGTCCCACGATTCTTGTATTCGGTTTCGTTGATGATTATCAGGCCTATGTGTATAATTAATTTGTTACGGTAACATATACATGTTTTTTTTATTATATGGATTATTGTATTGATTGTGAGCGTTAAGTGAATTCGAGAATTATTCATTTATTCGAGTGCACTTGTAAGAATAATGTATGCGTGAATGTAAAACAGAAATAATAAACTTGACTTTTTGAACCCTCATACCTGATATATATATATATACATATATATATATATATATATATATATATATATATATATATATATATATATATATATATATATATATATATATATATATATATATATAAATATTTTCAAGTGTTTACATTTGTATCTGTATGGATACCGAAGTGGGAAGAGTAGTTTTGATGATTCGGGATTAGAAAGTATAAGTGGAACCCAAAGTTTGCGCATACATTATACCGTTAAGTTATCAATTTGTTCCGGTAGTGCAACATAGTATTCTCAATCGAATAGGGAAATTATTGGTACTGTCGAAGTCACGACTCGTGCTGGTATTTGCTTAGGAAACGAGGAGGCAAGGAAAAGGGTATGCGTGTCGGAATGGGATTTAGATATTTGAATACCATCATGAGTGTTATTTGTCAATTGGTTAGTGATATATTTGTTAATATGCAGTTATGATAGGGGAAAACTGTTTTAGTGAAGCAAACATATGGAGCTTTAAATATATTTATTCACTAAAATAAATGTTGACCATTGTTTATTTTATTTGTAGTTAGTTTAGTTTATGACCTGCTAAGAATAGTTTTTGATTTTGTAAACTTTACATATGAATTTTCGAGTAGCCATTTATGATTTCTTCAAATCTAACAGTTTTTTTAATCAATTCATCAATATAAGCGATTTCACGGTTACAAAAATTAAAATATTTAGTTTGTTAAATACGGAAAACTCTCATTTGGATGTTACTAAAATCAAAAAAATATGCATAGATGGTTTACAAACAAATGTTTTGATTTTAGTGGTAAAAATCAATTTTATTCATAATCAGTATAAGCAATTGGCCATTAATAACTATAGATGGACATTAATGTTCGATTACTGGTTATGAATGAGATTGATTTCTACTGGGAACTTCATACATTATAAAAAATGTGGAAAAGCAACATGCAAATTTGATTTTATATATTTAAATAAGTTTGTTATTTTTACAAAGAAATGTTTATTTACATATCAATAAACAAATTTTTACGAGCAAAAAGAGATCATATTACTAATTCATTTTTAACCTTATTATATTAAAAAGTAGATTGTAATTAATTACTGTGCCCATGGCGGCATACAAATGTTTAAGACGTTGCAATCTACATTTTAATTTTGTATATATGAGATTATAAAAAATACAGTGTTTGTTTGTTTTTATATTACAGCCCTTGATAAGGGGCGTTAACAAATACGTCCGAAACGTTGGGTGCAACAAATAAATTTACTCGTGGCGATCGACACAGTCTAAAATTATTTAAAATAAAAATATCCATCCTCCCGAGCCAATCGAAAACTGGTCAAGCCCGTAACCCCGATTCCTCGTCGCCTGAAAGCCAGCAAACCATCATAGCCACTGCTACCCGCGCACCTAAACACACCCGACGCGGAAATCACGGCTATCTCGCGCTGTCATTGCCTCAATTTCCACTTCCACTTCCACTTCCGGCATGCGCGCGGCTGCGGCTCTTCCGTCGGCGCTGCGCCCAGCCTAAAAAAAAACACAGCCAGCGGCAGCAACGGTGGCCGATCGAACGGCAATAATGAGCGACTGTCACGCTTATGCATCGGCCATTAAACAGCGCGGCCGAACCTGCGACGACGGAATAGCTGGGAACTGTGACATTGGGTATACGCCGACGACGCGACGTAACCAGCCGCGCGGGCTCGGAAAAGTATTCAATTATCGCCGGTGCCAAGCTGCGACAAGTAAATGGGAAACAATATACAGAGTGCTTGTAGTTTTTTGGCGCAATGAGATATCGTATAGTTTTATACATGTTAACAGGCTACACTTATTGTAGTCAGAATTGTAATACATATATTTTTCTTCTTATGTCAGTTGATGTTTAATTACAATTTTAATTTATTATATGTTAAAACATTTTTGTATGTATCAACTGTACATAAATATGAAGTTTACACAAACAAAAATAGTCGGTATTTATTATAATCTATTCTACTGTAGCAACAATAAAGTTGTAGTTCTTAAAGTCGCAAGTTTAGTAAGTTCAAAATGTTTTGTAATTTAACTACAAACTTCTTTTAGCGTATTAAATTTATTTAACAGTATAGTCTAGAAGTCCGTGGTGTAGCTGCAATCTAAACTTTTAGAATTTTTACAAAATAGATATCTTCAAAATTGTAGAAAATAAAGGAAACATTTTTGGGACGCAAGTTAGCTCGGCTACTTTTGAAGTTTTAACGACGTGACGTCGCTCAAGGGATTTTTAATAAGATTTATCATTATTATGCTATTATTATCATTATACGGTAGTTTGACTATAAGCTCCAGAGCTCATGTATGATTTCTTGCATTGAGTTTTTTTATACACCAAAAAAACTTAATTATGCATTACAGATTCGAACTGAATTTGTTGTTAAAGCAATGTATTGTATATAGTCAATATCAATTTTAATATATACAATATGTCAGAAAATGCATTAATTATTTTTTCCTGACTTTTTGTTATAAAATTTAATCAACATAATCTTCGTGTTATTTCACCCGCTAAAAACAAACTTTTAAAACCCATGAATAACAATCACACCCAACACCCAACCAAATTAAAAATCAACTTCCTCTCCACAACGAACCCGCCAGCACTCCAGCAAAATTCGTCACGCATACGTCTCGATATCACACCAGCGCGTTATGCTAATATTTAATGGCTTTCCTATCTCTCTCTCGCTTCCTCTCCAAAAAAAGCAAATTAATTCGAATCGATCATCACTACAGCGAGCATCAAGATCCTAATATCCACAGCCTCCGCGTAGGTACACGCAAAAAGACGGTTACGAGAGCTTCGCAGCTCTCGCGAGTCACAGGACAACGAAATCGGCTGGCCTGTACACGCCTATCGGATTCGCATCGCGATTAGGCTCTCTCGCACGCGTTTTTTGTCGCGGTGAAAGTGGGTATGGGGTATAGGTAGCAAGAGAGAGAAAGAAAGATTCGCCATATCGCTATATCTGCGTGGCGGAATCTGGAACGGAGAGCGTGAAGAGTGAGAGAGCCGGAAGTACCGACGCTTCGAAACCGGATTCCAGGTATAATGTCAGCTAGTATGTGTGTGTAGATTATGTGTGTATAGTAAAAAGTGTTGGGTATAAGCGCTCGGTACGGTTGCAGCTTTTTTTGGGAGGGGAATAATCAGTGTTGCAGCTTTCTTTTGTTGTGCAACTTTGTCGTTGGAATTGTTGATATGGGGATATGATCGTAAATTTGAGTTTTGAGTTTTATGTTGATGTTCTTGATTTATGGATAGTGCAGTTTCAGATGCTGTGCTGAGTACCAAGGGATATGATTGTGAGAGTTATACTTTGAACGCCTAAAATGATGATGACTTTATAGTGTAATTCTAATTTAATTACACAATTGAATAAATAACTTTCTCTGAGTCTTTAATTTCTTCATTTTTATGAGAATTCATAAAACTTCGCACGTTATATTGCAAACGATATCATACCAAGAGTTGAAACATTATCTCTCTAACCTTATTTTCTCTGTCAAATATCAGTTATGATATGCAGAAGGGACGTACAAAAACGTTTTTTAGAATTCGTGAAAAAATATTTATTAAAAATCTAACTCACCGGATCTTATTTTTAGTATTTAGTCATTTAGTCATTTAGTGCCCGTATGAAATGATTGCGAATAGGAATCAATAGGGCCAGTAATTAGGTATTCTTACTTACCTGACAAAAAAATGGTTCAGAATCTTAGCACTACTTAATTATTTAACTTTACAAACTACGGAAACAACAAAAACTCATTTGATTATAAAAATAAAAATAGATACTTGTTATTTTACGCATTTCAACTCTGCGATTAAGATGGTTTACCAATAAAAGATTCTATGATAAAAATTAATAAAGTTTTTTAATAATAAATATTTCTATTGTAAAATATTTCCCGTTAAGATTAATTTAATCATACTACTCAAACAATCTGTTCATGTCAGTAAATTGCGATATGAATCAGTAATTTTAAAATATACAATATGTCACATTAATACCTCTACATTCCCAAACATCCAACCCCCCCAAACACTCAAATCGTTTCAATAACTCCTAAACGCTTCCGATCCCAAAGAATTTTCCCACTTTCACACCTAAAAGCGCCTCTCTCACTCCTAAAAATCCGGGTCCAAACCCACTCACCGATACACACATAGCCAGCACAAAAAGAAGCACGGCGCCGCGATGATAAAATCAGCGGGGGGTCCGCGTACTCTCTCACTCTCTTTCTCTCTCCTCTCTCTCACCCTTTTTCCCCGACGGAGCATCATGTCGCTCGGCTGAGCGTGTATCCCACCTGAAGCCGGAAGCGAGAACGGACAAACCTACCGGAACACAGGAAGCGGAAGGGTGCGGAGCTGGTATACGAGCTGCGATCGCGACGCGCGGCCGGACTCGCGCTGATTACGTCCTGATGATCGCACCGCGCGCCGACGATGATGATTGCTTGCGCCGCAACGACCCGCGATTCCCTCGATTTGGGACGATTTGTAGGTGCTTTGATTTTTTTTCTTTTTTTCTCTTCTTTTTCTTTACGAGCTGGGAGTTGAGTTTAATGATTTGATATTTATTTGCGAGAAGGATGATGAGGTTACGAAATGAATAATTTATAATTAATATTACACTCATTTGGTAAAAATTAATTACGTAAAGTATATACAAAAAAGTTGTTTAATTTTCACTAATGGATGCTAATATTAACAAATTATTTTTCTTGTGCTTGCCTTTGAAAAGATAAATAACGTAATAATTTACGATGAATTTATTTTACCAATTAAGAACAATTTTTTACCGTTTGGTTTGTAAAAATGGTTGTCTTCAGGCATTTTACAAAAATTCTGTTCTCGGCTAAAGTATCAATCTTTATATGAATAATTAACTTTTATAAGTTGGAGTTTCGAGTTTTTGTTAAAAATCCATCTGAGAACAAAGGGGTTTAAGTTTATTAAATATTATTTTATAAGATTGACACAATTGATAAATATTAAAAGCACATGAAAAATAAACTAGGATATAACTTTTTATCATCGAAATTATTGATTTTTTTAAAAACACCTAACCAACAAAGCCATCGAAAGCTCGCAGACACACTCGAAGCTCGCAATGTGCAGATCCCTCACTCTCGCACGTACATATATAAGCATCACACTCCGAAGAACCGAGCGGCAGCGCGGCCGCGAGTCGAGTTTGACGGATCGAAGGTGTAACAGCTCCAGCTCCGCGGCAACGCACATCCGGATAATAAATCGCTCTTTTAATCACGGATCCGCGCGGGTCGTTCGCGCTCTCTCTCGAGTCATTTGGCTTAATGGAGAGAGAGGCATCTCTACGCGGGCTTAGCCGGCGATATGCGCCGCGGTAGGTTGTGCTCGTGTGCGCGAGAGGCAATTTCCTCGAGGTGCGCGTATATATATATATATATATATATATATATATATATATATATATATATATATATATATATATATATGTATATATATATATATATATATATATATATATATATATATATATATATATATATATATATATATATATATATATATATATATATATATATATATATGTATATATATACAGAGGTAGAGTGCAGGGTGTATGTGTGTAAGTAACGTTTTGTTTAAAAGGCGCAGTTGTAGTCATTAGCCAGTGTGAAGGATTGCTCGGCTTTATTGGCGATGTGGTGCGCGGCGGTGGGTTACATGCATGAAGAGGGGGAGTGGGGAGCTTTGAAGTTTGAGTGCTGTGTTTTGCGAAGATTTTGACGGTGAGGCGCGAGGATTTTAAATTGTGCGACCTTTTGATGGAAATAAATAAATCGCGTTATTAGAATGGAATTAATCTATTATATTCGTGAAATGAGTGATTATTCTGCTAAAAATGTTTAAATATTATGTAAATTCCAAAATCTATTTGGACAATTTTTTATTTCATTGGGACAATATAAATATTGTTTTAGAATACAGTAAAATGTTAACTTGCCTTATTAAAGCTTTTGAGATACCTACAACTTTAATAGAGAATTATTTATTACCATGAAGATTACTACTTAAATACAAGAGATACACTTTAATAAAGAAAAATATATTTTCTAATTACCATGTATTTTCAGTGTTATTATTCGCATAAAGTTAATTTTTAACACACCCAGCCATAAAGTACGCCGAGCCGGGAAAAAAGCGCTACATTAAATCCCTACCCCCACTTTAGTCCCCGCCGCGACGCGCATGTGCCCTCGCCTTCGTGGCGGCGGGAACTAGCGTGAGGTTAGGAAATTAATATGTAGCAATATTTTCCCTCTTCGGCGTGAACGAGTACGAACTTTTTGGTAGATACGTTAAGAAAACGTATATTGCACGCGTGAATAAAGTGAGCCAGCGATTGCCAGCGTGTGTACAACACGCAGGCATTTAATGGCTCACTTTAGTCCCTAGGTGCATAATATACTATTGTTTCATATACATTTGGATTATTGAATTTTATTGATCCTTTAAGGGAATAATATGAATAAAGAAATGAATATTCAAAAGTAAATTAGACAGACGTATTTTTGTATTGTGCAAATGTGTATTTCGAGGAATCCGTCAGATGATTCACACTTAATGGACTCATTCAGAATGATGACTTCGTACGTCAAAAGAGATTTTTAATTTTCGAAGATTATACGAATGGGGAGTATTAGATTGGCTTTCGAAGAATTACTATCGATTTTAAGATTTGTAAAATGAGCCCATAAAAATAGTTATGCTAACTTAACAATATTAAAATAAAGTTATTTTTTTAATAAATACGTTTCAAAATTTCCAGAAATAATGAATTTTGAAGTTCACGGTTATTTTTATTAATTATAGCATGATCTGTTTTTCCAAGATTAAATTCTGATTTCGATGCTTTCTACGACTCCACCTCACTAAATATCAACCCCATCTAAGCTAACAACCACAATCTCCTCCCAACAAATTCCACCAAACCACCCGCGAACCCAGGTACAAAAAAAAGAGAAACCCACCGTCAAAACATGCCTCACTACCGCGTGTGAGAAAAAAAGGCAACGCTCGTCGCGTCGTCGAAACGCGAGAAATCACATATTTCGGTTCCCACATGTAATACCCAGTGCACGCATACTCGCACACGGACGATCGACGAGCGATCGCTTTAAATGCCCTGGCACACACATACATCCAGCACCGAGGTATTTCCATGGGAATCTCGGCGCGCGGGTTTAGCCGTGTGCAGTGCGTTATACATGTCGCTATATGCCACAGCAGCAGGTGAACCCGCGGCGCGGCCGGGCCTTAATTAACGTCCGCAGGTCCAACGGCACGCCATCGAGTGTAGGTAGGTGTATATGCGCGCGCTATGAGAAATCCGAGCGCGCAGCACACCTGCCAAACTGCGCGCGCGAGCTGTGATTCACGAGGTACGAGCGTTTCCCTTGCGTAATTTTGTGTATGCGCGTGTGTATGTGTCGGACTTTGTTGGCGACTCCCGCGCTCTCGTGAGTCGAGTAGTTAGCGTGAGGGAATTATTGTGACCTGAATTATGAAAATGAGTGTGAATATGATAATGAGGGGATTTGTGTATGTGGATATCAATGGTTGCTTTTTTACGGGAGTAAGAATATTGAATTGCGAAATTGATTTCGGAGTTTTTCAATGATTGGAAACATATTGTTTCAAACTAATTAATAAATTACGGTTTTTATTAATTAAGGGGGTAGATTGCCTTGGTACTCATGACATAGCGTAATTTTTGGAAAGTTTTATAAATTCATAGATTGTATTCTACAACTCATTAAAATTCTTAATGATATTTTCTTACTTCATATAACGTTGTAAATGACTGACTGTAGAAGTATAAGTTATCATTTGAAGATACGCACTTGATCGACGAATGGCCTAAGTCAATTTGGATTGCTTCACAAAAAGTTGAATTCAGGAATTAGGATTCAGGGTTAATTTCTATACTATAAGTTGTTGCGTATACAAATATTTAATATTGTTGGCGTTTAAAAATTTATAAAATTTCACATATTCATAATATATAAAGGTCAATATAAATATGTTAAGACATTCATTTTTTCTTAAAATGTTGAGCTTTTGAAAAAAGTGTTATTTTACCTGTAACAAAAAAAATGTTTCGGTACGTCATGAATTCGGTATGCATACTATTGAAATTACAAGTGAATTGCTGAAACGCTTATTGAGTACAACTAAAGTGCATGCGTTAGACCTACTTTAACTACTGATAGATATATCAAAAAGCTTTAAATAAAATTTAAAAACGCATTACAATAAAATTTCTATTTCAGGCATTCTTATCAAAATTGAAAATAAGTATAATCACGTAATTATTTTAATTTTCTATTCTGATAATAATTCAAGTGTTCCTAAAAAGCAAATTTGATTATGATGCTTATGTTTCTTAAACGAAACTTTTTGATTGTTTTATATTAGCTATGGATGATTAAAGTAGGTGACCGGCACATTTCCTTAAAATGCAATACATTTTGAAAAATACTCTTTTAGAATTTTACCTGACTCTAATTAAAAAAATATATTATGATTTTTAGAACTATAAGCGGTACTTTGCGACCTAAAATATGAAATCGAAGTTTTCAAGGGTTCAGGTAGCCCTACTATCATCTAATAAATATTACACTTATAAGTTTTAAAAAAGTAATAAAATTCATTCACAGTAGTAAGAAAGTACGAAGTTTACATTAACCTTCGTATCTCATTCGCTTAACCCAAAATTTGTCTTCAAGACTTGTAACCACCTCCTCGTAACAATCGCCTTCCAAACCCATATAATTTCCTCTGCCTTTCTTCCACTCATCCCGCACCTGACTCCCTACCTCACTCTCCATTCTAACATTTCTCGGTCACAAACACACACACACACACACACGCACACGCGTGTGACACATTATTTTAGCGTATGCGCGACAGACGCCATACGCTCGCGCGCGTAATGCCAGTCTCGCAGAGCTGGAGGTTATGGGAACTCGGTCCTTCTCTCTCTCGCGGCTGCCCTCCCGCGTAAATACAGTAATTACCGCGAGACGCGCGGGGACACGGTACTTGGGCTCGGGCGGGGGCGCGCGCGCGTACACACATACGTACACGTAAATTACACGGCGAAGCGCCTATACGCGTTTCAAAGAGAGAGAGAGAGAGAGAGAGAGAGAGAGAGAGAGAGAGAGAGAGAGAGAGAGAGTGAGAGAGGGAGAGAGAGAGAGAGAGAGAGAGAGAGAGCTTGTTTATAGGTGGCTTTTGATAGAGGGAATCTCCATGCTGCGGTGTGGCCCTTTATTACCTTATTACCGTGTGTGCGTGCGCTGTGTTACGACGTTTCTGAGGTGGACATTGATTTCTCGCCATTGAATATATTATTTTCTAGTTGTGATAGATTGTTGCGATACTTATTTTCTTGAATTTTGTTATCATTCGTATTTGGAGTTTAAATAAAATTAAACACTTTTTAACTGTTTTCTGTTACAATTTAAATATTATTAAAAAGTATAAAACTTGTGTAGGGATAGTATCTTACGCAATAAAAATGACTCATATAGAAAGATTTGTTATAGGCTATGTAGTAACGTAATTATTATAAGATAGATTTTCATGAAACTGTAATATTTCATATCCTTGTGTTTTATGTGCTATGTCGAAGCAATAACTTATACGATATCATACGTGCATTTGAATAATTTTATCTTTTTCCATATGTTTAATGAGTCAAATAAACCGATTATTGTAATTAATGTAAATTATCCAGACAAGACCATTCAAAATATAATTTCCATAATATATTAACTCCGTGGCATCTTCAGCATTTGATGCTGTTATGAGTTAATAAAGCAATAAAAACAATAATAATTTCTTATAATTTAAAGTTTTAAAATAGATTAATTATTTTTGCAGTTGATAGTGCGTAAATCCTGTCCGAAATATGTTAGCTTTTGCACAGATATGAAAGTAAAATATTTCATTTTCAGAAGTGCACGATATCAATTTCACAGTTTTATAAATGAAAATATGATAGTTTGGTGAAAATCACCGATATGTGCATATCTATCCACTTATATAAAATATGCAGGCTGATTGTTCTTTTGTTGCATAATTAAATATTCATAATGACTGTCGTATTTTTAAATAAAACCAGCTATAGCGCGCGAGCTTTCATAAATTATGCTTGCATCGTAAGTTGTTTCCATCGAAAAACCAATGATTAATTTAAAAATCACTTGCATATTTATATACTTAGCTTTTTATATTATATCTTAGACTCTTTTCTGGTTCTTAAATATACTACAAAAAACAGAATAACTATTAAGTACTGTTGAATAAGTACTATCATTCATTCCCCATCTTTCTAGTACCGACTTTCTCGTAATGAATTCTAGACAGTTGGGCACTAAACCCTCAAATTTCTTATTGTATCAAACTTACTAAACTGCCTACTAATGCTTATTATTTTGCTTCTTCGTGCACAGTCCATTACCCACACACAGTAGGGGAATCTGGGGTAAAATCAACACACGGGTAAAGTGAATCATGATTATTATTTCTTCAACAAATTATTATTTACGCCTAATTTTAATTTTAGTGAAAGATAATTATACAAGAATGATAATTAAAAAGTTACAATGCATAACAATTAATATTTTATGAAAGAAAAAGAATTGTATTTTTCGACCTTAAAAGAAAATTGGTTTGTCGAATTCGTTATAACGATTAAAGATGTTTATAATCAATTTTATTGCTAGATTCTTTTTCTAATTACTTCAAATACGTTTTACTTACTATTACCAAGAATACATGGTTTTAAAAGAGGTTTTTCCTTTTTTAAACAAACATTTTAAAGAATCGACGTCTCGGGGCAAAGTGAATCGGGGTAAAGTGGTCCGGAATATAATGCGATAGCACTAATTTATACGCAGTCAGATGAGAAATTTAACAAAATATTAATGAAGGTGTGTGTTAATGTAGTATACAAAGCCTTTGTTGTAACGCATTTCGTATTTATACAAAAATTGGCAAACATAACCTCCATATTTAACTTTTCGTATTTTACGGTATTTTAAAGGTTTTAGGGTGTTTTTATAGTTTTATTATTGTCTAAATTAACGTTTTTATATATTCTTGTACAAAAACTAGTAAAATATTTTCAAACTATTTAATTCTATCCTCTAGTTCACTTTACTCCGCACTGAATAGCCCGGGTAAAGTGAACAGGTATTTTTAAAAAATAATTAAATAATATTAAACTTAATAAATGACTTTCTTTTAAGTTGATAGTATGTTTATTGATGTAGGAGGTTTCTTGTGTAACATAAAAAGTAATGTTTTAAGTCTGAAAAATACATTTTTTTCGACTTTTAGAGTTACTATGTTCATTTTACCCCAGTCAGCAAAGACCTGATACACCCAACCACCATCGATCGCCACCCCTCTCACCTCACGATATCGAAAGCTGAGGCTCGCGCGCGGACCACCACCTCGAATTTCCGCCACGTGGCACACCGGTCGAACCCAATCCACCCACATCACATACACCACCTTACCAGAAAGGTTCTCGCTCACGGGCGGACGTGGGTGAGATTGCCCTGACACCTTGACAAATGACTCCTCACAAAGAAGGAAAATACACGCGTAGCTGCTGCTGCTGCTGCTCGCGCTCATTACTTACATACTTTTTTCTCTCTCTCTCTCTTCGCGCACTCGCATTTCTTGTTTCTTTTTCATAATTCTTCGTTCGCGCGCGCTGCCGCGCGGACGATTAGTCATCGCGGGAGCGATCGCGGCGTTGCGTTGCGGAAATTAAGCCGGGGATGATTCCGCGATCGAGGTGGATGGAAGGAGGAGGGGTGAGGCGTGATAACGTATCGAATGCTGATTTACTGCGGACGGTGCGGGAGTTAATATTGCGATGGGAAGTCGGGGTGAGTGACGTTGTGCAATGGTGTAGTCGGGACAAATGTGTATTGACTTTCCGGAAGACGTGGGCTTCGTGCGGCTGTTGCGCGATTATCGAGATTGCTAATATATTAGGGTGTTACATTTTTTGCGCTTCTAGTATTTCAATAGGAAAGTAATTTTGCGAAATAATTTAAAATAGTATGTTATCAAGTAAATTATAAGATTCTTGTTATTTAGTTTTAATAAATTATATCATTCTAATTCCCCGGTTATTGATGAATACTTTATTATACTACTGTAAAAATGAACCAAAACTGGCCTTAATGGCCACGAATTCTTCAAAAATAATTGAATAATTGATTTCTATTAGTTATAATAATATTTTGACATAATGCATATATATCACTGCTCTCCATTTTTTATGGTAAATTGAACAATATTCAGAATTCCTCTACTCTTCTACTGCTCTAAAAGATTTATTTAAAAAAGATGATTTCAGATAATAAATATTGTGCATTTTTATATTGTGAAAATAACAATTATGTATGAACATAAATGACAATGAAAGCAACAATGAAAACTCGGTTCAGAATGATGAAGATTGCATTAATATTAAACGAGCTACACATCATGATTTTGTTTATAATTTTTTAAAAATTTTGAACACTTCTGCGGTTCTGCACATATCTACTCAAATAGTTTTCCTTAAATTTTTATTTTAATACGTATTGTAAGTAGAGAAAAGTAATTTGAAAAAAAGAACTTTGTTCTGACGCATTCAATTAGTGAGTTTTTCACCCCACCAAAGGCTGTATTGAGCCTTGCGATATATCGAAAATTTAGCGTTCACTAATATCTTAAAATGCTGTTCACTAATATCTTAATATCTTAATATGTACCTATCCTGGATAAAACATTACCGGGTTTTTGGCCAGGTTCTAACTAATGCGGCAAAATTCACAAATTTTAAGCTACGCGGGAGAAAACCGTGAGCAAATAGTGCTCAAGTGTATCGAGTTAATTTAGCTGAGTTCAACTGTAGTAGAATCTACTTAAGTAATTAAGTAATTTTGGGGGTACTTAAATATTCAGAAAAATATTTTATGGAAAATGGAAAATTCTGAAAAGTTTAATCCGGAAAGAAAAATTTGTTGATAATATTAGTATTGAATATAGAAATATTGAAAGATCAAAGTATAGAAAAAAAAGTTCGTGTGGTTGAAAATATGGAAAATAAATATTCGTAGAATCAAAAGTATTGAAAATCAATAATTGCATAGCTTAAAATATTGAAAATTTGATATGCAACCCACTAACTTGGTAAGGGCAGAAATGCCCGTATATTTAAAAAAAAGCAAACTAACAATTTTCAATAATTTAAATTATAAAGTTATTGATTTTCAATATTTTGGCTCTACGAATTTTTATTTTCCATATTTTCACCCTTACGATTTTTATTTCTATACTTAAATATTTCTATATTCAATGTTTATATTTGCCGAATTTTTTCTTTCCAAATTTTCCATTTTCCATAAAATATCTTTACAAATTTTACTGTTATGCAATTTTATCTTTCCGAATATTCACTACCTCATTAATGCCCATCCTTGTGCTCTACACAAGATTTCAGAAGATAAGTAAAACATGCTAGAAAAATAATTATTTTTATAAACATATTCAACCCTCGTGAAAAACTAGTTTCTGAAAGCACCAAACTTTCTTCAACCCTTACGAAACAATCACACGCCTTTCCATCCAAGCCAGTCTCCGCCAATCCCACCTATAGACACTACCTACCCATCCAAAACCCTCAAACACGCATGTGCATACCCACGCATCCCCGACTCTCAGGTACGAAAACCCCACCACCCAAAGAAAAAATTAAAATCGTGCGCCACCCCAAGCCATAAATACAATATTGCGCCTAGAACAGGGTGACAGAGAGACCGAAAGAGAGTGAGAGAGAGAGAGAGAGAGACTGCTTGCGACCATCCACCGTAACCTCCATATGTGGGAAAGGGAGGGGGGGGTCAGAGACAGCAACGTACGCGCGGGTGCGCCGAGGGTGGAGAAATCACGCTGCCTGCGCATTAGGCATTCATGCGTTGCGCGCACGCACATGCGTCTGCGTGTGTGTGGGAATGCGAGCCTTTGTCGTTAATTCGAGGGGTTGCTCCGCGTCTCTCTCTCTCTCTCTCTCTCACCGGCATGACGGAATGTGATTTTCGAGAGAGAGAGAGAGAGAGAGAGAGAGAGAGAGGGGTCGAAGGTTAGCGTTGCAGTTGCAGCTACGCATTCGAGGGTTGCGTGTATGGTTGGTAGAGGTCTTTGTGCAAATTCCGGGAAGCTGCTGTTGCTGCTGTTGGCTTTTTCTCGATGTGAATTTTTCGGACTTTTGGAAAGAGATAGAGAGAGAGAGGGAGTTTCGTGATGGGCCTTTGATTTATGTCGCGTGCGTATGTGCGTGTGTGTCCAGGACACAATGGCTGAGTGTTGGGCTGCATATAGGGGTGCAGGGGTTGGCTGTTTGTTGTCGTTTGCGGGTAATGATGAGTTGGTGGACGAGTTGACTTTGTGGTTTTTTTTTTATTGTTAGTGCGGATTTTTTTTACCGGGGGTGTAGGTAACCCTTCAAGTCGCAGTACTTCCGCATTAGATAGAGGAACTTTTGTCATGTAGTACAAAGGCAGTGTGTGCATTGTAAGTTGTGTTTTGGCACAGGTTTCATTTGATTATTAGATTTTTTAGCATCTAATGGAGACTGGTATGCAATAATATTGATGTTAAATAAATCATTTAATATAATTCAAGTCGCAATTTTATCATCACAACTCTATTCGTTATAATAACAATAAACTAGTTAGTGCATATTGCGAATTTTAAGCAATTATTGAAATACAATTATTCAATATTACGTATTTGTGCCATGTCAATAAATAAATAAATAAGAAAATAAATAAATTAATTAATTATTCAATTATATTACACAAATAAATGAATAATGTTTGAATAATTTGTTCGTACAATATTGTAGCTCACTTTTCTGCGAACATTTATTCGTGCGTTTATTGCGTTTTACTAGGGCATTTGTGTAGTATTGCTATAGTATTAATTAATATTATAATTATAATATCAATATTAATTATGTAATATTCTTGTAATTTATTGTTAACATTAATATTAATATATTAATTATTTAACACTAAATTTTGTAATAAATAATGAAATTATATGTATGGGTTTTCAAATTATATTATAATACCAATAACCTTTGTAAAAACTGACCCATGGAATTGTAATTTATAATATTTAATGAATCAATTAATTGATAATACATCAAATAATTTCAACGGTTTGCATAAATACAAAATATGCAAAAACGCTTAATTTACTAACTGTACGCATACAAGAGTAAGAAGCTTGTCAAATTGAAAGTCATTATTGAGTGGCAAAAAGAGGGCACCAATGCGTGCGAATGTGCCTTAATAGCTGTAAAGTTAGATTGTAACGTCATCACACGCCTATGTAAATAGAGCACGAAGTTTAATTCAGTCTTAGACGGTGTTACGTGCACTATAAATTAATTCAAGGAAAAACGTGTCTAAAAAGTAATGCATTCTGTTATCGAAAGGTGCCTCGACTTAGAGACGTTATTTTCTTTGAGTATAGTATCTAAATGTTTATGAATCCTTTTGGAAAGTCAGTTATATTACCATAATTGATTTCTTAACAAACTAACTGTAACATACTACTTTTTATTTAAAATATTTATTAAAAGAAATCAACTATTTATTAAACAAAATATTTGTTATTAAACCCCATGGAAGAATTTACTCTTCGTAGAATACTGATAAAGTATTACTTACCGACACTACCAGTAATTGCAAACGTTAGAGTTCCAGTACTGAGATGTAACTGGGATGATAAGAACGGCCAGTACAACTCTTTTCTTCTTGATATATTAAAAATTGCACAAGAAATATACATTTTTAGACACACGCAACACACTTCACTCAAAGTTTAATGTAATATTCATAACGACTAATAAGCTTTGTAATCGTACCTTAAATTAATATTTTTCTCTATCTCTCGGGCGAAAGTACGCGTTTTCGCCGCTTGTTTACACTACAAGAAGAAGCACTTTTGCCTACTGCGTGCATCACTTGTTTCACGCACGACCGAAAGCTCTGTCAGCAATGTTTTAAATAGCCTAACCCCATATACGATACAGCGGATTGTGACTTTGAAAAAGCTCTTTACACGATCAATATGAATGATCAATCTGCAATTTCTGACGATGACTATTCTACAGATGAAGAAGTGATAAGAGATTTTGACAAAGAAGCTAAATTAATCATAAATAGTGATACTTTTAATGGCAATATTGTAAACAATTTTTATTCTTGTGAAAATTGTAAAAAATTGTTGTAGGAAAGTTATATTTCTATTTCTGTTTTAAAAAAATATTCAGTTACTTTTTTTACTAAATTAATGTTTATTCCATAATTTAAAAATATTACGCGTAATCTGCTTGTTCATGTATTTTCGATTCCCGCCCTTAACCAGCAGCACTCGCTACGCCCGTGCTGCAAATGTTGGCCGGGCATCGAAAACACCTAAACGCGCGCATCGGGAAAAACTAATTGCGACAGGTAAAATAACATTGAAAAATATAACCTGCAAACTGCAAGCACAACGTGAAGTGACCGCGTGGACACTACCGCTATCAAAACATAGAGCAAAAGTAAAAACATGGCTGCGCAGAGTTGATGTCAACAAGAAAGATGATGATTTTCGACTTTTCTCGACTAATTAATTAACGTACTTTCGCCCGGGGATGGAGAAAAATACTATTTCTTACATCACGTGTCTGCGAAAGTTCCATTTTCCCCCCTTATAAGAAAGTCTACTATTGTTAAATACTAACCTAAAAAGTAGGTTAAGTTACGCTTGACGACTTCGCGATGTTTTGTTTTCTTTCAATATCGACAAAAAGTATTGCACCGATTCTGCGATGTTTTTCGGGTCAACGTCGATTCTTTTTACTGGCCCATTCTTGTCAAAATAATATGATCCCTTTATATTATGTATGGTGCAGCACCAAAAAATAAGTTACTGGCATACAATATTCACCAAGATTCAGCCCGAACTATCACTGGTGGAAAATTCTTTCATGGGATACTTATTGTATATTATTTTAACTTGATAATTATTTTCTTAATTTTGTTGTGTTAAATATTGCCTAACAATGGTCTTGATAAGATATGTTACATGTGATACATTCAAACTATGATATTCTAAATGGACATTATTAGCTAATAAGTAAACGTATGGCCCTTCTCTTTATAAACTTTCTTCAATTGGAAATAGCAAAATTATTATGCAACATGAATAAGAAAAGAATAAATATTCATGAAACCACGAACAGTTAAAAGATTAATGCTGTAATATGATCACTATTGGGATAATTACGTTCTCAAAAGGGTGAAAAATTAGCAGCAAAGTACAGTAGCAAATACTTACAAGATTCAGACTCATCAGTAGTTTCATAACATATTCAACTTAAAAACGAATTAATTATAAAAACACGTACAATTTAGCTTTAAGAACTATCACCTACCAAATCACTCCACCTCTCAAATTGCGCATACAGTAAACGTGATTCCTTATCGCGCAATTCCATCAACGCCTGCAAAAGAAAAAACTGCAAGCCAACGGCGTTCACTTAACCCATTAGCGGCGCGCAACTCCGCGGCACTCGTAATAAGATTCACCCACCTCTTTTTCTCTCTACACCCCCCGTACGAACCTTCTGCCGTCACGCGTTCATTCTCTCTCTGTCTCTCTCTCCCTCTCTCTCTCTTTTCTCTCACCCTCGCAGCTAGTTCGCACTCCATTGTACAATGCACATGCACACGGGGGGGGGGGGGGGGGGGGGGGGGGGGTTCTCACGCGACCCCCACGAAACTCGAAAATCATAATCGCGAGGCCGATACAGTGTCACAATAACACGCAAGTTAGTTACGGTTTATTTCTTCTAGTCGCCTTTTTTTAATGTATATAGAGGCTCGATTGTATCGGGTGGAGTATCTTTACGCCTGGTGTACTTTTAACCGTTTTTCTATTTGGTAAAATGAGGGCGAATGGCGTGGATTATATTATATAGTGCAAACAAATCTGTCGGAGGAATCTCGAGAGGATTCGACGTGTCGGCGCGGCGAATGACGTATGGAGTAGTGGGAGACTTTTGTTGTTGGTGTTGTATAGGTTGTACCTGTTGGCTGCGATTGACTAGCTGCGTGCAGTAGCGTTAGTTGGACGAGAGTAGTTTATGTGTAACGTATTAATGTTATGTGAAAGGCTTGACCGTTAGGTTTATTAAATTGTTCCTTTTGAGAAATTAAATAAAGGATATAAATGTACATTCATTGCATAGATTACACGCATCAATGTGCATATAAAGTACGGATATTTTATCATATAAAATTATCATACAAAACTAAGATACAAACTAGTTAATAACTTTTGTAATTTCTGAAATTGTTTATATTCCTATTACTTGTATTTCGCGTTCAAATTTCTAACTACCCAAGTAGACCAGTATGGCGATGAATAGATGCCTATTACTTCTTTTTGAAGAAGAAACTTCTTCGAAACTATTGCATTTTTTTAATATTCAAAGTATGATTTTGCCAAAACGTCCGATTTTTAAAGTTAATTATCTGTCATCTTTTGTCAATGTCTTAATATGAAATCTGGCATAGTCGTAGTTATTGATATTATCAACAATATTTTTCAATTTGTCATAATTTCCTTGCTTTTCACTTTCGTACAAGAATTGCACATTACAACGAGAATTCAACCGTTTATAATACGTTTATTTGTAATAATTGTGTCAAGAAATGTATAACACCGCCTTTTAAACGTCTCGCATAATCGAAATTGTACATCAAAAGAAACCGACGTAAACGTCAATAATACATCGTAAACTATGGCATTGTCACATCAAACGAAACGTCAATCACAAAATAATCACCCCACCGCACACATTACCAATAAAATCTAATTAAACCAGCCTTGCATCTGTCTCCGCCATCGAGTCAAAGTAACTCCCAATACCCCGCGTATAAAATCACGATCCACATAACCACCAGCGCCACCGGGGAAACCCGATAAAACGCTCGCGCCTAGGACGATCGACGCACAAAAGGGCTGCGCGCCCTCTCTCTCTCTCTCTCTCTCTCTTCACATGGATAATTCAGGTGCACGTACACTATACGTATGCACAAAAAGGTAGAGCGCTACGCTCGCGCTCGCTGCTGCTAAATCGATCGCGTCGCGTCAAGCGCGTCAAGTGCCCATCGCTCGCGCGCATGCCTGTCATTACGACGACGACTGCGGCGATGCCGTCTGTCAGTCCCCGATTTTTCCCGTTTTCACACTCCGCGATGACTGTGACGGAATAATACGACGTGCGGTGTAGGTGTACTGAGATATGGAGATATCGCTGCGCGGTGCTGCTTAATTAGTCGGCGTGGACTAATGAGAGCTGATTTCTAGGGGTTCTCAATGATTTTACTTTTCTTTGTTGGTTTATTAGGTCGTTAATATTTAAAGGTAGTCGATTTGTTTGAGGGAATGATTATATAGGAGGAGTGTATAGTGTGATGAGGGTGGTTGGGGATTGGTGGGGAGGGGAGATCTTGATTGAATTTATAGGTTTGTTAATTTGGGTTTTGTTTGTTGCAGGTCGGACAGCGATAGAAAAATGCTGAACCCCGAGGCGAGCTGCTACTCGGAATCCATACGATCATGGTGAGTTTCTATACCATCCACGTTGAATTGTGATGCATTGGGAATTAGTTCTTTAGCTGCAAAACGAATTAATTATTAAGATTAATTATTAGAAATAATAAGTCTCGAAATATGGATGCCTGAGCCTACTATTAGGTTAGTAGAAAAGTAGGTATTAAAACGTTTTAAGAACGTTGCAAGATTGTTTGTATAACACATAATTGTTTAGTTGCTACAGCAATTCCTTGCACATTACAAAATAAACATTTTGTATTATCCGGTTGTTGATCTAAATTTGAAATCGTTACTGCAATAAACGTTTTTTAAAAATATTTTCTTGATGACGTTTGATTAAAAATGGAGCACATAAATAGAACAAAATATTCCAATCACAAAATGGAAGCATATTTTTCTTATTGTATTTAAAATAAATTTATTTTAGCGAATAAATACTCGGTAAAGATAATCAAAAAAATTCAATTAAAACGTTTGAAATAAAACATTCACGAACGAACGCATATCAATTACCGATAATGAACACCTGCACCGATTCCTCGCGCTGACTTTCCATTCCATTTCCGTCCCTACATCACCCAGCAAAAAATGGGAACTCGAGCACCTCGCGGTGCCATCTCCCTCGTGTGCAGAAAAAAAGAAGAAGGATATATCGAGGCGTGGCGTTAATTAAGAGACCCTGACATTCCTGACCTCATGCGATGCGTGGAAACTCGACCAAGGCCATAATATATATATATATAAATAAACGTGTGCACATTCGTAAATATATGTACGCGCGCGGCGGTGAAGTGCGCAAGGGGAGAAAAAAATCGAGATCTCGAGGATGAGGGCGAAAATGCAGCCGTGAGAGTTCATTAGTTTAACAGGTCCTCGTTAGTTTGCCACTCGTATGTGCAGGGCTTTAAGCGAGATTTTGCGACTTGTTTGATATGACGTATGAGGTGAGCGAGCGAAAAAGATTCCTTTTTTTTCTCTTCTTCGATTGGTGAGAGGTGCGGTCTTTTTTTTCTTCTTTTAGAAGGAGGAGAGTTATAATGTTGCAAGGTGACAAGTGAGATGAACTTGTTTATCTTTTTTTATGGAGTGGGGGATTTATTTTTACGCTAATTAGCGGAGGTGATGTTTGTTTGATGTAGTAATTGGAATTTATCAGTACTTGTATTTTCTAATTTTTCAGATAAATATTAACCTACATTTGAAGAAGGAAAAGAAAGTGTGACAGCTAATTCATATCTTTTCCTTTTTAATTTTTTTATATTTTTGATGACTTTTGATCCCTAGAACATTATCAGGGTGATCTTAAAAATATGTATTATTTATTGATATTTGCAAAAGTATTGCAAATAAACATAATATTAAAAAGCTGTTTTTAAATAATTTTATGTAAAAAGAAATTTCCATTTTACACGTATTTATCTAGAGTATTTAATGATTTTGAGGAGAATCTATCGGTCTCCACCACGAACTATAAACCGATGTACAGCTCAAACCGACTTTCATCATAATTGTCTTGAAATAATATGTTGTCCACGAACTCGTTATAAATATTGTACAAAAATTGATATATTCCATCAAAAATGGCAAAAATTCTAGTAGAAAGTTTTATTTAGATTCTCTGCTTATATCGGAGCCAGTTTTAAATTAAAAGGTTTGGACAAACAAGCGCCTGTGTATAAATATAGTAGATAGCCTCTTGTTCACCCAGACCAACGATAGCTAATTAAACAAATTAAACTAATTTACTAACTTAACACCTAAAATACATTTTATACCAAAAGCACCAGCGAAAGCACGTGAATAGAAAACCCAAAATATAGACCCACAAGAAAAGAAAAACCAAGAGTGAAACACACTGCTACCACGCTGAAACCCGCAATACCTAGCTCCCAGTGAAAGAGAGAGCGAGAGAGAGAGAGAGAGAGAGAGAGAGGGAAGGACGGGGTCACTCGTGGTACATGAAAGCCAGTCCCTTGGGCTTGAAAAGTATATACACCCGGCAGCAGCAGTGCATATCCACCACCGCATATACACATGACACCCACGACACGCCGGCGCCTCGCGTATATTTGTGTGTATATACACAACTGCGCGAGTGCTGCGGCGGCGGCGGCAGCGGCGGCGACAATATGCCCGCGCGCTCGACAAAACCACCCCCTCAAGCGCGCGCGCGCGAGACCCTCCAAATGACAATGCGACATTTTTTATTATTAAAGTCAAGTGGCGCGCGCGCGCGCGCGAGAATCAAGTGGCCCTCTTTCTTCTTTCTCTCTGTGTGCAGCCTGCACCTCGCGAGCGGAGCATAGAGAGAGGCTCTGCTTTTTCTAGCCCTGCATCTGCCCGGACTCGCGAGCTGTATAAGTTGTATAGCTGTGGGAGTATTATAGCCTATAGTGTGGTATACATTTGTGTTGGGGGAAGGTGGGTGTTAACAGGTTGTGCGAATTGTAAGAGTGCTGAGGATGTTTGAAGGGTGGGATGGGTAAGTAGTGACGGGGATGGGGACTATATATTTTATACGAATGAAAATTTTCATAGCTGTGAGAGTTTGGAACAGTACTTTGGGATACTACTGGTTATTTGACGTTTTCAAACGAAGACAGTGGTGCTGGGTTAAGTAAGTTTAGCGAGGAGTTTGGATTTCATTATATGACGACAGATATCTGTATTTATATATGTAGAAAAATTCAGAATCATGGATTGCTTAGCACAGCAAATTATTCAACTTATAATGTTCAATTAAAATGTTTGCTGGGTCAATTTAACTTTACAACCTTTCAATTTATTGCACTTTTATACACTTTTTACTATAAACGAGATATATTTTTGATATTACAATGACAATATAAAAGTTGTAAAGTATATAGTAATTCTCACATTTTTAGGATTTATCTCCGGCTTGTTCTCTTACGTAAAAGTTAAATCCATAAACAAAGATTTTATATATATAAATGATGACGTTTCTCAAAGCGGATGACAAAATAAAATAACAGAACTCTATTTTACGTGTCTATTAGACTTTCAAGTAATCCCTGGTCTGTTTGTTTACCTATTCACAAATTCAAAATCAATGAAACCCCAAAAATAATAACCAAGACTGCACTCATTCTCATTTATAACACATTATAACACAAGTCAACAATCACCACTTTCAGCGTTCCACTCTCTACCTCTGCACACTGCAGCGCACTTCTCTCGCCTTCTTCCCCGCACTCACCATTTTCTTCGCACACCTCCTTTTTACCCCATTTTCGCCTCGCGTCTCTCCTTCTCTCTCTCTCTCTCTCCTCTTGTTTTTCCCTCCCGCGCCATCTCGCATTTTTCCTCTCATTTAGCCTCTCTCGCTCTCTCTCCTCCTCGCGCTCGCGATTTTACGCGCAGCGGGTAATTTATTGCCGTTCCCTCCCGGCCCGCCACCTACAGCAGTGCCAGTGGGGTACCACTTTTCTCTTTCGCGGTTTTATAACCCCTTCGTAGGGGCAGGGGAGGGTGTGGTTCACTTTTTTACGCCTCGCGCGAACGCGCCTCCGAGATTCGCGCGCTCCGAGCTTTTCCCTCGCTCGTGCTTTTGCACCTACCCGTTCTGCGGGGGTTTCCTTTGCGTTTGGCAGATTCGCGGAGAGCTGCAAATCCTGCGGGTTTTTGTTTGATTGCACCTGAGGTTTGATATCGTGCCTAATTTTTAAATTTAATAGCGAGTAGATAGAAAGTTTTTTTATATAAAAAGTGTCATCATTACATACAAGTCACAAAACCATCTTATTTTATTAATACATTTACACGTGCACTGTATGATTAATATCCTTAAGGGTGAAGATCCCCAGTACGGTCCCCTCCCAGTATGACCACCCATGGCTATTGTGCTCACACTGCTAGATGGCAGTACATTATATGCTGAATTAGATGTTATAGATCTATTAAATTTTATCGGAGGTTCTTGTTTTTAAATCAAACTCCGAAGATTCTCGCGAAAATTACGAAACAGCCGTTCATTTCCGTATCAAAAGTTATTTTGCAAGAGTTAAATACATGCTCAGTATATAATCTAATTAAATACTAATTATTTCATATACAATACTATTTAAATTAAAATAGATTTTAATACTATTTTATAACTGTTATCTATCTTTGAAGCATAGTGTTTAAGCATTTAGAGCAAAGCTACTCGGCTATGAACGTTAGGTGGTCATACTTTGTCAGAAAATCAAAACCTTCATATTTTCGTTATTAATTAATACTTAATTAAGTCAGATTATTAACTTTGGCCAAAACTACTGGGACACTCTTGCATAACAGTTTTTTTTTATAAAACAACGTACTTACTAGTAATAAATAGTCAAACGTCATCATACTGTTCCAATGCATGCATGATATAAATATAATTCAAATCATGTCAAAAACATACGACAAAATTTATGCTGTAATACAAATGAAATTAAAAATTTTCAAATATTCATCACCAAAAGATTTGACAATTATCATACTTCCTTAGCTCTGAAAACTTCGTTTTACCCTTAACGTTCATAGTATATTCAAAGCCATGTATCAGAGTACGATAGCTGTCTAATTTATGATTTTGCCCCCCAGTATTAGGCCATACTTGAAAAAACCCAATGTATAGAACAAAACTATTAATTATTAATTGAATCGTTTAATTTAAACGTGCCATGGGAAGTATTTTATAAAAAAGAAAATATTATACGTTCAATCCCTTAAAACACTAAACCTCACCTTATCACCCTCTATTTTCCCCCAGCCCAACATACACCCAGAAAAACAAGACACCAAAGTGCCAAATTCATCACCCCCAGAACACGCACTCGAGCACCTATTAGCCCCGAGATTACACATTTTCTTTTTTTTTCAATCCACCAAAACTCATTACCTTCTCTCTCCCGACATATAAATGACCCCCAGGAGGGTAGAGACCAAGCGCAAGATCGGAGATTACTCTCCCGCGGGATAATTTTTTCCCCGCAGCGAGCATTGTTCGGCAAATCGGCGAGAGACGAATGATTCGTGTATACGCGGCGCAGAACGCGATTACAGCCTCGCTGCTGTTGTTATCAGATGTCACTTCGTGAGCGGTGCGCCGCGCCAACGCGATGACGTCGAGGCCTGGGCCTGGGCTGCGGCGCGCGACTACAGCTCGTTTGTCATCACGTGACGTCGTCGCAGGAAACATGTTTTACTTCCGCTTCCCGCTCTCGCGGCCCCCCCTTCTTCCTCGTTTTCGATGTTATTCCCGTTCTCTCGAACGCTTTTCGCGTACCGTTTTCCAGCGCTATGATAGAATTTCACGGAGAAAGGTTTGTTTTTGTCTTATGCTTTAGTCAGTTTTTGATTGATTTCTCTTTATGAATTATTTAAGAAAAGTGTGATGATTATTGAAATGTGTGTAAAATAGAGATCTAATCTATAAATGTGTTTTATAATTTATGTATTTATTTTCTAAATGAGTGATAACTGTAAGAATTAAGTTAGGCAGCGTAAAATTCGATATAATTGGCTGTTTAATAAGGTTCACAATTGACAACATCTATATTTAAAGTACGTAGCTTAGTTGTTAAATCATTTATAAATTATAGTAAGTACTATTATACGTGTAGCATTTAATTTTTAGAAATGTTCATGAGCTATTATTCTTGTATCTATTTTTAATTGCTTTATTTATATTATGTCTATTATTTTCAATATAATTCAATTAAGTGTACTTTCCATCATTTTTTTATATTTCTGACCGCATAATTCTATATTGATTAAATAATAATATATTTTAATATTACAGATAATTTTAAAATATAAACAAATATTTACTAATCAACAACAAGGAATAAACATAAAAAAAAAAACGCGCGTAGCATTTAGAAACTGGCTATAGCTAATAATAATTATTTTGTTAATACTATTGCACCGTCGTGTAAGTGCTGTTATCAGAAGAAAACAATATTTCGTATTGAATTGAATAGTGTATTGAATATACTTTATAAAGTTATTTTGTAATAATCAGAAATTGGGAATGACTATAAAACATATATATACCTATATATGTGCATAAATCGTTTATTTTTGGGACGAGAGCAGATGTGTATCAGCCAAATGTTGCCAAGGTACTGCAGTTTTCTGCTGGTACAGAATACTTTACAACTTATCGCTAGATATTTTGAGGAGGAGCATACATATTTTACATTTTTCATCCTATTGGTCAGTAATCGATGTAGGTGGTGACAAAAATCGCAGATACCCATGTAGAGTAGGTGGCCGGTCAAGGAGTTTACCGCCGTGAGAGTTCGTCTCCTCCGGTTCGGGGCAATAAAACAGCACGCGACGCAGTACCCCCTAAAAACACATTTGCGCTCCTGCTTAATCCGCGTCGTATGAAAAATCGGAAGTATAATCTGCTCATTTACATTTAGGCATGAAGTGACAATTTTATAGGAACCATTTGAGTTTTTGCTCGACGACGTCTACGTTTTGAAGTTCGCGTGAACATTTGACCCCCATATGTCGAAGGGCTATATTTGAACGCGATATATTTTCAAGCTCGATATTATATGAAGACAGATGCACGCTGCTGTACAATATACAAGACAAGTTTTAAGATACAAAACATGAATATTATTGAAAACGAATATATAAATCATGTAGGTACGTGTATTTGTAGAATAAGCTCAATTTTTGTATCGATTGTTCGAGTACCTAACGAATAAATGATGAGTAATAATCGTCAAAAATCGAGTTATATGTAATTAAAAGATAATGAAAATAGAAGTATCGAATATTATTCTATACAGTAGAACTACGTATATAAATAAATATACAAAATACGCGCGAGCGTACAACTATAGTAACAAAATTTCATTAGTTTGATTAATGTAATAATAACCCAGCAAACCTCTTTAAATTAATATATTATTGTAACTGTGTTTACACTCGTAAAACTACGATTTCATAAATTATTTAATTTTTAATTTTCAAATAAAAATCAGAAATATTTAGCAAAAAACATTAAAATAATTATTCTATAAATAATACGTGAAAGTAATCATGAACATTTTCTATAAGACTTTCAAGTCATCCATTTGTTTCCATCATCTCGTCCTCTTTTCCTGAATGTATTTTCCACCGTTAATGTATTTTTCTACCCTACTGTCACGCACGCGCTCGCTCGCGCGTTAGGAAATCTTTGCGAAAATCTTCCATCTTAAGACATACGACCCTCCGGCGCTTCTTGACGCCGCGCGATTTGCTCGCGTCGTCGCAGAAATCATCAGGGCGATGGAAAAATTACGGTGACGTAGAAAAATGGTCTTTCGTATATATATATATATATATATATATATATATATATATATATATTGTCGACTTCTGCCTTTTTTTTTAGATTTCTGCACGCTTACATGTCTACATAGAAAGATTTCTTGAAATAAAAAGTAATAGTTTTTTCTCACTTCTGTTAAAAGTTTTTATGTAAATAATTGAATTAATAATCGTGAAATCTGGAAATTAGGTCCTTTATATTAACGTGAAACATTAATATAAATAGAAAGATATAAATGTTTAGATTTTTATTATGCTTGTAGCTAAATGGTTGATTGAAAACTAAAAAATTAAGGTAGAATACCTACTGACTACGTATTCCAGTTTTTTCTTAAAAAATGCGAACATTAATTATACAAAGTAGTTTTTAATTTTTTGTTTAGTAGAATAAAAGCGTAAATTAAAGTATAATTTAGAGAGATTCACTATTTTTGAAGTGTGGTGGAAAATCGTAGTACAGTCTAATTTGGTCGATTTTAACAAAAATGATGAAACTTTGACTTTCTTACGATTTTACTTCTATTTATGACGTTCAAAGCTCATATGATACGAATTACAATTTTTTATAATTTTACTACACAAACAAATAAAAAATGTATTTCGCCCAAATAATTAGCACAATTTATAATGCATAAATTAATCATTTGCCTTGATAGTAGATATATCCAGTACAACCTTAAGCAAATTTAATAAATAGCAAATAACAAATCTGTCCACAAAGTATCCCACCAATAATATTCAACCCCCCGTAAAATTGATAAACCATCGACACTCGATCACCATAAAAATCCTTCACCCCCGTCGAAATTTTTCTCCTTGCCTCACCTTTTCTCCTCCTTCTCTTTGAACTCTGGACTCATGCCTAATGAGACGCGAATATATTTTGGTAAACGCCTAAGAAGCGTAACTGCCGAGAAAAAGGGGACGTAAAGCTTGTGTGTACGCGCCGACACAGGGGTAAGAAAATACACGATGTCGCGCGGCGCGGCAGCCCCTCGAGGCCGTTTCCACGTCCGCTTACACGCGCGTGGACTGTATAGCTCTCTCTCTCTCTCGCTCTCTCTCTCTCTAGCTGACGCTAATGCGCGACGACGTGCTGCCGGGTATAAATGCCCGGAATTGCGTCACATCAGAGGAGACGCGCCGAACATTCCGCCTAAAGTGAAAGCATCGCGTGATGGTACACGGGGTGATGTGGGCGAGGAGGGGAAGAGATAGATAGACTGATATTTTCTTGAATGGAGAAAAAGGTGATCGTATGGCTGATCGTCAGATTGTTGCAAGAGAAAATAGTAAATGCAATGATTTATCTATAAATGATAATACAGTTAAGAATTTTAATTTTAAGTTAGATAATAAACTATAAACAATTATATTTCACAGCTTATAGAATCTCTAATTGATCATTAGAAGCAAATTTTATAGAGATAAATGTTATAATTCAAGGAAAGAGCTGACAAAGTGGACAAATAAAAACACGAAGAAAAAGCTATTTTTCTTTCTCTAAAAGTAAATCGGTATATATAGAATAAAATGCTTTAGTTTTGTACTAATACAAATAATTAAGGAACTATTTGTAAGTATACGAATGATAAAAAAGATTCTTAGAAAATTATAGAACAAGCAAATACGAAGTAGAAGAGTGGTTACAAATTATATAGAGTTGCATATAAATTTGAGACAATAAATCGAAGCTTCAAGTTTAGTTCTTAACTCATTTACCTTGGCGTGTAACATTTTTATAATTTACTTTTATTTTATGTTATACTGTCATCTGCCTGCATGGATCAGCACACGTCACCATCACAACGGTATACTTATAACTACAAAATAGTGAGTTTTCACTATTTCAAATTTAGACAGTAAAAAACCGTAAAACACCTAATTTGCCAGACACATGGCTAATTTTCATTGTTCAAACGCGTTTTTCTTCAGAATTTTGCCCCTGAAACAAGATATAAAAAGTTTGGAAACCCGAGCATTAACATTTTTTTTGCGATTTCTGGACCAAAAAAGTGCATTATTTTTGGGATTTTGTCATGTGGATTAATTGTATTGTATGATTCAGAATTGTATAGTATTTTATGTAACGTAATACACCAGATTCAATAGTAATTAAATTATTAAAAGCACAATAATTGTAAATACAAAGTCTAAGCAAATACTTTTATAAAAATGTTATCACCAAATTCATTAATCAAGAACATTTACCGAACAAATCCCCAAATCAAGGAAAATCCCATCATCACATCATTAAAAACCCACCTCGATAAACCCTCCCTCCTCCCCCTAACCCAAGCCACTGCAACACCACGCATTAGACGAAATCTAGTCCACCTCCTCTGCACCATTTATTCTAAACAAATTTTGTTATATTTAGATACAATCAATGTACTTTATTCTTATTCTTATTATTCTTATTCTTATTCTTATTCTTATTCTTATTCTTATTCTTATTCTTATTCTTATTCTTATTCTTCTTCTTCTTCTCTCTGCTATAAATTGATTTCACTTATTTACAAGAAATCTTTTTCTCATAATTTAGTTATTACGGGAAAGCACTTTTAAGATAGTGGAAATTATTCACCGAGATAGCCGGCGATTAGGCGCGCTCGCTCCTCTGCTTCTCTCCCTCTCTACGATATCGACTGCAGCAGCATAGCGGCATACTATATACGCAGGAGGGCGTCCCTCGCTCTTGCGCCGAAAGCCGGAAAATTCATTGAGGTACTTGAGTGAGTTACTCACGCATCGGCTGCGCGCTCGTTCGCTCTACTCGCCGGAGGAAGGAAGTCGTTGCTCGTTGCCTCCTCGTCGTCCGCCTTTCTATATACTCCCTATAGGTCGCAGCCGATAATTTTCCTGCTCCCGCGCAAGCGCAAGCGCGCCTTTCGGTAATTAATTGTTCATGGTGATTTCGCGCGATTGTGCGTCGTAGGAATCCTGGTGCGATATGTTTCTTGGGTTAGGTGGAGACGTGAAGTGCGTTGAACGTCGTCGGGGGACTGATTCATTGCGAGGGTAGGCTTTTGGTTCTATTTCTTGGCTGGAGAGGGTCATTTGGTGATCGGAGGTGGACAGTTGGATGGGTTTTTTAATTGCTAGGTGACTGTATTTGTTTGTTTAATGGATCAAAAAGTTGTGTGTAATATATTTATTAGAATACAGTGGAACATCTATAAAATGAAAAGTTCCGTTGAAAGATACCAATGACGAAAAAACGACGAAAAAAACCTTGATATTTCGAAAAGACAAAGTAGTTTTGCTTGTACACAACCGTCATGTAAAGAAGTAAATTAAATTGTTGATTATGATGAATAATGAATTCAGGTGCATTGAGACAAATAACGAGGAAACAAAATAAGCAACAAAGGGATTCAATGTTTTTTAAATAACACATTAAGATTCATTCATATAAATGTGTGCGATTTTCATGTTTTAGCGTAGCTGTTCGATATAAAAGTAGAACTTATAACGTTATAACGAATATTTTTTGTGAGTCCCTTATAGTTTCATTATATCGAAATTCTACTGTATTAAATTAGTGCACGGTAAATAGCCTCACTGCTGAGCGTGACACAATTATGCTGATTATTCACAAATTCTGTCCGAATACATAACATATGAATTTATCAATAAGTACAGCTTTATTCAATTAAGTTTTTACTAGCAATCCAAATATAAAAATGTAAAAGATATTCAGATGAAAATATGCGATGTATTGAGTTGAGATAACTATAAGCAACATGATAATAAACAATAATTATTCAATCTAATGATAATGATTCAATTTACAAGATTAAATTATATTTCTTGATAGATATCTATGTGGTGCAAACAAATGAATCCATTTCAATCAAAGCGTAAAAGTCAAAGCTGTCTTCTTTCTATTCCTATACATCAGAAAGCCATTACAGCGTAATTTCAGACACACGACAAAAAAGCAACATAAAATCTCGAACAAATTTTTATAGTTTTATAAACCTTTCAGACCATCCGTATTAAAATTTTTCCCAGAAAAATTAATCTCCCGCAATAAATAACATACAAAGTAAAGAAAAAACCTGTATATCCCTCAGGGTGTACACTGTACAGTGCAGTCGAGCAGCAGCAACGGGAAAGAGAGGAGAGACTATCCACAGCCCCTTTCAACCCTTTTCTCGTTTTACGACGTAATGACCGCCGCTCTGAGTTCTCTTTCCCCCGTTTTCTCTCCCTTCCTCCCTCTCTCTCTCTCTCTCTCGCTCGCCACGTCGTTTCCGTAAAACTCTGTTACGAGATTTTAATTGAGCTCCGCTCCAGCGTGCGATTTCGATTTTTCCCCGGGACGGCTTCTGCGCGCGACTTCACCATCGCCCGCGGACAATGGACATTGTGCACCAGAAAGAGAGAGAGAGAAAGAGAGAGAGAGAGAGATGAAGAGAGAAAGAGACAGCGTATGTATATATATAAATCGTAGCCTAGCCGTTAAACGGTCAAATAAATAACCCTTCGCGGGCTTCCTGGGCCTCGGTGACAGGGAGCATGAGAGAACTGCTGCCGTTCTGTTGCGCGTTGCTACGTCGTGTGATATCCCTCCGATGTACATACATTCTGAACAAATAGCGCGGCGTTCGATTTTGTTTATTATTGAGTTTTCAGGATATGGAGCGCAAACTTGCATGAAATTATCTTAGAGAAATCCGATAGTGACTGTAAACATCTTACTTTAGAAACGTGATGCGGCTTTAGAATACAGATTTTAATCTAACAGGGTGAGAATTTACTCTCAAATGAATTTCGCTTTTATTGATTGAGATTTTACTCTAGAATGAGTGATTTTCAATCTAAGAGTTTTTTAGCGTGTACACGATTAGAAAGGAAGAGATAGAGGGATGCTGGCTCTTTATTGGAAGATGAACTGAGATTAAGTGAAAATAGAGAGAACTGCAGATTTGTACGTAAATAAATATTGTACCTTTTATCAAATTCCGTGACCTGGACTCAGTTCATTCCTCTTGTAAGACCAACAACTTTCTACAGAAGTCCGCAGTAATAATTTTTAGCTGAATAGTTTTCGTATTTTTTGTGACAATAACATTATTGTAAAGTAAAAATTTTTAGTTGTATGGGAATTTCTTGGCAGAAGTTTGTTTATCTCTGGGGAAAGGAAATAAGAATTTCGGCCTTAATTAAAGTACACTACGTACACTAAAATAGATTTTCCTCAAATACCTACTTTATAATGTGTGGTTATATGTTTTTATTCTAAATGACAGTTGATTACGCATTAATTGAATAACTTTTATAAGAAACAAGCGTTAATTTTACGTTTAAATAACATTGGAAAATTGGTTACACTATTCATTTATAGAAGATGATAATTTATAGATTCATTTATGGAATAAACAAAATAAAATTTCTCAGAAAATTTAGAACGGAATTTTTCTATGTAAAATTATTTAACTACGCATGCGAAACAGGCACATAAACTACACAGTTTTATAAATTTACAGTTTAGACGTTTGTTTTAAATCAAAGAGAAAGCTAGAAATCCGTGGAAAAAGGGAGATTCAGCATGAGAAAATATTTGATGAAATAAAACGAGTGAGTTGGAAAAAATTCTGGAGAGAACGCTGTCCGAAAAAAAACTACTTCGTTGACAGTCGGAGGGGAAATACTCGAAAAAATGCTCGCTTTTATGAGGGGCCGTAACTGTAGGTATGCGGAAAAAATGTAAGAAATAATATAAGAATGCGAAGAATGTAGAGCAGATGGTGAAAATATTATTTATTTAGCGAAACAATTTAATATTAAGATAAATCTTCTTTTTTTAATTTGGAATATAATTGAACGATTAAACAGAAAAAATTTCCTCACCAATATTTATACCGAATAATTAAAACTAAAAATACATTGATTACTCGCTCGTACACGTGCATTTGCATAATCACCAAACGACATTTTATAAAGAAGTTTATACAATAAAGAAACATAGTTTATTTTTTTTCAATCTATTGCATATCGATTTATATGCAAAAACTGAAACAATTATTTGATTTTCTACGTTTTAAGAAAAACTATAAATTAATAAATATTTATTGACATTCTTTTAAATAATATTATAATTAGATACCGTGTTCCTATAATCTTAACATTTTCACTTTATTTAAAAAGCCGATTACTGAAAAGAATCCAAAAATCACTATCAAACAAACCCGAAAAAATCCCTGTATTCCAAATAAAACACCTCATCCCGAAAAGAAAAGACAATTACGGGCAACAAGCGTGCGCTGTAGTTCGCAGACTGACCACCATCTATATAAAAAAAAATTCCCATCCCCGTAACAGAGACGTAAGCTCTCAAAGCCTCGCCTCGTGTGTAACAAGATTATACATAAGCGCGTACACACTAGGAGGAGCAACAAAACAAAACAAAAAAGAAAGAAAGAAAGAAAGAAAGAAAGAAAGAAAGAAAGAAAGAAAGAGAACGCGCGCGCGATCCTTCAGCAAACTAGACCGAGAACGATAAGAGGGTGCAAAGAATCAGGGGGAGGGAGGAGGGGGGCAGTACAGTGCTCGTCTCCTCTTGCCCTCCCCCCGACGCTGACTGACAGTCCTTCACGTGTGTCCCGGCGCGCGTCTGTCTCTCCGTGTATATAGGTACATACCTACGTATGCACGACCCCATCGCACGACAGGACGAATTTGTCTTTTGGAGCTCTCGGCTCGTCAGACCTGTCCGGGCATCAATTTTCGCCGGAGGCGCGAACGCGCCGAGATGCTCCTTGCGTTCGGGCGTGTTCTTCGTAGTGATGCGGCCAAGTCGAGCGGAAAATTGAGCGAATTATTTCACGTGCTCGCCCGGGAGGGCGAGAGAGAGAGAGAGCGAGCTTTCTTTCGCCTCGAGCCGTGGATGCGACCGACTTGTTGCATTTGAAACAATATTTGGAGACCAGTGGTGTATTTATGTATACGTGTGTGTGAGAGAGAGAGAGAGAGAGAGAGAGTTTAGGGGATTGTTAGGAGTCGTTTGGACATCTGGAGTAATGGATGTTTTAGTCGACTGTTAAAGTGTCATTTTTTCGCCGTTGCCAAGAGCGAGAGAACTGAAGCAATGGGAATTGGGGCGTTTCGGTTGGAACAGTTTTTTTCTTTATTTGGAGAAAAAAAAGTTTTTAGAATGAGAATAATTGAGCTACATTTATATCAATTAGTTGGGAGCAATGGGAGCTGAGATGTACTGGAAAGATGTGTGCATTAGGGGTAGTTACATATTATTCGTTATTATTTAGTTGAAACTTTCTGCGTGCATTATAAAAATGCATTCACCGTTAACAATCGATTTATTACAAATGTACATTTAGTAAAAAATAAAACTAGTTTTCTTAGTAGTTTATGGGTCTGTTTTTTAAATGCTGATTGTCTTTTGCGGAGAACAATTTTTTTAATTTAAATATGTTCGTATTGATGAATCCTATATATGGGGATGTGCTTTTAATTTTTCATTTGGATAAATTACTTAAGTTTTACTTAACAATATGTCATAACTGAAATTCCATATATGATTGCAAGCAACCCGAATTATTATTGCAGCATCATTAATGACCATAAAGTCTTTTACATACATTTATGTTAGACTTAGTCTAAATTTGGTATACAGTAAGCTGCCACCTTTCATCAGCTAACTTCTTTTGACGTTGTCTATGGAGAATTTCACTCTTGACGTTGTCTATGGAGAATTTCACTCTTGACGTTGTCTATGCAGAATCTTACTCTTGATATTGTCTATGGAGAATTTCACTCTTGATGTGGTCTATGGAGAATTTCAATTAAATATCACTAAATTCTAGTTACACGAGTAAGTATTAGTAATTTTTACCAGAAAATTATCTCTGTGCAACAATAAACTTTTATTTGCTGATGAAAAATAATTTTAAACAAAATTGTTAAGAAACTACTCAGGGAAAACCTTAGAAACTACTTCCTAAATCGCACAAAAAATGAGGTAAGTCTGAAAACTACTGGGAAATCAAACATAGAACAGACAGCCACGAGTGAAAAAGAAACAAAAAAAGTCAAGCCAGCAGTCACGAAAAGTGAAATAGCACGCAGAAAATGAAAAAGACTCGAGCCGTAGAACGAGAGGTGGGACAGGGCAGCAATCATTCGTTCGAGTCGCAGTGGTCGCGACAGATTCTGCGAAACGACTTCGGTTTCCAGTTTTTAAAAGCCGCACGCTCGTTTGCTTGCTGGCTCGCGCAACACCGCGGCGAGGATTTGCATAAATTAGGGTTTATCGTTCCGAGAAGCTCTCGCGGGAATGCATATATGCGCGTGCACGGAAGGAGGATTTATGAACGAACGGTCTCTCTCTCGCTCTTTCTCGCTCTTAGCAGAGAGAGAGAGAGAGAGAGAGAGAGAGAGAGACAGAGACAGAGCGAGAGAGAGAGAGAGAGAGAGAGCAGGGAAGAAGAAGGGGTCTCCACCTTTTAATTTAAAAAAATCATTTCGATTTCACGCGTTTCGAAAATAGCGGACACGCGCACGCACGCCGATATTATTCGGAGACTGTGTCCCTTTGCTATAATTAATGCGCGCCCGCGGCTCGTTCGTATAATGCTTCTCTCTCTCTCTCTCTCTCTCTCCCTCTCTCTCTCTCTCTCTCTCTCTCTCTTTCTCTCTCTCTCTCTCTCGGTCGCTCGAGTTTCGTGTTTTTGGGAGCTTTCGCTGCTGCGAGCTACGATACGCTTTTTCTTTCGGAACTTGCGAGGGACCGACACGACATATATTTTGCGCCTAGCTCGGAGTGGCGACAATGACGTTGAATCCTATTTATTGGTATTGGCTGGACAGGATAGTTCCTGCGAGGCGTGTTGGGAGAGTCATATGATTTGTGATTTATTTATATGGGTTGAGCTTTGTTGATAGAATGCAGAACGAAACTTTCTTTCGGTGTTGGATTCAATTTTTGAATTATCTGCACATTGTAAATTAGAGATATAACCCATTTTTCCGATAGATACTTTTTAGTATTAAATTATTGTAGCATTATTTGTAAAATTATATCATGAATGAATTTTAGTTACATTATTACAATACATTATTATTTTATATTTGTACAAGCTTTTCCTTGTAAATATAATATTGCCTATCATTTAAATACTTGTTCAATTTTCTATTTCCTTATACAATATTATGGAAGTTCAATAGTGAAAAATTTGGCTTATACAAACGCTAACTTTTACTATTGTTTGCTGAAAAGATAAATGCCCGTGTAAAAAAATTAGTCTGGTAATAGTCTGGCTCAATAAGTCTGGCGAAAGTCTTGCAGAAGTCCGGCAGAAGTCTGGCTTTGGCCACTATGCCAGACTTTAGACAAAATGTGCAAAACAAAAGCATCGCGTCATGTCAAATTGCAAGTAACCTAAATTTTTGTCTCTTTTTTACAATTATTCATATTTTAAGCAAGATTGCAATATGTAAAAAAACTTTTCTCCTATTTTATCGAAAAGTACGTATTTTCACTATTCTAGTCGATACTAATAATTAATGTACTACTCGAATTATTTACTTGTGAAAAATGAGTTATCTTGACATAATTCCAAAAAAAGTCTGGATAGTGGCCTAAGCCAGACTTCTACCAGACTTTTGCAAGACTTTCGCCAGACTTGTTAAGCCAGATTAATCCCAGACTAGTGCCAGACTAATTTTTTTACACGGGTGGTTATAGAAAAATAATTTACGTGTAACAGAAAAAATTATTAATATAATTATATAAAAACTTAGAAATAAAATATCTAAGTAATTAGAAGTCCCCGATGGGTCTTGCTGCGCCCTTTTCCTCATTTTTTAGAATAGAATTAAATTTTTCTTTGTACACATTAATTATTTTATCATTCTTTTCGGTCATTTTATACAGATAATTATTCAAGAGGAAAAATGAAACCGGAAATATTAAATTAGAATGAAAAATAAAAAACTTAACTTTTTCAAATCATTTTTTATGACAGGGAAATTTTTCCTTTATTGTGACAACATATTATTTTATTAAAATTGGTGTGTACACTATAATATTATTCAATTTTAATAGCAAACAACAATAAAAATTTGTTAATAATGTAAGTTTATTTTTCACTATCAAAACTTTTCAATACAACAACTATTGCTTTTCGTGTAGTTTTGCTAAATCATACAATAATTTATAATTTATTTACTCTGTCAATTTTGTAGTCTATTGCCGTCACGGGACTAGTTGCTGATCAGATAAGACACATTCTTGATAATCATTTATTTTCATTGTAACAAATCTTACTAAATACAAATGAACTTTGAATACATACATTTTTTACTAGTTTATTGCTATTACTTGATTTTTAAATTTAATTGTAATAATAAATTAAAGAAAGTTTTTTTAATTATCAGAAGTTTGTATATGATTAGAAACCAATACCGTGACGCTACTTAAAACTAAAGCAAAATATCATACATATGTCACCATAAGATACAAACACAAAAGATACAATGACCAAGCTCGATGTTACACCCTCCGCCTTACGCAACCTCTCGCAAACATCCAAACACGCAGGTCTCAAAAATCACATACCCACCACTCGAAAACTCACTCCAGATTTTCCCCCAAACAACCCCATGCACTCGCCCATGATGCAGCACAACTCCAACTCCATACTCACACACACACTCTTGAATGCGATATATGCGTGCAAAGTCGAACGAGCTTTTGATTCACTTGGCTCGCACTGCATCAGAGTGTATCCGTACATTAGTATCGCAGGCGGGCCTTCAAGTTTGCGTGGCGAATCGCGATCGACAATCGAGAAAGGATTAGGCTTCACGGAGATTGCGTGAGCTGCTGCCCCTGCGCTTTAATACCAGTGACGCCGTGCTTTGTTCTCATCCCTCTTTCTGGATTCTGCATTGTGTGGAGGTTATATTGTCGAATTTTTGAATTATTAGGTAGTGAAGAGGATGATGTGGAGTTGATTGAATTTCGCGTCGTGGTTGTAATTAATTAAATACATGGGCTCGTGATGTTTAGTCAAGTCGCTTTCTAATAAAGCTTGAGAAGATAGAATTTTAATGTAATGTCATATAATAAAAGTTCCTCTGTATTGTTTATATGAACTTAGACTGTGGATAAATAATAAATAAATTAATAAATAATTACTTATAGCTTACATGGAGAGTGTCCCACCTGTGAGAAACGATTTTCGACGAGGCTTTGGGAGATGCTTTATAGTATCCAAAATTGAAGCCCTGCAGTCGTAATTTATTCCAATTGACCCTGATTCTTGAGATACGAGCTATTTTACTCCGAATATGCGCTATTATAATACAAAATGCTACCTCTACTTCATATTACTACTATGTAAGTTTTGATGCTGAAAAAAATGTTAAAAAAGTAGACGAAAGGAGCTTTATTTTAAGCTTGGTTACGTACAATAATTTGAATGCAGTCCAAAGTTATTAACAATTGAAAATGGTGACTGAAAATGCATAAATATTAGAGAAAATTTATCTTTTATAAATTCGTTGATTTTAATGCATTTTCAGTCACCATTTTCAATTGTTAATAACTTTGGTCTGGATTCAAATATTTATACGTAACAAAGCTTAAAATAAAGCTCTTTTCATCTACTTTAATTTACCTATTTCCCAGCACCAAAACTTATATAGTAATGATATGAAGTACAGGTACAATTTTTCATTAAAATAACGTATATTTGGAGTAGAATAGCTCGTATCTCGAGAACAAGGACCCATTGGAACAAACTACAGATACTGGGAATCATTTTTAGGTGCTAGAAAGCACCCCCTATAGCCTCATCGAAAATTATTCCCACAGGTGGGATACTCTCCTAGTTAGATTGATTGAATATTATTGATGTTTCATATTTTTTTCAATTTGGTGTTCAATTTTTAAATGTTTTTTTTTGATGATTTTTTCAAATACTACACTTTAAATAATCATTATATGTAATATTGTTGCCTATTACGGAAAGAATCGTCTATTTTCTATTATACTAACCAGGAGAGCATCACGAATTTTGATGAGGCTTTGGGAAGTATCTTTTGGTACCTAGTAATGAATACTTTGAATAATCAGAGTGGTTAACGCACCCCATATCCTAAGATACACCGTATTTTTTATCATTGCCAGTATATCTATATAAATAGTATTCTTAGCATTGCCTATATGAAGAATACTAATGTTTATAGCTGTATCTTAGGATTTGAGCAGCGTTAGCCGCTCTAACCAGTGAAAGTTTTCATTTCTAAGTACCAAAAGCCGCCTCCCATAGCCTCATGAAAATTCGTGGCCCGCATGTGACATACTCTCCTAGGAAGTTACATCCCCCAACCTAATTAAACTTCATTGTTAGACGTTTATTATTCATCTTTGAAATAACACCTTATTTTATGAAAAGTTGACCTACCAAGTAAACAGACATCATCGCACAATGTGCACTGAACATCTACATGAAAAAATACTTATCAGAACGATCATTTTCTTAATGACTAGGGTGTAGTCTCCAGATTTGATCACTGCTTCATTTTTGGCTATTTTTTGATAAAGCGTGTAAATTAAAATATAATAGTACAATTACATAATATCCAAAACATATATATTGAGATATTAAATCAATTAGAAAAGATAAACAAGGTTTTAAATAACTGTTACTACAACCGGTAGTAATAAGGTAGCCAAAGACGGTGCATTCATTCTAGAGAGATAATCACCTACGATCATGAAACAAATAATATTAGCAATATTACTTTAATAACCGAACTCATCAGAAAATTCATTCACTCATCCCAGTTCCCAATATCCAAAATCATTCCAAATAAATCCACAGTCCAACAAAAAAAAAACCTCCGATCTACCCCAAAACATGCGTACATAAAAATTCCAAAAACCCACCCAAACTTTTCTCATACCCACACTCCACGCTCCTGCACATCCCTCTCTCACCTACAGCTTCTCTCTCTCTCTCTCTCTCTCTCTCTCTGTCTCTCTCGCTCGGTAATTCTCGCGGTCTTGTCACGGGGGCCCAATAGTCCCGCGCGCGCTCGCACCCCTCGCCGTACTATACCCGCACACGCGCACGCGCGAAATCTCGCCGAAAACCGCCCCGGGGCAGCTGTGCAAAAAAAAGGACGACCGATGCGACGGTCTCCGCAGCTCCAGCTGTGCGGGCTGCGAGCGCGCGCGCGAGCGAGTAGGGGTGAGCGTGTGGAGTGTAGAGCAGTCCTCGATGACGATGACGAAGTGGAGCGTTGCGAGGAGGAGACGCGCGATGCTCGAAAAACAGAGAGAGAGAGAGAGACGGAGAGAAATGGAGAGGGATGGTATATAGTACGGTGAGCGCGTGGCGGTTGGAGAGCGGCACGATTGGCCGATATTAGGGAGGCTTCATTACGCGCGAAGCTCTCTCACCGGCTGTTGCTGGTGTAATGGAAACATGGCTGGAAACATTTTTAGCAACACTTGTATAGGAGATTGCAAAATGTTGCTTTTTAAAATAAAAGGAAATATACATAATTTTTCATAGGTGCATTTTCTGATATCCATATTTTACTTTTACGATGAGAATGCTACAAATCGAATTATAAATTGAATTGAAAAGTTAATCACTATTATGGGTGTACCAGGACTATACAAACAAATAATTCAGAATAATATGAAACAACTTAGATTTACTTGCATAAAACATTATTTAATTTGAGTTTATTATAAGATGTACTTTTCCACACCTTTATTTGAAGATAGCAAAAGTATCATGCGAGGTTTTCTGTATTTCTGTATAAATTTTAAATGTTATTGATACATCTATTTTAAGGAATCTTTGTATCCTAAATGTATTTAGAGACCAAATTGTATTGATGATAAACATGTAGTATACCTCACTCCCAGCCGATGTCTCCGTCTCCGATTATTAAGACAAATCGACCACATTCGCTTATGCCAATCATAATCAGTCATGTTGGTTAGAAATAATATAGTGATAGTGTTCAAAACACAAAAAAGAAAATAAATCTACTGAAGAACTTCTGCATTCAAGGATGGTTTATTATACAAACCCGATACACGGGATTTTTACAGCTCCGCAAATTATTGTTCTGGAATTTTTATTGAATTTATCCTTATTCTTCGATCGTATATCAATATTTGATTTTTTAACTTTTTCGCTTATATCCTATTTTTCCTTTATAGGTGTTCAATGAATTACTTACATCTTACGCTAGCGATACATAATTAGAATGAAACTGGTTGCGGGCATTTATTACAACTTCTAAGGATAGTTATGAATTTTCAATTTTATAATTCGCCATTATTATATTTATACTTTTTATACGTTAACTTATTTATTCGAATAAATAAATTATTATTCTGATTACGATAGAATGGCTCTGTCGCTCAGTTAACGGTTTCAAAATTTTAATTTTATTCGGTTTTGCTGATCCAAGTAGATTTTGAATTATTATTCTGTTTATTATTTTTCGATTAATCTTGAATAATTCAAAAATTCGATCATTCTAAATTAGCCCGGATTTCTATTTTGAATTCTCGAGGTTTGAGTGTAGATAAGATATAGTTTTCTGTTCATTTGACCGAATCTCAATATTATTTTTTTCCCTCTAGAACAATCGATTACTGTAAATTATATGTCTTGTTTTCTATTCAATATTTAATAAGTTTCATAATTATACTCTTATATTGCCATAATGTTGAGAATACAATATCTTATTTTTTTAGCTAACTGCAGAATAATAGGAAAAAAAATAATAATGATAAGCTGTTTAAACTGATATGTACTCTACAAAAATGATAATAAAGTTCAGTACACTCGCGTTTAAAAGTTAAAAAAGAATTAACATATTATTTATCACATACCATTCATATTGGAGAAATCTATTACCATAACATTTTTCCATGCACCTATCGATTTCATTAAATCACACGCATGAATGATTAATTAAATTCAATAGAAAAAAAAATCAATCCATTCCACGCATAACACCGAAACCAATGCTCCAAATACCCGAGGACCCTCGAAAATTAAATTCGTCGCACACCACATATATACAATTTCACTGCAGCTCTAATTGAATCATAAAAGTCGATCTAAATTTTCGTCGTCTCCTTGCGAAACCTGCTTGCTCGCTCTCATTCGCACTATCTCGCTCTCTTTCTCTCTCTCTCCTTCTCTCTCTTGATCTTCTTCCTCGTCTCGCATAATCCGATGCATATACATTCGTATACATATACGTACACTCAAACGAGAGAGAGCGAGAGAAAGAGAGAGAGAGAGGGAGAGAGAGAGAGAAGGCCGAGAGCGCATCATGCATATATGTAAGAGAGAGCGAGCGCTTGCGCGCACGCAGGCTCATGAATAAATGAGCGACGAGAGGATATTCCTGCGGGAGCGCAAGATTAATGGTTTAATCGACGGGTCAATTGATTTTTCGCATTAAGCCGGGGAGTTGGCTTCGCGCATAATGTATGCGTCAGCGGCTGGGCTGCCACACTCTGCGCTCTGCCGCTTCATCGGGTGATTCGAGATAGACGATAAGGTCGAACGAAAGTCGAGGGGCGTGATGCGCGCAACGCTCACGGTGCACGAGACGAGACGCGTCGGGACGGAGCTTAGTTGGGGGGGAGAGAAAATCGAAGAAAATGGATTTAGAGAGATTCGATTAATTTTGGGGCGCGTGGAAATTGCACTTTTCAATTGCGAGTAAGTACTTAAGTATAATTCATAAACACAATTTTGGCGCAATATCCAAATTGTCTAACGTTTGATAGTACGACTTTCCGTATTATCGAATGATTTTATACCGTTTTTTTATATCAACGTCGATATGGAGAAAATATGATAAACATTATTAGAGAACTAGTGAATCGCAGTAATGATCGCTGGGATTCATTACATAGCTGGCTAGGGTTAATCGAAGCTACTTGGGTACACAAATATTTTCATTTTTTAACAATCCATAAAAAAAAATATTTGTACAATATATTAGTACTTTAGTACTCAGAACTTATATGACTGTGCTCTTTCAAGCTTTCACAAAATTTTAATAATTCATAAAAATGATTTCTAAAATATGTAAATCTTTTGTTTGGATAAAAATTAGCGATTTATCATGAAAATGAAAATAACAATGCCATACTTGTAAAATCAAAGCATTGTGTATGGGGCTGTGGATTTTTCCTAAAAAATTGCAAGTATAAGGTATCATTTTATTCATCCATAGGAACTTGGATAAGATATCTTCTTAAGTAACATAATAACTATTATATTTTTTAATTTATTTATCAAACTTAAATTATTATATATTAAAAATATATTTTTATAACACACTAACCTCAAAATGCCAACTTTATTGTCGATTTTGAGGTTGTTGTGCTATAAAATATCGTATGAGACTGTTGTGGGAGGTGTTTTTCTACCTTGCTCGATTTTCTCACTCGCTTCGCTCGTGCGAAAACTCTCGAGCAAGGTAGAAATCCATCTCCTACAACAGTGTCATAATATACTAATAATGAAATTTACTAAATTAAACACGTGAACGAGTTATAAGTAAATGTGAAGGTCCACGTTTAAACATCTTATTCATTTAGAGACTCTATTTTCTTTAATAAACTATCTGATGCATATATTAATTTCATAGATAACAAAGTTCTTGTCATACTTTTTCGATCTGGTATAGGTTATTTTGTACTTGGTCTAATTTTATTTCTGAAGAAACGAGTTTTTAACCATAATTTTTAATGCATTTTATAAAATGGTTTCGAAATCAGCGAAAAACCTTATTTCTGATATTCTTGAATATATCATACAATTATTAAATAATCTTTATATATTATATAAAAATGTAAATTTTGTAAAACGAAATCATAGCTGTACTTCAAAAATCACAGTAAAACACTATACCAATCCACGATTCCTACACCCCATTTTTTCTTTCACGCTCCACTTTTTCTTCCACCACGCGTCATTATCGCATATGCGCATTCGCACACGCGTACATCGTGTAGTATAGGGGGTATAGGTACAGGCGGGGCGGGTGTATACACGTGGAGCTCGATGCGGCAAAGGCCGAGTGTAAACGGCGTGTAACCGCTGGGGACTCGTCGGAGGGGTTGCGCGCGTCTCGTCGAGTCGTGAACCGATGCCGATGCGCACATGTATGTATATGTATACGGGACTGCCTCCCATACCATACGTCGCGTGTACAGCACTCGTAGGGTGAGAGAGAGAGAGAGAGAGATCGTGAGCTTTGCACGCGCGCGTGGTATAAACGATTCTATAAATATTTTATTGGCTCGTCATGCGGCTTTATTACGCGCCCGCCGCCGACTAATCGAATGACACGCAGGATCGCACTAGCGGGCGGAGAGACTGTTTTGTTTTAGTTGCAGATTGAGAGAGTGGGAGTGTCGATGTCCGTTGTTTATACGAGGTCTTGGGTATTTATTTGCATGAGTTCTATTGGGGTGATTGAATTAATTTATATCAATTTTGATAATAAACAGTTTTCTGTTCTAACCGCTGAAATAAGTAAGTATTTTCTGTTATAATGATTCAGAAATATCTATCAAAATTTATAACGAGCAAATATAATAGATAATTTTAACTATCATTGTGTATAAGTGATCCCGCTACTGCATCTATCAATGTTTTTCTATAATTTTTTTCGTAAAGAACTTATAGCTTGTAAAACTGTTAAGAAAACTTATACGTAATGTCTTAGTCAATAGTTAGTTTTTTACTTAAGGAGATGTAAAAGATAAATCGATAATAATTAAACGTATACAAAGATTTTTTTTATTTTAGGGTTAGTGAATCTGAGCAATTAATTATAAGCCACGTTAGAATTAAAGCATGGGATAAATATTTAATTTAATCCTGAAGTAAAAGAATAATTGTAATCACTAAACTTAAGATGCAAATTAACTCTTCATTTTCTACGATGTAGTGCATTGCGGAATGAAGTAAAAGGGTCAGGAAAAACCGGGAGCGTATGAGAATGAAGAAAATATAATTGGATAGAGTGTGGTGGATGATGGAAGAGGTGGAGGGCCGTTGGAATAATAGTATCATCCGAGGGAAAAATCGACTTTTTTCTCGAGTTGCATATAGTACTTTATGCCCATCTCAACTGTGGCCACTTTTTGACTTGGAAAGCAGGACTAATGGATTGACGTAGAATATTTGAAAACGTAGTCGGTGAGCGGTGTGGATGGCGCTGCTCTACTCTCTAAGTAATCGTTTTTCGTATTAAATATTGAATATTCTAATAAATTTTGGGTAAAACATAACTTATATTGTTAAAAGTCAATCGAAAATCAGGGTTATTGGTAGAACTTGATGGAATAAAGGAATTTGGACTAGTTTCTAGTGAAATACCTTTTTTCCCATATTTTCGGGAATAAAGTTACTTTTTTCCTCCTAATCCTTTTTGCGGGAAAAAAGTGTTACTTTGGTCTCGCTTTTCAGGGAAAAAAGTGGCTATTTTCGTTGAGATGGGCATAAAAATTATTGTGAAATACATGTGGAAGTATTATCCGGATGATATCACTCAAACTGATAGACTAGCTTTGATATTTTAATTTTAACAAAAAGTGCCAAATTGTTACATCATAAATTAAAAAGATACATAACTGATGTAACAAATTGATGTAATAAAGTTACATCACAAAATTAATTAACTTTTTTCAACAGGTTTGGTACATATCTATATATATTTAAGAGAAAGAAAGAGGGAATGGAAGAATTTGCGAAGGAAGACCGGATATATACTGTAAGCATAGGAGAGTGAGGTGAGTGGATGAGGTGGGTGGAAGGAGAAGGAGAAAAGTGGGTTATGGGTTTCATTGGAGGGGGTAAAATGGTGAAGATAAAGAGAACGTGCAGAATCACATTCACTCCCGCATTGTTATTGAGAAGTATGAAGCGAGGTAGGTATAAAGAGGGGCAGACGGGTGTTGTTGTGTCCTCTTGCATATGCGCACACACTGCAGATGTGTGCAGTAGTTACTACATATACACAGGTGTGCGTAGTAGTAACTTCGTGCATCAGTATTAACTTTGTGCATGCCAGCATGCGTAGTAGTGACTTCGTGCGTACAGGCATTTGTGTAACTTTGTACATACAGGCATTCGCATTAGTGACTTCCTGCACTCAGGCATGTGCAGTAGTGATTTCATGCACACAGGCATACGTAGTAATGACCACGTGCTCAGTTTTCAATTATCAAAAGTAAATTACGTAAAATAATATATCTACATTTTTTGTTGCATATTACTTAGAGAATATACATGAATTTTTCAAATCCAAAATAGAACAAATTTTTGTTGACCCAAAGTAATTGAACCTATTAATGCATAAACTAATTAATCATAGTTAATTTTTAATTTAAGGTCGCGAATTCTTTTTATGTTTATTTTTAATATTTTAAATTAATCTTGGGAGAGTGGGAGAGAGAGAGAGAGAGAGAGAGAGAGAGAGAGAGAGAGAGAGAGAGAGAGAGAGAGAGAGAGAGAGAGAGAATGAGAGAGAGAGAGAGAGAGAGAGCGACAGAGAGTGCGATAGAGAGAGAGACACTTCTCTATCTACTTATTCTACTATCCACGCAGTTCTATACCCAACTTTTCCACTATCCAGACATCCCTATATCCACTTATCCCACTATCCACTCACTACTTTATCAATTTATCCCGCTATACACTGCTTATTTATTCACTTATGATAAATATTTTTTGAACAACATAATAAATTTTTCGATCAATATACATCTACAATTTTAAATGCATTTAATATAGTAATTATTTAAAGTGTTATTTTATCTTTTATATTACTTTACACCTGTAAAGCATAATTACGATGGACAGTGGAAAACAAAACGGGAATCGTTTTCAGTATATCAACTATAATAATGTAAATTTATTTGAAACGGTTAGCTCAGAATAAATCAAGTAAGGAAATATGATAAAATGTATGATAATTTTTAACTCCATTTTTTAGTTAAAAATTATTTGTCGTTTTCATTTAATCATATTTATGTAATAATATTGTTTGATATTTTAAATGAAGTTTATAAATGATTTTTGATACAAAATAGATATTAATATCTATTTACCGCAATTTATATTGATATTGATATCGTTAATGACTGAAATTGTGGTGCGCATCGTGCGCCTGTGATTCCTAGTCGTAATATAGATTCATTCTTTTTCTGATTGCATGATATGTGCAAATAATGGTTCATCTTGTGCATCCACAAAATAATTATTTTTTTTATTATAGAGTAATTTAACTTTAATTACGGCTTATATTATTCATATTAGTATTTTGCATCGGTTTATTAAACTCTTAAATATATATATATTGTTCGATGAATTATTATTGATTTTAAGATCTATCTTTTGACACTGATTGGACCGTAATTACGACATTAATTGTTTTAAAACTTAAAAAATAATTATTAACTATCTCAGAATATGTGATAAAAAGTCATATTAAGAATAAGCTTATGCTACTTTTGTTAGCCTTTATCTTTAATTAAAAGATGCATATCAAACCATATATACAAATAATACTTAACTTACAATTAACTAACTTTCCGCACAAAGCCATTAATTCGGCTTTGAGCTTCGAGAAATTCCATTTCCAGAACTTCCTTGACGACTCTTAAAAAAATACCCAAAAACACCTACAAAATCCACAACTTCCATCTCCACGAAATTCCACCAACTTCACTTACTTTCCCAAATAAAGCGTCGTAATCCACAGTCAAAAAGAAAAACTTCCACCTACTTCAAACAAAAACAAAAACAAAAAAAGCACCACCACTTACCTCGTTCGAAATCTCGATTTCGCAAGGGCCAAAGCGCAGAAGAAGCAGAGTCAGAGGAGAACGAGAGAAACGGAGTATATAGGCAAACGGCGGGGGAATTCGTTCGATTCGTCCGCGTGCGCGCGCGTCAAAGTACTCGAGCGCTTAATTAAAGCTCCCGCGCACTCGTGCGAATGCTCCTTTTTCACTCTCCTCCTCCTCCTTGATTGATACACTGCAGCGCGGAGCGACCGCGTAAGCTATCAGGGGCACTTGGCGTGTGCGCGGGACGCTCGGTCGTTCGTTAGTCTCGAGACTGCTCATAGTCGTAGTCGAGGGGGTCCAGTTTTGTAGATACGGGACTGGAATTTGAATTGAGAGGTGCGCGGATTTTTCGGGACTGGGAGTCTTAGCTAGCATTTAGCACTGAGTGTAGGTACTTGATACGTTCATTTGGAAGTGCTTCCAAATTTAGTGTGCCAGTTTAGTAGGTTTTACGTGAAATTGATCGTTACCAATGCGCTACTTTGGGTTCTTTTGGATTATATACTACAGAGTTAAATACTAAAAGAAATTTAAATAACTTAAAAATTTCAAATGTCGATGTCACTAAAACGCCTCTAAAAATCATTTTCAGAGCTTGTTTTACCACTTTAAGTCCGTGGGTATTTAAAGTGGTTTGAAAGAATTTTCAATAATGCTTGAGTTATCTTTTTAATGCTTCGGACATGGATATGAACCGATACGAACGTAAAAGAATCATGAAAATATTTCTGATTGCAAGTGTCATCGTGTATATCATATCATTATCATGATATTTACGACTCGTCGATACCGAGTATATCTTTCATTTTCATCATCTGGATCGTCTTTGACGATAATATCATGTATGAGCAGGTTCGGTGGACTTATGCTGGTTGACACTATCTGGAAAAACGCTAAGCTAACCGAAGAAACCACAAAATAAAGATACATATTATCACGGCTCTGAATTTTCAAATTTACCCTTGAGTCGCGGTGGGTCCTACATGACTCACATACTTCAAAGCGACAACCCCTGTATAAAACGAGTACAGAGAACTGTACTAAAGCATTTGTTTCGACAATCAAGGCCTACTTTCGATTTACTTACACTTTCTTTCCCTACGAATTCAATTTTACTCACTTTATTTTATCTAATTAGCTGGATGACGAGTAAAAGCTCACACAATCACCAACTTCGCCGACGATATGTATTCTTATTTGTCGGTGAAACGCTGTAATTGTGGTACTGATAGTAAATAACGTATGGTTCTCTCCTTTCTGAAAGTCACTAAATACGTTTAGTCCCTATAGTATTTACATAAATATTACAATTATTACAGATGTTCAAAATTACTTTCCATTAATTTTTGTGATCGAGTAAGTACCTCGGATACTAAAGAGTTAATGAATTACAAATTTGAGTGACAAAAATAGTTTGTTAAAAGGAACATCAAATTCGATGATTGTACTAAATTTAAATAGAGGGTCCGAATAAAATTATCAAAAATTGAAAAAGATTGATTCATTAAAAACACATAAAAAAACAGCAATAGGATATATTTTTAAATAAACAGCAGAATAATAATTTCAATAATTAATAATAAGTGTCATATCATTTAATTCACTTTAAAACTCAAATAATGATCATAAGATATGTTGTTTGATACTTTTGCCCACCATGCATTGATATTGGTTAGATCTACATTCCGGTCTAGAAACGCACTGAATTTGTTTCTATTTTCGTAGTTCGAATTATAGATGTAATGGAAAACTTTACTCTATATATAGAGTAAATAATACATTTCGAACTGTCAAGGTTTCGGAATTTTGAAATTTTTAATTATCGAGGCAATTTCACATTGAACGAGACGGAAAATGAAAGAATCCAAACTTTGACTTCAAATTATCGAAAATTTCCAATTATCGATATTCTACTATATATTTATCATCGCTGGTAATTCTAGCATTAAAATAGAAGCATATTGTTGATAATATCAATAGTTATAAATCTGTGAAATTTCGGATATTGTGTCATTAACCAAATGTTCGAGATAAATAATTAAAAGAAAATTATATCTTTCATCCTTGTTGCAAACAATAAAATGAAAGAACTAATGATAAATCGAGACGCTAAGACAAATTCAAATCTCATTAAACCCATACACAACACCTGATTTAACTCTCTCAAAAAAATAATGTTCACAGTCCTTAAAATTTATCTTTTAAAATTATTATTTTCAATCTACCTTACGTAACGATCCTTTCAACACTCGCGCTAATACCCTCTACCTTCTCTGCTCCTCTCACCTCCCTCCGTCTCTCACTCTTCTCGCTCTTAAATTAAGTGCTTCAGTTTCTCACTTTTCAAACTCATTGCCGGCCGATCATTAGAAAACCAGCTTCACGCTTCCCGGATTCGGAACAGTTCAAACGCATTATTGACCGGGCGTTGCTTCCTCGCGCGTCGTTAAAGACGACGGGAGAAAAAATGACGAGAAAGAGAAGAGAGAGCGAGAGAGAGAGAAGTGACCGAGTCATCGGACAAACGAGCCGATTCGCACCTTAGGTACCGCAGGTATATATACGTGTATAGATGCACACAGCGCTGGATGAGTTTCGCGCGAGCCGAATGGCTGTTGGATGTATATGTACCTGCTGCAGTGTATATGTATAGGGTTTTCGATGCCAGGCGAGGTATAGAGCGTGGAAACGCGTGCCATTATTTTGGAAGCAAAGTTGCAAATCGTTCTGTGGCGTATTTCATCAGTTCGGAATTCAAAATTGTATGAGAGCAGAATACGTTTCTTGGTTTAAGTGATATTTCGAAGAAAAAGAGAGATCATCTTTTAGTGTGTATATGATTTCAGAATAATTGGTAACCAAAAGTGTAAAGTATTCAAATTGCAAGAAATGTAAAGTAATATTCTTTAGATATTTTATAAAACCGTGTATAATACAATACAAATTGTAAATAAAAAAAGCGTCAACTTATTTTCTGTAGTGTAAGGAGTAAATTATTAATCGTTAATAATGGATAAAAATAAAGAAACTTGCCATGGAAATAAAGAAAATGGGTTTCATTAGCAGATTTTTATTAGTTTTCAAGTTTTTAATGATGAAAGATCTTGCATGAAATAAATGACGTATGGTAAGCATTCAGTAATTAACCAATAATGTCTACCCTAAGAGAAATATTTTCTTGTTCCAAGAAGAATAATTCTTAAGTTTACTAAGGAAAACTCACCTGATCGATTTAGTCAGGTGTACAATTTTCAGATTAATTAGCTTTTCAGTTAATAATACAGATTTCAAAAATTATAAGTCCCTATCGTGCTTAGACATTTTTCTGTTTTATTTAACTCTTTTTTCGAATAGGTCGAGCACATCGAAAATTTATTTCTTCTCCTATTAAATTTCTTCAGTTCTTTAAAAGCCCATCGTAGTCAGATAAGCTGATATGGCCACATAACTCTCCTCCCAAAAATTCCTGTCCTCCCCTCTTCCACTCGTCAAATCAAAGCTCTGCACTTACACGATCCGCCTCGAACCCGTTCTCGCGCACATTCCTATCCAAACCCCCTAGCTATCCCCATCCCTCATCTTCCTCCTTAACAACAACTCAACACACACACATACACATTGCTCCACATCTCCATGCATGCATCTCCCGCTCGCCGGCCAATCGAAGTCCGACACTGGCGCACCGATTAATAATTACGGCGCTGCGCTACTACTACCGCACGCGCGCGCGCGCACAACCGACGCTAAACGCTTTAATCAATGTCATCGGGCCAATTTCCGATGGCGGCCGGCCGGCCTTCCTCACCCTCTCCCCCTGGGAAGCCGAAGCCGAAGCTTATCGGCGCGCTGCACGGCCGGTCGGTATATACGTATACTGTACGCATGCTATAGCAGGAAATTGCGCCGCGCTCCGAAACGCGCTCGCGCGCACTCCAGGAAGTCGCAATTTATCAATTTCCACGCTCGAACGCGCGCACGCCCCTGGAGTTGAGAGAGAGAGAGAGAGAGAGATAGAGAGAGAATGAGAGATTGGAGAGTCTCGGAGATGAGGATTGAGGAGAGAGTGGGGTTTGCATTGGGAGGGTATTGTTGGGTGGTGTAGATTGTGGAGGAGAGGTGAGGACGGGTGTGAAGAGGTGCGTGGTGAAGGGAATCGATGATTCGGGTTTTTGTGTGGAGTGTTTTTGGAGAGTTGATTGGCTGAGTGCGAGCTGCTATTAGGGACAATGTTTTTAAGATTTATGACTTATGAGTAACAGTCAGACTCAACATTTTCTTAGAGTTACGAAAAATATGTTGGTTAAGAAGAGTGGTAATTTCAAAATTTTAAGTCATGTAGCTGCTGAAAAATAATTTTTTGAAACTTTTTTTATGCCTCTGATAAGAATTTACATATTTACTTAAACTATGATATCTTTTCGAAAACCTTTGTACATGCTTAGAATTATTACAATGTTTTTAAATTATAATTATTACTTTTATTTCTTATGTTCAACTAAAAAGGAGATAGCAATTTATATGAATTGTGGCCTTTATATGCATAAACTACTCTTTTATTATCAGAGAAAATAAGATTATATACAGTAAAGCCAAACTTACGAAGAACTGTTACAAGTTGTTTATAATTTTCCTTTGCAACAACCCAACATGCGTTTTTGATAAAAAGAAGTAGATATATATTCAAAAAGATACTAAACCCATCAATAAAATTGTATATTAATGCCTGATACAGCTATTTCACTAATTTTAGTAGCATTAATTTCTATTAAAATTGTTTGCATGTTCTATATTATTTTGTAATTTATGAAGAAACATATTAAACGAGACCTTATTTATCTTTTGATGCCTTAAAAAGTCAGAAAAATAATACTCTTTACTAAAAACCCACCTTAAGCTATTTATGTAAATATTGTAGGTATAGAGGAAACTGGGATATAACGGTTCACTAGGTACAACGGAGCACTTGCAGTTTACTACCCTAGAACTATTGACAGTAATAAATAGTATTATTCTTTAGATAACTAACTAGTAAATTCATAATTTTATTTACTTTTTTACTAGAAAATTATTTACAAATTGTGAAAATTTAATTTCCCGTTAGTGCTCCGTTATAGCCCAGTTTCCCCTAAACATATTTTATACAATATACGTTAACAATGTTTGAATTACTAATCGAATACAAAATACTCAAGAAACAGAACATTTGTAAACAGATTTAATAAAATAAAACTGGTTAAGAATGTAATCAGAAGCTTATACAATTTTTTATAATTGATTGTAATATATTGTCAATTTTATGACTCAACTAATTTACTTTAAACAAGGACACCTCGAATGAACAAAACCAATTTCGCGCAGCTACCTGACTTCTCCAAGTACACATAGTAAAAAGAGGAGTATTCCCAACTCCCGATAAAGTTCACATGGCGAGAAATAAAGAGCCCAAAAATTACAATATATTACCGACGTCGCGCGTATAGCGCAATATTTTCGGTTCTCACGGGAGCGAATTCCTCGCGCGCGAGTCCCGCTAATGAACGGACCGATCCATACTATACACACATACAAATTTCTTCGGTCCACGAGGCGCGCGGCGCGTTTCCACCTGTCGCCTCGCGAACAAAACCCAGACGTAATGTTCGTAATTGATGAATAATATACTTCACGAGCGAGAGAGAGAGAGAGAGAGAGAGAGAGAGTGGGTCTTGTTATCCGAAAATCGGTAAAAATTTTTGCGCGATATCCCCGGAGGCCCCCTTTCAGGCGCAATTAACGTGTCAGCTCCGACCGTTTAGCGATGATTATTCGGTAGTGTCGATGTTTTTCGTTGGAAATGTTGTAATTCATTTGACAGCGAGCGAAAATTACTGAATTGATTATCCGTTTAAAGGATCGTTATGATTTGTTTTAGTTTTCGATAGTCATATCATTAATTCTTGTGTAACAGAAAGATTATGATTTATGAATCTCCTAACTGCAAACACTTAATATTCAATATTGTTAAGAATTCGTATTATACGTATGCATAATTGCATATAATCCTTATTAAAACGACTTATTTAAATTCTGCAGAACTAATTATTCTGATAATAACCAACAGTCAAACTCTAACAGTAAAATATCTAAGTCATATTCTTGAAAATTATTTCGTGCTTGAAAGTTTTGTCACAGTTTGTCGTTAAAATCTTCGTTAAAATTATAGTCATAATTAGTTGTTGAATTGAATGAAAAAACAGAATCCATTATACTTATGACAAATTTTGGGGAAGAATGATTATTCCGTTCCTGAATAACAAGGTTTGAATTGTGGTTTCGTTGAAATAGATAAAGAGCATAAATAATAAAAGACTGAACTTGCCAAACATTTTGAAAGTACAACAGATAACATAAAAAGAACAAACTTAAATATGACTATTGGCATTGCTAAATTATATAAGCATTTGTCTATTAGTAATCAATGTTATCAAATCATTAGTTGTACGCTTTACTTAACGATTTATTTCTAACAACAATAATTAGTTACATAAAATTTCTACTGATAGATATTTAAATATTGCCTAATTATTTAAAATTTATTTAATTATACTTAATGCTTTCCTGCCTGTATATAAACATTATATTGTAAAATTCCCATCGACACAAGAAAAATGACAAAATTCAATAAAATACCATCCACCACACAGCTAAATTACAAAAACCTCCTCGTTATAACAATTTACCGCACCCATCCTCGAGCCACAAAATGACAAAAAGAAAAACTCACCAACGCACGCCCACTCGAAAAATATTCCTCGCATAAACTAAAAAAACCGAGCCAAGGAAGAAATTAAGCGTCGTCGTTCGATCGCCGATGAATTTCGCTGCCATGCGCTGCTGCTCCGAGGAATGCAGCAGCAGCAGCAGCAGTGGCTGATACGCGGGACCCCCCTCAAGAATATTTTACATATATGCGCTTCACCTGCAAAAAAGAAAAACGTACGAGCGAACGAACGAACGAGAAAAGGAACGAGGCGGATAAGAGCCGGCCAATATTCGCGACTCAGCAGCAGACTGCTAGGCCCTCGAGTGGACCCCTGTAGGAGGAAGAGAGAGAGAGGTTGCGCGCACGTCGAGTGCTCGAAAGGCAGGCGAAACTCGCGATATTTCAGTGCGCGCGAAAGCTTGCTGCCTCGAGTGCGCGCGCTCTGCAGGTTCTCTTTTTATGTTTTTTTAGAGGAGGATTTTTGCGCGATGAGTGCAAAAAAACGTGCTGCTGGTGGTGGTCGAGGTTGTCTTGGCTTTTAGAATTTGGATTTTCAATGGCATTTCAAAGAAAATTTAGAGGATGGTTTTCGCAATGGAGAATGTGGAAAAACTGCGGATTTTTCATTCTACAGAATGTTAGATTTTCGTGACTTCTTTGTATTTTTTATTCCCAGAGAATTACATTTTATAGCATTCCTAGCCCAGAGAAGGTCTGGATAAACTTAAGGATTACATTGTATGCATAATTATTAGTGATTCAATTCCAATTGAATGCAGATTTTCAGGTTGTAATATAGTAGTTAAAAAGCTTATTCATAAAATTAAAAAGTTTTCCAAAAATCTACAATATGTAATTTTTCCAGATCGCGTAACTTATACATCCCCTCCATCGATTCTCCTTTAAAATGTTCGGGGTGTTTTTGTAGTTTTATGTATTCATCCTCCATGTATAGTCAAGTATACATCTTTCAAAATTAATCAATATGGATAATTTATTTATATTGGTATTGTAATGTTTGGAGATCTATGATAAAAATAACAGCTGTGTCATTACTTATCGATACACAAAAGTCTCTTTGTAACAACATTAAATTATCAGTTGAATACTGACTTAAGGTAATGTTAAACCTCCCTTTTACATTTACGACAAATACGAAACAAACCACTTTTTTCATTTAATTTTCAATTAATGTTGTTGTTTTTGATCGGGACAAATATTTAACTACATCTACTTGTAACATTCAATTATTACAAATGAAATGAAATAAATTATCTTACTATTAATTCCAAAGCTGTAATTTAAATTTTCCAGGCACTCCCGCAAAGTCAAAGGCAGTGCCGACAAACAGCAGCGCGGCACGAGAGCCAGATTTTTCACAAAATCGCTAAGTAAGAGGCTATAACGCACCGTGCGATTCCGTAAAATATCTTCGCACTTCCCTTTCTCACAATAGCCGGCCACCCCCGCTTCCACACCTCACCCGAGATTTTCCAAAATCGTCCGTTTCGAGATGCTCGATCATTAACGCGCACGTACTGCGTGGCAGTCTTAAATTATGAGTTTCGGCTTCTTTTTCTTCTCATTGAAATAAAAGCCCCGCGCGTGACTCTCCATTTCGTTATGGCTGGAAAAATAAAAAAAGTTTACCGACTTGTTTTCCAATTAATTTCGATGATCGCGGTAGATGTCGAGATCATTTGTATTTTCATAATGTCTCGAGCATCGTTTAGAGATTATTATGTACTTTTTATGTGATTTAAAAAAATTATAAAACGATTATTAATTGTTTTTAGTAAATTGTAACACTATGGATGATTCTTAAAATTGTACGTAAGAAATTATTTCTTGATGCAATTTATGAATTCTTCTTTTATTCTTCAAAATTTTTGAGTGAGATTTTCCCTTTATTAATTTTAGACTGTAACTAATTATTTAAGCACTAAATACTGGCGAAAACCGCGAGAAAAGAATTTGCGGCAAAACAAGAAGTATGGAGAGCCAGTGCGCTGTTTCCTCTCGACCAGAAGGAATTCAAATGCTTTTCCGATTCTCGAGTGCCGTTTGAGAAAGTTTTAGATCGCAGAATCCCGTCGAAACCGCAAAACTTGGGAGAAAGTTCAATCGTCTGCACTTGAAGAGCATCGAGTCAAGCTTATATTTATCATTTTATTTTATTTTCCATTTCATTCTTTTTATTTCCTAAGCCTCTTACCGTAAAGTTTTAGCGGAAAAAGGAGGGAAAAAACCTGCAGAAGAAAATGTTCGAATTTCTCTCGTGGTCTTGATATGATTATATGCGTGCACGTATTTAGTGAACAAGCTATAGCTAAAAAATGGAAATCGATAGAAAAAATTTAGAAAAATATTTTATTACACCAGATTGTAGGTAAATTAAATTAAATAATACAATACACGTATAACATGCACAATTAGTCAATATTTAATGATTATTTAATATTTTATAATTGCTTGATAATGAATGATTAATAGGATAGACTAGAACTCGATCATCAATATATATTCTTTTTCTTTCTATGCGCATAATATTCTTAAACTTTTCAGATAATAATGAATTCCAATTTTAAAGGTGAAATATTTGATTTATTTCTTCATTAGATAATTGCTCAGTCGAGTGTCAAAACTATCCTTTCCTCAGTAAATTAGAGCTAATATACATCACAGCTTCCAACGACCACCAATAAATCACCGCAGCACAAGCAACCCCTCCAATCCCCTCCTCCCTAAACAAACCCAAGCAAGATCCAATAATATTTTTTCTCCCCTCTCCTCTCCGCTAATCAACAATTCCACTTTTACACCTCAAAAAATCGCAATCTCATTATAGCATCCGCGCGTCTCCGAGCGTCTTGCAACCTTATATAGACCGCTCGTCACGAGCTCTGTCCCCCGCGTCGCCGGCGCAAATACCTGCGCGAATCCGCTACCTATACCTGGCGCAAAATAGCCGGAAAAAGGAAAGTATATATAAGGTACGTACGCTTATACCTGTCGGGTACAGGTGTCAAGAAACGCCCGTACTTTCGGCCCTTTTCCTCAATGTTAATAGTCGTGGAGAGCGGCTCGGCTCAAGGCCGAGACATCCCGCGCGCGCGCGCGAAAGACATAAGTAAAGCCGGGATTGGTGGAGGCTTGGGAGGGGGCTACAGGTGGCTGTTAAACCGATTAGACACGAGCGCGGCGAACAATTTGTTGGTGAAACTTAACCCTTGTTTTACGCTTTCGGGCCTGGGCTCGTAGATCCTTCGGAGGTAGCTTCGGATTTGGATTCGGCGGATGGGTTGGATGGAGAGGGAGTGTGTGCGTTGGAGGATGTTGGGCGAGCTTTTGCGTGGTGTAGTTGGTGGCGGAGGGGGGGTGGAGGTTACGTGTTACGTTGTTAGGGAGATTTTGGGAAGTTCGGCGGTGTGAAATACGATATGCTGCGCTTAACACTTTTGGGGTGATAAATCATGATATATCAAGTGTAATTGTGCAAGGGGATGAACCCATGAAATGAAGCCATTTGTGAAATGTTTTTATACTGGAAATAAACCGTGTTTATAGGAATCTGTAAGAAATTGATTCTTACCAGTCGAAACATCGTTTTATCTAACCCTAAAATAGTCACTTTTCTACTATGCAATACCAATCTACTATTAATTTCTAAAATTATGAATGACCTGATGGATTTCTGGACATTTTGAGTGTTTAGTATACAAATATTTAAATTATTATTTAACATGAACAAAATAATTTTGACCTTAAATATTATCTGTAAAAATGTGTAGAAATGTGCATTGTGAACTCTGAGCAAGGATGGTTTCTTTTACCATAAACAATTTCTAGCAATTTGAAATATATATATTTATTAGTTCCATTTTTTAATCTCTTAAAATAAGTAGCATAAATAAATCATTCTTAAGAATCAGTTTTTATTTGAAAGTAAGGACCACAAGGGAAATAAGAATTTTTCGAGGAAATAAGAAAAGAACATTTCTTATCTTAAGGACGAACAACATTTATTTGGTGGAACCATGTATATTATTGAGGTTACGTTTTAACAGAAAAAGAATAATTTCTCAATATAAGAACAAAAACTTGAATAATATGATTGTTGAGAAATTGTTTTTTAAAATAGGAAATCCGTTCTGTGTACCGACATATTTCTTAAGAAAATATTTGTAATGTTAAAAAAGAAACATTTATTGACAGAAATTACTTAAGTAGCACTCACATATTGGAAAACAAGAAACCCTTCCTTTCGAAATCCTTTCCATTATTCCAAACCCTGAGCAACTCCCGCCCACTCCAATTATTGATCCGACCAATCTGTCAAAATCCCTGTCAAATTTCCTCTCCGCGTGCCACCCATTGTCCCGAAAAATGCGTCCAACAACTAAAATACCCAATTTCCAGCCTTTTCTCCCACCTATACATCCGGTAGCGGGCCCACCTTGTACCACCCTGAGCAAGGCGAAAATCTTAAACTCCTGTACTGCTCCACTCCAATCCGCACCCATACAACCCGCTGAGAATGAGGTCGCTAACGAGAGCCGTAGCTGCTTACAGTCCCGGAGATTTGGCGCAGCGATGGCAGCGGTGGTCGCGCCCTGCGCTTAAGATTACGCCGCTGCGGGCATATCCGGGGCGAGCTCGTGCCAATTAGCATTGGCCTCCCCATCCGAAATCGCGGCAGAGGCTAAAGCGCCGGAGCCGCGAAAGCCATGAAATCCAATAAGTCGCGCGGTTTATTTTTAACCTGTCGTCGCCGTGAACGCGAGAGGATGTTATCGGCTATTGCTGCATGCTGCGGTGCACGGTAGTAAGAAGATCGGATTTGGGAATGCCTGTCACTTAAGATTGTGGATTTTGGCGTGATTCTCATGATCAGTTGGGGGTATCTTGAGCCTTGCATTGCTGCTTCTCTTTTTCTGGGAGCTTGTAATTTCTTTATTATGCGTTAGAGGATGGTGTGACTTATGCTGTGTTTATTGCTTTGTTATGGAAATTACGGAAATGTATTTGAAGATACGGTTTTGAAATATGTGATGCTGAAGTACATATGACAATAAATATAAATTAAACTTTTCATAACCGAACTAGGTTTAAATTTTTCAATGGAATGTTTTACATTAACGCTATTTATTATGCAAATGAAAAAAGATGCGGAGACAAAGAGCAATAAATTGTAATTGTAATTCCGAAAACAAATATTCAAACATGTAAATATTTATTTATATTTTCTAAACAATACATTTTGCATATTCAAGTAAATCTAAATATTATAATAATATGCATAATATTGTAAATAATTGTGTTCAGTTGCATATAAGCCTTGTATAAAGATTCGAATACTTATATAAAAAAGATAAGAAGAATAGTTATATCTTATACTAGTGACCTATTTCAAATAATTTTTTTAACAACTGTTAGTGAATAGATTAATCAAAAGAAAGTATTTTATTTCGGTTTCATATCCAAATAAAAATGTACTAATCATAAATGTTTCTTTATGTTACAGGTGAGTTATGCAAAACTAATACACCTCCTCAGTTTTATCTGTACGTAAGTTTGAATGATTCACTTAATAATATATGTTCATAATTATGCAAATGAATCATAAAAATGTTAATATAATGACACTAAATGAATATATATATATATATATATATATATATATATATATATATATATATATATATATATATATATAAAAATAAATATATATATATATATATATATATATATATATATATATATATATATATATATATATATAAATAAATATATAAGTAAATATATACAAAAACAATTGCTTTTCTTATAAACCGTAATGATAATTACGTCATGCCGATTCATTAAAATAACCGAAAGTTCAATCAAAAGCTAACCTCTCACAAAATTCTAAAACCTCAAAACCGTAATACCCAATTACCACTAATTCCACAAAGCCAATCCATTGCCTTATACCTATAGTATAATTAATTCCCCTCGCGCCCCCGTATGTCAATCCCCTGCACAACCGTGCACCTAAACGACTTACGCATCCGAGACTCCAGCATCATCGTCATCCCCTTGACCAGACATCAGCGCATCAAATCTAAATTCCACTAATGCAAGTCGATTAATTAATACACTGTATACAGTCCGTCCCAAAGCAAAATCGCCAGCTTCAGCAGATAAAACTGCATGTCGCATCGTCGTGCCACTGGTAGAAAATCGACGTTCCCTAACAGATAAATTAAATCTAGACCTATGCTTTAACAGAGTCTCATTTTAACTCTGATCAACAAATAACATTGATCCTACTTATTTAAATAACTATTGTGTAGTACTCAATTCATCTTTTCAAAATTTACCTGATTCTACACTGTTCTAATTGTATTCCACTTTGAAAGTTAGATAAAGATTCTATTAAAGTGCAGGTCTAAAAATGGCATGACCCGCTGTCTCCGTGTACTAATTAGCCGAGTCTCTTTTTCACATTTCTCATCTAACACCGCCTATCCAACATTCACGTAATTAGCTCTGTACACTTAAATTTGCCTCAGAATCATCACACGAATATCATTCAACACTAAAAGTTAAGTACAGTTTCTATCCATCACTATATGCAGACAGATTACCAGAGAGAGGAGCTATGCACAGTCAGATAATAATAATAATAAAAAACGCAGAGTAGTAGGAGAGAGCCGGAGAGGGGGGGATTGAGAGAGAGAGAGAGAGAGAGAGAGAGAGAGAGAGAGAGAGAGAACGAGAAGCGAGGCGTCTAATCTGTCGGCGCTGATCAGACCAGCTGCGCGCGTAGCGGTGTATATCGATGATGAAGTCTCCGGGTCGCGCGGCTCTTTGAAGTCCGGCCCGCGCGCACTCGACGGGGGGTTCGCAGTTCGCTGCAGAGCTGCTGCTGCTGCTGCTGCTGCGGAGAGTCCTGATCCTGATCCCGATTTTCGTCCTACTCATTCTGCTCTCTCTCTCTCTCTCTCTCTCTCTCTCGCTCTCTCGCTCTGCTCGATGGGTTCGTAGTTCGTTCGACTGTGAGCTTGGTTAGCGTAGGTGCGGGGGTATGAGAGCTGGTGAGGGGTATTCTACTTGGGTTTTGTACGCGTAGGGATTGTCGTAGGTAGTGTTGGGAATTCAATGCTGTGGGCTTTGTGATTATCAATCGGTGAAATTTAATTAGTGAATAAGATTGCGGTTATCGAGCTCTTCGAATTAGGTTGATGTGTAAGGGAATGATAAATGATAGGAAAGAACTTTTCTTTCATTTTTATGTTGTGACTGAGCTTCGGAACACGATTATCTATACTATTCTATTTGTAATTTACATTATTTAAAAATTAGCGACAAAACGTACAAGCGTACTAAGTTATTTTAAATAATCCTTTTATTTTAATATAATGTTGATGAATATTTTACAATATTATAATCATCTTATAAAATTTATTTATATTCTGATTAAGATGGCATGGGCGGAATAAATGTCAATCTAAATTAGAAGGAGAGATCAATAAACTCTGCCTTAATTATAATACACATAACACTTTTTGGAGTAGGTGTATTTTCTAAATAACAATAAAGCAATAACAAAAAGCTCTTCAAACGTATATAAATAATTTAATTGTTCATAATACTTAGAGAACTTGCAAAATTGACAATAATGAAAAGAATCTAAGAATATTAATGACATTTTTATAAAACGCAATAAAAAATTGCTATGAATATAATCGTTGGAATATCTAATAACATAATAACGACCTAGAAATTTTTCAAAAAATAAAATTTTTAAAATTAAATTATGTAAATAAACATAAATTCATTGCAAAGTTTTTCAAGTAAGTGTTAATAATAACAAAAATTTTTCTTGCTTTTTTCCATTATTCTTCAATGTATTTTTTGGCTAATATATATATTCTTGTCTACAAAAGTTTGCAACGAATTGATATGTTTTTATCTAACAATTATCAATTTAAATCTTCTTTAGACTCCCAACTTAACTTAGAAACTTTCTCTTCAAAAAATGTTCAACCATCTACTAAAACAAAAATTATAATCTATAAAAATCTCATAAATAATATAATACACATTTTTCTACAATAACAGTTATGTATTTTCATTTTAGACATATTATGATTTACAACGTAATTTACCATACGCACGTAGAAAACGGTAATAGTCTGCGGAGGAAGCGGAGGAAGCATGCACCCTAAGCCCAACGACTAAATGTGCCTCCTTCACATCATCTTTCTCTCTCTTTCTCTTTCCAAACCTCTTGCTCTCTCAGGCTCTCTCATTATTTTACTCTCGGGTCTCTTGATCTTCCGCTCGCTTCGCAGCCGTATTGGAGCCACTCCGTCTGTCGAGATCGGAGAGAAGCGAAAGAATGAGATGGAGAAAAAGAGAACCGGGCTCGACTCTCTCTCTTTCTCTTCCTCTCTCTCTCCCTCTCTCTCTCTCTCGTCTGTCTTATAACGTCTGTCAGAGGAATTAAAGTGTGCCCCCCGGTCTCTCTCTCTCATTCTCTCTCTCTTGATACGCTCGCGAGATAAAAAAAATTATCGACGTAGCTGTCATTTGAGTTTTATTCCCGTGCGTAGTCGAGGACGAGTATCGAGATGCTAGAAAGAATATTTTTTAAGAAAGTAGATAAACGATTTTTAATTATATTGTTTAAATAAAATATAGATTATAAAAAAATATTTCAAATAAAGTTTGAAACAAAATTTCAAACGGTTTATTATCATATTTCTTTTATCATAAATTGCTTTATAATTTTACTGTTAGTATAATTTTGCATGTATATATTATTCATTTTAACTTTAACGTCGTACTATTCTGTCACCGGCGTTCATCTATATAGTATGGTCTGTATTAGTGCTAGTTAACGTTCGTAATACAAATTTCTTTCTAATTCTTCAAAACTCTAGTACACAGCAATCGAAAATGTCTATTAACAGCTATTAACAGCAATATATATCTACACATGCGTGTACTTTTTCTATGGAGTGACCTTAACCTACTTAGAGACCCAAAATAGACTGATTCACCAATTGCCACTCCCTCTATATCTACACGCAAAAAATACGACTCTGGGTATAAGCAGTAGGCTTGGCATTGTATTATATGCTTTTTCTTTGAACTTTTAACAGATCATTTTTGAATACATTGAGAATATAATTCAAATAATAAGATGAACAATATTATTGAATAACATATTTTCATTAAAAATGTTTTTCATTTTCAAACAAATAGGAAAAGAAAAATCATGCATTTGAAGATTTGTATCCATTTATATTCAATAATTTAAGACAGTTCAGTAATCAGTCTTAGCACTTGTAAGAAACTGTTATCATTGTTTCTTTCAGTGCAGTAATAAAAAAGCCTTTCTTTCAATATTTCAGAAATGATACAGTGCATGATCAGATTAAAAATAGAAAATAGTGATTGAGGCTCTTAGAAGCCAAGTGGTATAAGTACATTTTTGCTTCCTCACAGAGGAAGTTTCGTTTTTCTATTTTGAGAAAAACGTGTTTAAAGTTTATACAATATACGAAGAACTACTATACACAAAAAGCAAGATTAATTGAAAATTTTCATTTAAATCATCATAAGCGCTCTTATGTTGATATTACATACTTCACTGCTTCATTTACCGGACATGTCTTATAGCTCAATTATTTCTCAAACGTGTCATGTAAACTCTTTACCTTCTAAGCGCCACAATTAATACCCCTACAACATTCGAAACATTAACACCCAATTCCACTAAAATCAGCGCATTCCTTCAAATCTAGGTCAAGCAATCCTCCCTCCCCCAATCTATAACACTCAACAGCCAAAAAAATAAGAAAAAAAATCCTCGAACCTAGCAAGCATCCAAGCTTCCTGTATCCCTCAAGCTCCTCAAACTCCTCAAACTCCTCGTCTCTCCGAATACACGGGGCACAGGTGCAGAGGCTCCCGAGAAAGTCTGCTATACGGCCACCATAAAAGTGTCCACAGTCCGCAGTCCACGTCCACCTTCCCGTGGCGTCGAAATTCGGCCGCCGCTCTTTACGACCCTGCGGATCACGACAAGTACACACACCAGAGCGCGCGCGCCTAGGAGGTAGAGTCATAAGTATAGGTATATATCTAAGAGGCGACGCGGGAGAGCCAGGGTGCGCCACGCCCTCGGCCTGGCTAATTGCCCGTTAATCCTCCCTGCGTGCGCGTCAACCCACCGCGCGTATAGCCATGGGATCGAGAGGGCGCCGATTTCTGGCGAATTCGGGAGGAAGGAGAGTACAGGTGGACGGTTAGTGCGAAAATGGCCGTAGTGGTGGTGGTGGGTTCTTGAAGACACATGAGAGAAACACTGAATTAAAATATTTTTTGTAGGTTGCTCTTGTGTGGATTACTTGACTGGAATATTTTTGTATCAATAAACAATATGCTTTGAGCTGGTAAGGATGAAATATTTCTTCGGCTGCTCTCTTAACTTAGCTTAGAAATTATTTATTTACCGAGAAAAGTAGGTATATGACTGATTTGCACATTACTTTCTTCTGTTCCGTTTGTCCCATGACATGGAGAGGACATTTTTCCTAATTAACAGCTTTTATTTTACACTGTGTATTTTATAAATACGCATGTTTCTATGGTTAGGAGGTTGCAAAAAAACAATATTTACTTGAACAATCATGTATAAAAGCTTTTTACATAGTTTTTCGTCTTGAGAAATGGACGTAGAAATAAATCACAATACTTTATAAATCAACCATATCTAGACTATAGATTCTGTTAACGTTTCTATTTCAAATTTAGAAACATGATAAAATTATCCCAAAGTTAAGATGGTTCTTTCACGAGAAAACTAATCCAAGACTTTTCTTAATTTGAGATATGTTATAAAGGTAATAATGTTTCAGTCTTATTCGCAAAATTTGAGGACCTGCTGCTACTAAAATACGAAAAAATACCCAGGTCGTGACCAAAAAACTAATCTTACATTCATTAATTTATATGCGTATTCTGAAAATAATATAAAACTGATTTTGTAGTGCTAATATATGTTATTACGCAAGGTCACGGTGTAAGCATTAGATTGACAGTGGAGCCTAAAACTGAGCTTCTGCTACTTTGTCAAGTTTAAAGTCGATGTTATAGGTATGTAAAATGTATTAAAATGTACTTCTTTTTAGAATTCTAATTAAAGGGATTATAAACTGCATGAAAATATTCTAAGTTTGTGATAAGTCAATACTCTTGATACCTCCTTTCTCAAAATCCTTCTTTACTAACAATTTTTATAAATTTTTCTATTGACTAACAATTTGCGATAGAACCACTTGCATTGCACCGATACCGTCAAGGACCCAGTTCCTGATCAGTTAAGGCACGTCGTCACGTTATTTGTTGTATCAAAGCGTAAAGATGAGGTATTCATGGAACATGAAATTTCTAATAACAAATATAACTGTTAATCTTTAATATAGAATTGAAAAAATACATAAATAATAAAAATTAAGTTAAATATAAAGCCTCAAAGAAAAAAAGCTGTGGGAGCAATTCCTGATCACTTAAGATTTGTATGGGCGTAGTTTCTGATCATATCAAGACCCAATTCCTGATCACATATATTATTTAAGAATAAGTATTTTATATGATAAACAAAAACTTATTAAGCAATACTAATACAGTAGATATACTAGAACATAACATTTTTTGGTTGTGTGATTATAAATGTGAAACTTAGGTGAGGCAAAAGTGTTCCGTTATTCGTAATTTGTCTACTGCGCGATATAGACTCGCGTGCGAGCATATATTATAACCTATAAAATGCACATAGTGTTGTGATTTATAGTCACGTTTTGTGCGACTTTTGCCCGATAAATTAATTATGCGTGGATTAAAACTACTTATAGAATTGTGTTATTACAAATATTTGTGTATTTTAAGATTTTTAAATAAAACATGTTATCAATACAGATCAGGAATTGTGTAAACGATAAGAATTTGGACCCTATTTCTAATCACACGTTTTTACAAATATCAATAATATTTTATATGAATGTTTTAAGTGATTTATTCGAATAAACTGTTGAATAACTTAATTACATAAGTTTTTCTACGATCCATTACAAAATTTGAAAGAAATGATGTAAATTTCTTTGTATGCTCACTTGTAGTCAACTGCAGTAAGATGGTGTTAATCATGACGTTGCCAACAACGTCCAACTTTAACATTTTTTATCTTAAAAATATATTTTACTAGTAACTTTTAAAGTTCTTTTATATGTCTGCGAAATAGTTTACTATTACTAATTATGTTTTTAAAACAAATTTTGTATACATTAAAGTCAAAATACTAATAAATGTAACCAAATGACGTGACGATAGTAATAAAAAGATTCTCCACATATCAAAGATTAACTTTCAACCAGGTACTCTAATTAGAGTGATCGTTCCCTCTTTTAAAACTTTAATCGTGTGAACCAACCAAATTTTTTCATGATTAAAATTAAATTGAAACGTTTGAAAAGTACAATGAAGAATTAATAATAATCATTATTGACAAGCAAAGTAACCGCGTAGAGCTTGCTTATCTCCCATCACCATCTTTCAAATTATCTCCAGGTGCAACCATTAACAGGTGCATCGTCTTCATTTTCCTCGGCCTTTCACACAAGTGCCAAAAGTCATCGACTTTTCACACCTCGTGCGCACCCACGCGCACGCGAAAACCAAACGATCCCTGCTCACAAACGCCCATTGCACAAAGTTTTTGAACCTGCACACTCTCTCTTTCTCTCTCTCTTGCTCTCGCGCAGCCTTTATTGTTCTAGGTATACTGAGCGTGGGCCGAGAAGTCAATTTGACACGCGGGATGGGCGTGGTACCGACTGCCGCTGCCAAGCCCACACAGTAGACATGAACGGATTTGGCCGAGATAAAAGTCAAAACAAAATTTAGGCTGGGCTGCAAGCGCGCGCGCGTTGCAGTTCATCGCAGCCAAGCTCTTTTTTTTATAAGAGCCCGTAAATATTCGGTTATGAGGCGTTCGCTCGACTGATTTTCAATTTTCGAGGATGAGGTTGATGGTGGCGTGCGGGTTTTTGATTTATTGGGAAGAGCAAGAGTATATAGTTTGATGTTGTTAATCTTTTGTTCGTGTATTGAGACCGAGTGTTTCAAACTATCGTGAGGAGTTGACTTTGTCATTTTTAGCAAAAGAATATTTGGGATGGTACGGAAGCACAATGGAAATTATTTTGTCTTTTCTTAGATAGTAAGTGTAATTATGATAAAATAATATTTTTGTCGTACGTGCACCGAAAGTATGCCTTTACGTGCATATAAAGCGGGTGGGGAGCATCATTTCACTGCAGCCCTTGCCTCGGCAACCTTTGACATCCCTTGGCTCGTCCCTATTGACGTCCCTATTGAATAAATCGATTTATTTTCATCAATCTACGTGTCAATGAATCAGCGACAATTTTTTCAGATAATAGTAATGTCTATTTTTAATGTAGACTCTTTATTAGTTTTTTCAATAAATTCAAAATGACTCTCACTCTATTTGTTATTATTACTAGACTTACATTGTATACTAATATGTTTTTACTATTTTATTATAAATATTGCTATTTAATGATGATTTTTTCGAAAATTAACTTTCTAACCTTACTGTCAGTCGGTGATCGTCCTTAAGCCTCACGAAATAGTTATGCGTGTTCAATATATGATGTTTTCTAAAGAAAACATACTGCAATGATTATAAAATGGCAATGCGGCTCTCCCCTGGTCAATGATGCGCAGAACGAGTGTCATTTCGTACCCCTTATTGATCACACCCTGCTCTTTACTAGCATGATTAACCCTCGCATTACGGAGACTCATTTTGTAACGTCATTTAAGGAGTGAGGTCCTAGAGGGATAAGTTCAATTGTTTTTATGCAATTTAAGTAAGTAATTTGTATACATGAGTCTTGGGGATCATTGATTACCGAACCGCTGTCCAAATTTCAAAATTCAAAGTGGCGGTCTAAAATGGCCGACCTAAATTATTTATACATCTGTACCGTCATAAAACTTATATTTTTTTATACATATACATGTATGAAAGGATTTCTGGAATCGATGATTATGAATCCTCTGTCCAAATGACTAAATTCAAAAAGACGCATATAAAAAAAATGCCTAAACTACATAAACGTCTCTACAATTCTAACATTTCTATTTTGTGCATAAAAACATGTTTGTTGATATTTTTGGGGTTGCTGTTTACCAATTGGCTGTACAAATATCAACATTAAAAATGGCAGATACAAAATGGCGGATCTGTACAGTCCATACATACGACCGTATAAGTATCAAATTTACTGACACCACCCTATACCAATAAAATATAAATATGATGCTATTCAGAAAATCTAATTTTCTTTATTATTGCCAACATTCAATTGAAAAATATTATCATTAGTAGCATTAAAATATAATAAACAAAATAGTCGATTATTCACTCAAGTGGTAGTCGTCTATTGAGATCTTCACCCTATTTTGGATAAAATCACATACTTAGGACTACTTTAGGTCCGCCATTTTGAATCCACCATTTTAAATGTTGACATTTAAACCGTTGATTCATCATTAGCATCTACAAAAATATCAACATATATGTTTTTATGCAAAAAAAATTGAAATTTTAGAATTATACAGACATATATGTAGTTTAGGTCGGATACTTTGGATCCGCCATTTTGTATTTCAAACTTCGGACAGTGTTCTTGTAATTAGCGACCTCAAGCAACATGTTATAACAGTACGGAAGTGCTGTACATACGCAGTATCCGGGACATCTGGACCACACCCGAAATGATCATCTCGAATACGTACACGTAGACCCACTGTAAAATTATCGATAGTAGTAAAAAGTATTAATAATACGGAAAAATCATACGCAGCCTCCTAGACATCTGGAGCATGTCCGAGATGATCATCTCGCACACGTGTACGTACACCAACTGTAAAATTATAGATAGTAGTAAAAACTATCGATAATGTTGAAAAATCATTCGCAGTCTCACAGACATTTGGACCACACTTGAGATGTTCATCTCGCACACATGCACGTATACCCGCTATCAAAAATTATCGACAGTAGTAAAAAATATCGATAATAGTAAAAAATCATACACAGCATCTGGGACATCAGGACCACACTCGAGATGATCATCTCGCATACGTACACGTAAACCCACTGTAAAATTATCGATAGTAGTAAATGTATCAATAATACGGAAAATCATACGCAGCCTCCCATTTATCTGGACCACACCCAGGATGATTATCTTGCACACGTGCACGTACACTCACAATAAGAAATTATCGATAGTAGTAAAAAATATCGATAATCGTGAAAAATTATAATTTAATGAAAAAGTTGTAGATCTCAAAATGTAGATCTCAAAAACACAACTTTCTATGGTAGCAAATATTTAAAAAAAATGCTTTTACACAAGAAATAGCCTAAGAACGATTTTTCATACACATTATTTAATAACAATTGCGGTATAGTACGCCCAATTGATCTTAAAATTTTTTAAAGATGTCCCCTTTTCATTAAAAGTTTTATATCTAAAATACGACCACTTAAACACGATAGTATTTTTTTTTTACTAAATACAGACAGATAATAGTGTTAGCGTTAAATGTAAGCTTTAGTTTAGCGCTTCGTGCGAGTGTCAGGCAATCAAGCGAACGCGCAGCGCTAGCACCGGTAAGGCAAGCGAGCGCGAAGCGCGAGCTGAGTTCGGTCGTTCCTCTAATGCAAAACGCGAAGCGATGCCAGGCGCGGAGGAGCTCGCCTCGCGCTCGTTCTGAAGCTTTAGGGCAGGGAAGTCACATGCGGCCGAAGGCCGCGTGTGGCGCGCTAGCTTAATAGAAGGACTTTTGTCGAATGACTCAGCAGAAATAGTCTAATAAGAGTTTCATAAATTCCCCTTTTTTTTTAAATTTTCTTCCCATTTTTCTAATGTAACTTTATGAAGTTTATTTTCAATAATTGGTCACTAATAAGTATCACAATTTGTGGATTAACTTCAATGTCTAAAGTAGCTAAAGATTGTATATGCTGTTGGGATTCATCTGCGAGTGTTATTAAGCCTCTGTACGATTCTTTATCTTCGATAGGTAAATGTAGTAAAAGTTCATATGCCGTGATATTAATTCCCGTTCGTCTTCATAAGATTTTTGCAACAAATTCCATACGCGTTTATAATTTTCTTCCGTAATAGAGAAGACTTTAACTTTACGGAATGCTTTATCGTTTATGCTATCATCACGATTATGTATCATAGTGGTAAAAGAACCTTTGAAAGAAAGCCATTCTTCAATTTTTCCGCTAAAAGTCGGTAATGTGGCTTGTGGTAATTTTAACTTTCTACGGACGACAGACGTGACAGAATCATTTGCATTTTCAGTCCCAATCATTGAACTACGAGAAGTATTAGAGTTTTCTTGTGTATTAGACGGCGGAAAGGCAGAATTAATAAATTCCTGAGCTTTAGCAAGTATTTGAAAATATAAATTTTGAATGTGTTTTTTTTTCTGTTAAATGATCAACCTCAGTATCAGTCAATTGAATTTCATCATTCAAATCATCTAAATTAGAGAAATTTGAAATTATTGTTTGATAGTTTATAATACTTAAAGCCTGTAATAATAGTTTATAAAATTTGGCACTACACTACAATTAAATTGAAACACTTCACTGAAACTATTTATAATTTGAATAAAGCGGCAAATAATTTGTACATAATTATTTGATATCATTCGATAGCCTTTGATATATTATTAATTAGGTGCGTAATTGTATTTTTATTAGTATGTTTATATATGCATGAGAGATAGAAAGAAGATAAATAAAGAAAATAATAAAAAAAGGAGATAAAATTAAAAGGCATTTAGAAATATGTTAAAGGCTAGTAGTAGTATTAGTTGATAATAATATTAATATTATTCAAGGCTAGTATATTATTAAGCCGGAGTATGTGTATATGGATTTGTATAATCTAACTGAATGAGTTATAAAAGTATGTGATTATTGAGCCTGATACACTGAATCAGTTATAAAATGATTTGATTTGTTGAGTCTGATACACTAAATCAAACGTAACTGCTTGTATGGCACACCGAACCATGTGTGTATATTCACTTTATTAGAAATAATAATAATTTGTCAAATCACTTGAACTTGTTCACTTGACTTGACGTAGTAAACTTAGATGTTGAATTTAATTCACTAGTACACCGATTCTGGTGTATATTTCACAGCTTAGCTGGACTTGATGATGAATAATGTTGTATTTGAATCACTCTCCCAAGTATGTAAAATCAGTAATAATTTTCATTGATTTTATCTTGACTGAAATAACTTGCACACTTGAAGAATTTGTATTATTTTATATCCGGCATCAAGGACCATGAATATTTAGCACTATCTTAAAAATGCTTTCCCGTAATAACTAAATTATGAGAAAAGGATTTCTTGTAAATAAGTGAAATCAATTTGTAGTAGAGAATGCAAGTATATTATATATATTGTACAGAGAGATGTGTTTCAGTCGAGCAATCTTGGTGAACTCTGAAGCACATCCGAGATGATCATCTCGCGCACGTGCACGTACACCCACTATAAGAAATTATCGACAGTAGTCAAAAGTATCGATAATAGTGAAAAATCATATGCAGCCTCTGGGACATCCGGACCACACGCGAGATGATTATCTCGCACACGTGCACGTATACCCTCTATAAGAAATTATCGATTTTAGTAAAAAGTATCAATAATACGGGAAAATCATACGCAGCTTCCAGGACATATGGACCATGTCCGAAATGAGCATCTCGTACACGAACACGTACACCCGTTGTAAAATTATCTATAGTAGTACAAAATATCGATAATAGTGAAAAATCATACGCAGCCTCCGGGACATCTCAAAAGACCCACTGGAAAGAGTTATCGATAGTTGAAAATATCGATAACAGTGGGAATTGATTCGCAGCATCCAAGATATCTGGACCATGTCTGAGATAATCATGAAAAATCATGCGCAGAATCTAGGACATCTGGACCACATCCATGATGATCATTTGGCACACGTGGACGTACACCCACCGAAAGGAATTATCGTTAGTTGAAAAAATATCCATAACAGTACGAATTGATTCACAGTATCCGGGACATCTGGACCACGCCTGCGATGATCATTTTACATATATGTACGTACCCCACTTTAAAAAATAGCGATCTTTTTAAAATATACATGTAGGGAATCTAGATGACACCCAGGTACACTTAGTCTACTTACACATAATAGAGAAGAACGACATGATTGTATAAACAAGGCTATGGACTTCGTGTTTCCTAATAGGTTATTATTCAAATATTATTATAGCTAACATGCCGCTCCCAGATGGCACCATTATTCAAAAAGAATTCTTAAAGAGTTCGTAAAGAGTTCATAAAAATAATTCTTGTTCTATTGTCTGAGAGATTATCATAGCTGCGCTTAAACAAGTATTGCTATTACTGCCACTATTACTGTTTAATATCACAATTATAATAATATATAATAAACATGAAATAGTTTACCAGCTGCAAGTGAATAACGCCGACGAAGCCATTGTAACTGACACTTTCTCACATACGAACGCCGGTCTTTTATACTCAATTACCATGATTAATCTTCATTTTGTGAATATGAAAAAATTAAGGTTTTAGTCATATTATTGTTTGTATTCTTAAATGTCTTTCATAATAGAGATTACGATTTAATTCTCTCGTCTGCATCTCTATCTATGTATGAGTAAGGTTTCTTTGTGTCGTAAGGAAAATGCGAGTTAACGTACATGATGTTGCATGTTTTTGTAATGATCCTGTTTTTGCATTAACAAATGAATCGTGATAGAGAATATATTTTATCTGATTTCTTTTATCTACCTGTACATCGCTTTGCATAATGGGAACACATTAATTTTGAATGCCCCACAGATAGCTAGAGAAAAATTGGCAGTAATAGTTTTAAATGTGTGAAAATCTATATATCAAAAAGCTAAGTATTGTAAATTTAATTTTTTGTTACAAAAGTAAAAAATTCATCACACAAAAAACTACACGTTGGCAAAGATAGATCTTATCATTTATACAAACCCCGTTCACAACATAAATTTTGGATTATTCTCTATTGTACATCATAATTTTCATTTTAATGATCGTATGTACGCGTGTTTTACGCCAAATAATTTCTATAGCAAATGTATTGGATAATATGTATTGGAAAATATACTGAGTGAGTAGAAATCAGGATGTCAGCATTTGTGTAAGGGCATAAGCATATACATATGTGTCGCTGAATGGGTTGATACACGGCACTGTAAACCTCCCAGTACTGCGACTGCAGAGTGCGGAGCATCTTGACACTGTGATTTTTCTACAAGTACAGCTCTACGTACGTGTCTTAACTTTGCGGAAAAAGATTTAAGAAAAGGTTTAAACCGAAAAAATATAATATAAAATTTAATGAAAAAGAATTATATACATGATTCTATATAGATTTTAATAAAAAGATTTTTTAAAATAAAATGCATAATAATCGATTGTACTGAGAGTATTTGATTGTGGAGAATGTAGGGGAGATCGGGGTGAGATGGTCACACCGGGTTAAATAAGCACCCCTTATATTTTCGATATTCTTACTTTTTTCTGCCCTTTTTTTATTTATATTAGTATTTGATGTAAATAAGTTATCAGGTGACTTACAAGTACGCGAAAAAAGAATTTTTGATTTTGGTTAAAACCAACAAAAGTTTTCTCTATGCAAAGTGGAAGAGTCGTTTGGGGCTAAATGGTTAAGCAGAACGGGACATATGGGCAAATCTGCCTCATCGTACATGCATTGCATATGGGCATATCCGCCAAACTTTTGACTTTCGAGAGTTTTAAAATAATTTTTTTTTCTTGAAGCACATATTTGAACAAAATATTTTCTCTTTTCTTGTATAATAAATAACTGAAAAAAACTTGCGTTACTCATTTTTAATCTACGTTGAAGCTTATGAGTGTAACAAACGAATAATATCAATATTCTTCATCTATTAAAATTTAACTTCTTCATCCATACATCTTTATATTAGACCGATTTACGTGTAACTAAGTATATATGGGTTTTTTGGCTATTAAATTTTACTATTATTATTACTAAAAATATTTTCATATGCCATATTGAATTGCCAATTTTTTATTTTGGACATCGGACTTCATATTCGTAATCATCTGTCCAAAACAACCCTGTCTATGAATTTTTACAAAAATATTTGATTTAATTTTGGAATAATAAAATTTCTCTTGAAGAAAATGCTATTTTTAGAATTTTTTATTTAAATGCACTGCATAGCTTGAACATTGCTTGATAATTCGCTCAACCCACGTTTTGTATAAAAGATACTCTATGGAGTCAAGTGTCCATTTACCGAATTTTTTTGTATAATTCTACTATTAAGGAACACCGATTATGCATGGTTAGAAGATATTAGCAGTCTATACCAACATGTGCCAATAAAAATGTTATGTTTTTTATACGAGTTACGTTTTAAATGTTAATATTTGATATCGTATAACATTATTTGTATAAGTGACACACTCCTTTGCCGAGTTTTAATGTACTTATTACACTAAGTAGAATAAAATATGCATCTACAGATTATTAAAGTGATCGTTGAAAAAGTTACAGTGGAGAGACTATCAAAATTTAGTTTTTTAGAAAATACAGTTACGCAATTAAACTTGTTCAGCACTTGCTTTCTATTAAGAGGCACACACTTAAATCAAAGATTTTTCGCTTCTCTTAACCAATATTTAAGCATATGTATGAGTCTAAGATCATTAAAAACTGCGTTTAAGATTATATCATTCACAGAATGAAAATAATAATTATTAAAACTTTTGTATATGAGCAGAATGATTTGCAAAATTATTGACATGTAAAAAAGTGTGTAATTTGAAAAACCCTACCCCAAAGATAGACAATATTTAACGTTTAAAGCCTTAAACTTAAGAATAATATAAAAATCAAAAGTTTGGTGTATTTGCCCATATATGTGGAAATCCCCAAAAAATGCACTTTTTGGGTCCAGAAAACTAAAAAGAAAAATTAATGCTCGGGTTTCCAAACCTTCTATCTTGTTTTAGGGGCTAATATATAAAGAAAAATGCGTCTGAACAATGAAAATTGACCATATGACTATGTTTTTCTAGCAAATTAGATGTTTTTTACAGTTTTTTATATATAAAAAAAGGGTTTTACTGTGCAGTTAGTAACTGTGCACACAAAGGTGGAAAATTTTATTTCTATAAAGTATATAGTTTTTGTTCTTTGAAAATTGATGTTGCGGTGCAAAGTTATGACCAATTGAAAATAGAGTAATAATTCGCCAAAAATCTCAGATTCTGCAAAAAACTGGAAAATCTGTATTACCTTATTTTCAATTGGTCACAACTTTGCACCGGAACATCCATTTTCAACGAACAAAAACTCAAAATAAAGGTCTTTTCTGCTACTTTATAGAAAAGAAATTTTCAATTTCTTTGTGTACACAGTTATTAACTGCGTAGTAAAACCCTTTTTTTTGCTACACATAAAAAACCGTTAAGAACACCTAATTTACCAGAAAAACATAGTCATATGTCCAAATTTCATTATTCAAACGCGTTTTTCTTCATAATTTGGCCCCTAAAACAAGATAGAAAAATTTTGGAATTCCGAGCATTCAAATATTTTTTTTCGATTTCTGGACCCAAAAAACATTGCATTTTTTGGGGATTTCGTCATATACATCGAATCGTTCTCGACGAAAATTGCGCAGAGAGCGGTTGGCGAGAGAGAGAGAGAGAGAGAGAGAGAGAGAGAGAGAGAGAGAGAGAGAGAGAGAGCGAGAGAGAGGGAGAGAGATAAACAACGAGTGTAGGAGAGGCAGATATACAAGCACGAGCCTGTACAGAACTGTAGTCGTATCGCGCGCAAAACAAACATAAACTCTCACCCGTTTCTCCCTCGTTGCACTGGCCAGTAGTAGCAGTACAGGCGGCACTTCGTGCACCGATAGATAACCAGAGCTAGTAAACTTCTACGCTGCGCGTTATATTCTGACTCACCCTCTCTCTTGCTCGCTATTGTAACTGTCTATATTTGGCTCTATCTATCAATAAATATGTACATTTTCTTTAATTTAATTTTGTTTTATTTTGTAGGAATTTTTTCATTCGTTATTATAGTATATTGTGTAGCAAGTGCTTAAAATGTGATTTTACACAAGAATAACGGTAGAGACCGCCGCACGCGAGTCGTAGAAAAGTGTCGCGCAATCGCACGAGTGTGTAAGCCATATGCATGATTTACATATGATATTTTTTGATACAGTGTGTGTCACCTTCTATGCTTCAACATCACAGATCATGAACTCAGCTATCGGAGAGTATGGATTGCTGTATAGACTGAAGTCGTCATCCTCCTTTTCATTCATCTTCCTTAAAACGCGAGCTCGCGCGTGGCCTTTGAGACACCACACTTTTTTGAGATAGCGTTTTCTCAGCGAAAAATTTTTTTGCATATTGGGACATTTATGTATTCTTCAAAAATGTTATTTAGCTTCAAGTAACGCAAAATAAAATTGAAAAGAAATTTGTTTTATTAACAAACTAATAGAAGAAACTATTAACAAAGTTGAAAGAACACTAAACAAATGTTGGTTATTGATAAACATATCACTCCAAACGTTTATAGTATTTTAGTATTGTTAAAATCCTTACTAACACCATATTTACCGGAATTTGGAGCCTCAAGGGCGCCCACACGCGTGCTCGCGTAGCACCGAAAAGTGCGCCTACTCGCGAGTTCAGCAATCGACTGAATTCTGATCACGTTGCATATAGTAAATGCAATTCTTGTTGAAGACAAATAAGCTGAAGATCATGCTGTAAAGCGACCGATAGTCTAAGATACTCCTGACGTCGCTACCAGCCAGATTCGAATGTTTGATGATTTTCGATTGGTAGAGTCGATTACTATAGAAATCGATGGTCAAACTGACGATTTTCTCGCGCCCAGTTTCACCGATTTGAACAATGTTCGAACCGTCTAGTTTGGTCCAATAGATCATGTTTATGAATACGAATGCTTCATCATCGTCTTTAACGTCAATGAAAAACAGACAACCTTCATTTGGGTGCAGTGCCCGATTTGTAATCTTTAATCTGTTGGATGCGATTTCGGTGACGTTCCATGGGTTTTCAGTGTTAAAGACCGATAGGAAAGCCTGGTCATTGAGGTACATCTTTTTTATTACATACAATTGTTATTTTTCAGTCGTAATTCGATTTTTGAAAAACTCTGGTAACTCTAGATCCAGAAAATTCCAGGATGCAGTTGTTGTCGTCACAAAGATATCTGGCTTGTCTCGGACATTTTTTATCTATCAAACAAAATATTAATTTAAAACGTTGTTAATCAATACAATACCTATTCAATCTTAAGAGAAATATATCCCAACTATAACAATTTTGATTATGTTGCTTAACAAGTAACTTTTCTAGTTTACAAATATCTCTTACTTTGCACGAAAATATATTAATTTATAACTTTTCTTTAATTCTTTCATTCACAAATTATTTTCTGAAAATCATATTTTGTCTACAAAAAACACCATTGTAAAATAAAATAATTAATTAAAAAATTGCTCTCGTCTTAATAAACTATATTCTCTGAACATACAAGAATGTAACTTACCTTAACATTTCAAATGGACTGCATAGAGACCTCATAAATGCAATATCGTTTTTATGCGACAAATGTGTCATGTGGCTTATAGAATGGAAACGAAAGTATTAAGACACTCTTTTACAATTATTTTTTCCATTTATATATCAATGAATTGTAGAATAATCTCTCGATTTTCCAATTAATTTTGTTTTAATTATATCAGTAAATCTATTATACATATGATGGTGGAAATATTTTATAACTTTTATAAGAAACAATTTAATTTTCTTTACCACTTTCTACTGCAGTTTTTCCAAAAAAACATTTTTTAACTGGTTTTATCACTCCAAATCGATCTAATCTCAATTTTACATGCTCACCCTTTCTCTTTGTCTATTCCTTTTTGGTACTACTACAGTTACAGTATATATTTCATGTGCGCGCACTGGACCAATTTCTGAGTGATATCGCGCTTGGACGCGAGAACTAGTTGCGATTGCGAGCATTGCTTCTAGTTATACAACTTGGATGCATGAGTAACTACGTGTACATACAACTACTACAACTGCACTGAATTTGTACAGTCTGTAGCTACGAATGTTTATTCCCAATAAGTTTGGAGCTTGATTTATTTTATGTACTCGGACCCCCGTTGTTTTAGCTCCTGTTATTCTCCAACTGCGTTTATTTGCAGTTACTCACTGCTTTTTTAATACGTATATTATATTTACGCACGAGTATAGTAGTTGTACTCCTTTCAGTAGCTTAAAAAAGAAAGTATACATTTGTAATACACGTTATATTCTTGTAAGCAATCTTAATTAATGATAATAATTTTAAAAATGTTCGCAATCGTAATAATTTAAGAGGATCGAGTACCCGTCTTTTAACGTAAGTCAATATATTAACAATGGATCTTACTAAGACTAGTGCGCTTCAGATTTCCCGAAAAAAGAATCGATCGTTTTTTAAATTTGTTTATCCGGTTGGTTGTATCCAAGTGATTCGACGTGATTCAAGTGAAATTCGACTAAGTGGCTTTACGAATAAAATTACATAGATCTTAAAATCAGAATGGTTGTATATATAAAGTTATAATTTTCAATTTTTTTAAAATAAATTTTAATCATCACTGGTACCTTTTTTATATATACATCAATTGAACAGATCGTAATTTTAAATACAACCATGACTTTATTATTTTTTAGTGAGTACCGGCTAGTTATGAGCATATTGGGAAAAAAATCTTTAATTGAGAAAAAACATGTCGGGCACTTGCAATCCTTAAACAAACCATTTTATGAAGTTCATATAATCAACATAAATATTTACATTGTTTATTAAATTCTTAACACTTCTAATATTCTAATTTAAACTTTTTTCTTCGTCGATATTTTACTCCATTTTATTTCAGCCAGATAACTTACTACCTATTTCAAACTAATTTCGTATTCCTCCTAGCGTGAAAATCTCAGCCGTACACAGCTCCGCATACATTGATGTCTCATATTTAAACAGGCTAGCCAGCAAGCAAGCGAGCAGGCAACAAGTCGGATTCGTGTTTACTAAGCAACAGAGCGAACACAATCCCTCCGCGCTCGCGTCGTGCACTTGACGCGCTTGCAGCTTTTTTCTCTCGATTCCGCGTGTCGCTCGGCTTTAACTTCCAGTTGTGCACCGAGAGCAATTGCCCGCGTCGATTTTTTAGAATGCAAACACCGGCGCGTGTATACGTGTTTGTGTGCGTGTGTGTGAGAAGCGGCCACGCGACACCGCGCAACCTTAGTTCGTTCGGCATATTGTAACACGAGGACTTTACACGCGTTCGAAAATTCGCTAGTGCTGAGTGTAATGTGTTGTGTGTTGCATGCGCGCGTGGTAGAATGCAACATATTAGACTTGGCTGCGAGAAAGATGAATTGCTTTTTTAGGAGAAGGTCGAGAAAAGAATTATGAAGGAATGTATTTATTAGGCATGTTTATAATTAAACATAAACGTGTTTAGTTTTATTTAGCAGTTTTCATACATGCGAATGGCTATTATTGAAGTGACTAATCACGCTTTTAATTGTTGGATTATGTCATTTTATTTTTTATCTGGACAGCTCTCCAGAAAAGTGCAAATGACAATACCCATGTCAGCCCACGGATTATAGATTTGATTTTAAATTCGTGTTTTGTTATTTAGACAATTATATAGACGGCTTAATCAATGCTTAATAGTTTCTCTTTTATAATCTAGAACTTTGCATCGGATTGGTTTTCAAAGAACTTACTCTAAAGATGATTTTTAGAGATAAATCTTAACAACTTTTACTTGAAAGTTTTTGCTTTTTCCCATATATATTGCTTTTGCCCATACGCATTGCTTTTGATCATACGCATTGCTTTGTTGATATTGCATTGTGATTTTGAACTGTATGAGCCGTTTAGATTTTTGTTTTAATCTAATGGTATCAGAGGTGTACCCTCCATGCAAACAATCGTATTACTTACATATTTTAGAAACATTTTTTATTAAAATTATACGCGAGATTCAAAGTGGACGGACGTAAATGTTACTTTGTGCTTTAATGGGTTGTAGGTACATCTTAAATCGTTAAGGCCGATACCCTAAAAAAATTGTAAAAAAGTTGGGAAATCATATAGAAACGTGTTCCGGCGTAAGGATTTCTGTAATACATTGTATTTCAATTTTTCCAGTTTACTAGAGTTTTATGCTGTAAAAAATGATTTGGGCCCCCATTACGAGATCAAAAATGTTCCACTTTGATCTGATCAATATATTTAGTATGCATAATTTTAAGCTTTTCACATAGAAATCTTAAGAAAACGAAAAAGATTTGTGGGTTCTCCTGCACCCGTACGTCCCTAACGGGTTAAGATCTTCAGAAAGCCAATTTAAAAGTATTTTGCATCGTAAAATAATATATGTAGTTGTCATAAGAAAATCATCCTTTTAAAAAAATTAGATGCTAAAATGTAAAAATTTTCATGGAGTTTACATAAAATTCACACGTCATCAGACCAGAGAATCATCCGCATAATGCGATTGCTAATCATTATTTATAAAAAAAGCTATTTTCTAAACTTATTATAGAATTTTTGTGTTTTCTATTATTGTACCATTTTGATGTTTGAAAAAACAATAATTAATAACAATAATTCTATCCAATAAAAAATATCTCTATACTTCGTTAATTTTATTATCATTTCTCAAAAGTCTTCCAACATTAATTGCATTTAAAAATCTTTACCATCCATGCTCACGGCACAACAAAGAGCTCGTTTCTCAAAACGAGAACGTCAATCGACAAGCTTTGTCTACACCCTCCTAACAAAGATCCGCAGCACACAGACGTCGATGTCGAAATCGATAAATAAAAGTAGGGCGGCTAAACTATATACCTAGCGCTAGGACCGACGCGGACTTCGCGGTAAGACGGCGCGAGCTTTATCGAGAAGAGAGCGTTCTGGCTCGCCAGCGCGCATTCCGCTGTCGTGTGCATCCGCGTGTCGACTCGCGCGTTCCCGATCTCTCGTTACCTTTGGCACCTTCTGCGCGACGGCGGCGGCCCTTCCTGGAAACGTTCGTTTCGCAAAATTGCGCCCGTCCACGGCTGGCTGTAAGCGTGTGTGGTGCGGTTCTCTTTCAGAGTTATTCTCTCTCTCTCTCTCTCGCTCTCTCTCTCGCTCGCTCTCTCTTTTGCTTTTATCGTGTGCTTGTTTGAACGTCGCAGTGAAAGAAGTAAGCGCAGGATGAAAATTATTTTTGGATTGTTATTTTTTATATATATTGACATTATGCTTTACAAAAGCATACTTTGTTTATGTTTTAGAAAGGAATAGATCTCAGCTAGTGTGGGTGAAACTCGCTCACTTTGCCGCTGCTTTTCCTGCATTATTTACCAGCTCTCGTGTATTAGCAGTGTAGTGAAGGTGAAATGAAGTGCGCCAACTTTCTCGTAGGGTATCGTCCAATAACGCGAATTATTTATGAAGAACAACTTATATAATTCTATTTTCAAACGCTAAAAACATAATTATAACGAACAAATAAAAAGAAGTATAGCAGTTACACTGTGAACAGTTTATAGTATCCGTTATTAAAAGAATACTAAATAAAATCTGTACAAGTAATCTTTTAACCAGCAGTTACTAAAATACTTTGAGTAACGTGTACCAAAAAGTATAATTTTCTATTTTCTTCACCAAACATGAAAAATTAATTAATGAAACTAGTAATGTAAATAACGAAATAAGTCAGTAGAAATGAAAATAATGAAAAGAATCAATTTATTTTAACGTATACCTATTTCACTATATTATCAAACTGCTATAATAAATAGTTGTTATAACTACAAAAATTTATTTAACGTTACACTAAAATAATGAATTTATAAAAATAATCCTGGTAACCCAAAATATATTGTGTTTCTAGTGTATATAGTAACTATTGCCCATCATCGACTTTTTCTCGGGGCAATTATAAACAAATGTAAAAGAAATAAAAATAGTAATCGCATCTTAAAGCGAAAAGTTCATTAAAAGACTTGACGAAGTGCTGACAGAAAATTGAGTTCCGTAACTTTGACCAGTTGAGTGATTACACGTGCACGGTCGGGCAATTTGATTCGTCGCTCGGTAAAACAAATCCATTATTTCACCGTTAAACACGAACACTTTTTATTCACAATCTTAACTCTCCATGTATAGGAGTAAAATACTTAAAATATTTAACCACAGAATCGTTCGTTATAGTAATACGATAAAACTGAAATTATTCTTAGTAATATTTCATAATATTTTTTTTCTACAATATATTGTGTTTATTTATGTATTTATTTATTTATTTATACACAGAACAAGCCCTGATACATTTTTGTTCATATTTAAAAAAATTGAATACCAATTTGCTTTCAAAAAATTGCCGTGGTATTTTTACATAGTATATTTTCAAATAAAAATGCAAAATAGCAGTGAAGTAAAATAGTATATTATGCACCTAGGGAATAAAGTGAGTCAGTAAATGCCTGCGTGTGGTTCGACGCCCGAGCGGAGCGAGGGCGTCATACACGCTGGCAATCACTGGCTCACTTTATTCACGCGTGCAATATACAATTTTTTAACGTATCTACCAAAAAGTTCGTACTCGTTCACCGTCGAAAAGGGAAAATAGTGTTACATATTAACTCCCTCGGGCACAAACAGTGCGTGGCGCGGCGGGGACTAGAGTGGGGGTAGGGATTTAATGTAACGCTTTATTTCCGACTCGGCGGGGATAGAGTATGTACTTTATGGCTGGGTGTGTTAAAAAAGCTTAATTTTTGAAGAAGCAAAATGTGACCGTATCTACTATTTTATCTTTTTTAGCATAAGTTTAAATGGAAAATATAAACTTTAACCCTTAATATCTCACATATATAAATATATAAATCTCAAATTCATAATAACACCTAAGCTATTTTTAAAAATATATCATTCTATTATAATAAACCAAATAATAAACATCTTTTTTACTCTTAATAAAGTCTCAAAGCTCCAGACATTTTACAAGTAAACATCGCTCTGAAAAAAATTCACCGTATCTCAAAGTCTGCGTACAGGCAAAGAGCCACGCAGGTACCTGTACACATCCATTTGCACACATATAACCACACACGCACACACGTTCTTGACGCACGTGGGACACGAGTCAGTCGACGTCGGCGACTCCCGAGAAATCGTAACTTGCCGTGTTTATCGCCGCACAGCTTTTTCGCGACGCGACGCGCGCGAGAAATGACTTCTCGCGAGGCGTTAAAATCCTGCGCGATTACTTTTTCTCCTCTCCCCCTCCCCTTCTCGATGGCTCTTTTTTCCTTTCTCTCTCGCTCGCTCATTTTTTTTTTCTTAAAATATAATGACTCGCAGCACCTCCGCGCGCACTGAATTTTATTCGCCGAGTAATTAAACGTCCGGCCGCGTGGCAGCGCGAAAGGGTTATAGGAGCGGCGGCGCGATGGGAAAATTATGCCGGGTGGAGGTGTATATATAGAGTGAGGAAGAGGAGGAGGAGGAGGAGGCGAAAGATTGATGGAAAGGCGGGGAAATTGCGAGGAGGCTACCGCGAGAAAGACTTTTCGAGCTGCGGAGGAAAGGAATATTAATTGCTGTGATTAGGATTTTCAACTGGTATTAAGGATGAATGAATCTTGATTATGGTGATGTTGCTTTGAGAGGGAGAGGGAATAAATGTTAAAGAAGGTTCTCTGGTCATTTCTAATGGTTTTTCTATTAATTCCCTGTATAATAGTAATTTAGTTTATTCTATATAGTTACTAAATAGATTGAAAATTTTAGATTTTATAAATTATTGTAAGTGTGTTTGAAAATCGCAAAGCTATCGTTACATATCGTTGCGTATAACAAATTGAAGAATCTGAATAAAACTTTAAAAATATATTCTTAGAAAGTCGCTTTTTATTATTCAAAATTTAGTGCTTCTAGTCATTTTTAAACAAAATATCACATAATATATATGTGTTTCAGGTCAATGATAACTGATAACGTAATATAAAAAGTATATTTTTGTTTTTCAGAGCTTTCGAAATATGTTAAAATATTCTTTTAACACCTGTAGGTTAATGTACGATGCCCAAAGACTATTTCTCATACCTCTTATACCTATTACCTATTACCTCATTATCATTCAAAAGCTACGATTTATCCTGAATAATTTAAAATTTACTGTATAAAAATGTTTCAAACATAGTTGACAAATGCAAGTCATATTTAATTAAAACTACAGATTTTAGAAAGATCTTAGAAAAGTGACACTATTAAATAATAAATGTAAAATTATGCACCAGTAGCAACCCCTACACTTTTAATACATTCGCAATGTCTTATTATAATTAATGTACACTTGAAAAATTGCGATTCCGAAAATTACAGATGTTTAATAAATTGGCAACTTGTATATTAATTCATACGCTAACCATATACAAGCTACTTACAAGCATTGAATGCCGCACGTCCGAGGCACTTAAAATGAAAATATTTCTCATTTTTATTTCAGCCTAAACAAATTATCCTCCTCCTCTGGCTCACGAGAAACGAATTTACTCGGATGTTCGAACACACTCGAACCTACATGCGTACACACATACAGCCAGTAAAAGAGACAGGAAAGAGAGAGAGAGAGAGAGAGAGAGAGCGAATCCCCTCATACTTTCTCTCTCGCTCTCGCGGCTGCCTCCTGAAAAAGATTTACTTATTCCTCGCGATTTACGATTTTAGCGGACGTAAATCACCTTTTGGTTAAAGAGGCGAGGCATAAATCTCCCCCGTTAATAATTTACCTTTCAATTACCGCGCGCTCGCTCGCTCTTACCCTCCTTTCGCGCGTATATAGTTTCATTAATGCATCCGCGACTTTTCGCGCAAAAAAATTCACGCAAAATTCGAGAACCCACGCACGCGCCCGCCATTTTCGTCTCTCGTCTGTCTCTTTTTATCTTTCGCTTTGGAGCGAAGACGGTCCGGTGGAAAAAAAAAAGAGAGAGAGAAGCGGCTACGCGCGGGGTCGTTCATCAGCGGGCAACTTGTCACGCCGCTGGGCATCGGGCATAAATTCCGGCCGGTAATGTGACGGCTCGCCGGCTCCTTACACACACACACACACCGTGGAGGACTCTGGGATTCTATACGCGCGCAGGGCACGCACCGGGTGGTTGCGCTTGAGCGAAAAATTCTTGCGATTATTATCGACAAGCGCGCGAGGTTGGGACGTAGTTTTCGGGAATGCCTGGGCGCGTGGGGGTGGTGTCGGAGCTTTTAGTGATCATTGCGCTGGCTGGGTTTTTTTCGTTTCAAAATGTGTTGTAGATGTGCGTTGAAGTTGTGGTAGTTTTATTAATGATCAGGGGAGTTTATACGAAACTTTTTATGAAATTGGTGATAAATCGTGTATTAGACGCATTGAGCTTTTATGTTTTGTACCAAATTTGTTATGTATTATGTTGTTTCTGAGTTAAAGGCTGATCATTTTATTCGTGGTAGCTCGAGGTTGAATGCGATTGTAGTCCAAATAATTTTATAATAAATCGTGTATTTTTTCTAGATCTTTTAAAATTACAAACTAAAGTTCATGAATATTGTAAGAAATTCTATTCAAGTCATGTACTGAAAATACACATAAAATAAACCTTTAATATAGAAAATAAAAATAATTCAAATTTTAGTGTACTAATCTCCTGAATATTTTTTTCAAATTATAAATTATATTATTTAAATTAAATAGAACATAAAAAATATAACGAAATGCAATAAACTTTGCATTTTGTTTGTGTTTGATGATTTGGTAATAAAAATAATCATTTTCAAAATTATTATAAAATTATTTACGACTTTTGTCTGGGAAAAGGAAAACTTAATATGCGTGTAGTCTATTACAGGTTGTAAAATTGTCAGTGTAAATTGTCATTCCTTCGAGGCCGTGTGAATTTCTTCACTCACGGAGACAAGTAAACTTACAATAAGTTGGACTAGACGTTTCGGAGAAAAACTTGTATATGTCCTTAAATTAAACTATGTATGAATTCTGAAAGTAATAATATTGAGCCATAAAATTATTCAATGAATAATCTTAATATTTCGATAAATATATAGAATACGATTATCTTTAAATTTCGTATACAATGTTTCAAAAGTTTTCAGTGAAAGTAGGTTTCAATAAACTGGATAATAAAATCGTATAAGCTATCTGCTATAAGAAAACCTACGTGTGAAATAATTTTATTTACTTTGCCGTTTTTCAGTTTCACTTTAAAAATTTGTACACAAATAAATTTATTGGATAAATAAACAATTTAGAAGACACAACATTTACTAGTACTTACTCATCGTTATAAATAAACATCTCTAATTACTAAGAAGGCATATCAAATTTGATTTATAATAAGTTACAATGTTTTTTTTCTTAAAAGAATTTGTATTAGGGGAGGAGCATGCAGTAAGTGGTAGTATTTAAAACGGCTACCCTTCATTTTGAAGAAGAATTAATATACATTTATAACCCTTAAAACCGTTATGATCTCTTTATAATAAGTATTAAAGTATAACTAAGAAAATTGGCACAAAATGTACGTTGTAAACACGGTGTTTATGATAAAAATAGTTCATCCTGGAAAAACATTTCTCATCCTCTTAATATATTTTTTTATTTACAAATTAGTTTTTTTGAATCAAGAAAATTATTTAATATCATTTAATTTAATTAACTGTATCTATTATCAGGATTCTCTGAAATAACGACAGAATTTTTTTTTAAATTACCATTAATAGCATTATAAACATGGATATCTTGATCTCACAGTAAACGTTACCCTGATGCACGATCAAAATTGTCCTCCATTCACAGAACTCTACTTCGCGATACAAATAATAATAAATACCCTTAATGTATGCTATGTATCAGGGTACTTTTAACTGCGAAGTCAGGAAGTTCCACGTTTATTACGATTTACGCAATAATTTTTAACACAAAATTATTTAGAAACCGTAGGTAAGATTTTTCAGTAATATCATGTCCACTATTAGACGTAACTTTTATCATTAAATTTTTAATATTCATATTCAGTAGGTGCGCCACACTCCCATCTTCTCTCCTACGTAAGCATCTAAGAATCAAAGACTTTTCCCCAACACCAGACCCCAAGAAAATCAAAATCCTCACCTCTAACGCTCCCTCCCCTCCCAATCAATAAATCCCTCCCCCTCTTCACTTCCATCCCTATATTGCGTCCTTCCTACTCTCGTTGGAACGTCCGTCCGTCCCGTCGCGCTCTGAAAAGACGCGGCGGGGCCCGCTTCATACCTCGTTTAAATCCCCGAAATAAATTGAATCGCTTTCTCCGCGCGAGGACGGAGGCGTCGCGTCGCGCTGTTGCCGCCTGGCCCCTTGTGCAGCCGCGTCGTGTATAGTATCCGAGTGGTTCCGCCCCTGGGAAAGATAGATCAAGGACCCCCCTGTACGTATATGTATATACCAGTCCGCCGACGGTGCTTCCTCCTTTTCCGGCCGGAACTCGATAGCGATCGCACGCTCCCCTGGACTCGGAGAGAGTGGGAGCGAGACCACTCGCCCGTGTATGTAGCTGATGGTGTATGTAGGTGTAGGTGGGTATGGAGATTCATGGTAGCGTGGAATATGGATTTTTGTTGTTTTGCATTGCGAGTGTTTTGAGGAATTTGGCATTTCAGAATTGTAGGGTTATATTGGGTTACTGACGTTGTGGACTTGCGTTGCTATTGCAGCTGTTTTGTTTTCAATTTATCAAGTTGTTAGTATAATTAATGAGTAAATGTACCCTATATTTGTAAATGTTTTACATTAAATGAAACCAAAATTTTATGGTAAAAAGTAAAAAGTAAAAAGTAAACAGTAAAAAGTAAAAAGTAAAAAGTAAAAAGTAAAAAGTAAAAAGTAAAAAGTAAAAAGTAAAAAGTAAAAAGTAAAAAGTAAAAAGTAAAAAGTAAAAAGTAAAAAGTAAAAAGTAAAAAGTAAAAAGTAAAAAGTAAAAAGTAAAAAGTAAAAAGTACAAAGTACAAAGTACAAAGTAAAAAGTAAAAATTAGTAAAACGAAATGGTTTCTTAATACTAACAAATTTCAGTTATTATAGCATCCCAGTATGTATTGTTTTCAATTTATAAAAAAATATTAATCGAATTTGAAAGAGATTTTAAGACAGATTATAAATTATTATCCATGTGGGTATAACGATGTGTTCCTGTCCAGTTCCGGTGTAACAATTTGATTACACTGAAAAGGGAATCTTTTAGAGTAAAATGGAAATTCATTTATATGATCAAAATGTGGAGACCGAAAACGAATTAAAGAATCATAATATATAATAGAAAAGATCGAGATTTATTTTTAGAAAAAAGATTACAATGGTGAAATGAAATAATAAGTTCTTTATTGTATAAATAAGCTTTAACACGTGAATATCTACTCTAGCATTATCAATCAAGAAATTCTTGCTAGTAAATTATTATAAATTTTTAAAAAATTACGCGAATTAGAATAAAACAGTAAAATTCGCTATTGAATATAATAATCTAACTGATTTTACTACATACTTGTAATCTCCAATAAAAAGTATATAAACAAACATCTCACTCTTATTACAATCAATCCGCTAAAGCTCAACTCTTTCATCCAAAATCACTCCATCCCTCCACTCCGCCACACACATTTCGCATTCCAATCTCCAAATCCCAATCTGCCCCCTTCAAACTTCCTGAAGTCCCTCGAGCTCCCTCTGCGTCTTGGCCCCTACGTATATAACCTTCGGCAATTTAAATCCGCGGAGCGAGTTAAGAGATTCAGCGAGGCGAGGGTGAATTAAGATCGCTCGCGCGCGCGTCCTTCCTAGGTAATTTTCGTCCGGGCGCCCGTCTCGTTTAGACCCCGGGCGGCGGCGCACAAAAGGGATGAGATGAATCGCCTCCGGAGCGAGCGAGCGCGCGCGGGCGCACTGGACAAATGGGGAACATTAAGTCGCTTTTGCGGTCTCGTCCATTGCCACCGCGAGCGCGCGCCTGCACTGCGTCCCTGTGTTTTTTATCTTCTTCTTCTTACCTATTTGTATCTATCTTATATGTCTCGTTGGGCTTTTTTTACGTTTTGCTGGTGGATCTTGTTTATTTTTTGCGTGGCATTGTTTGTTTTGAAAACAGTTTTATGGTTGCGTAAAATACATTTTTTGACTAACGTGATTCTACCCATGTAGCCAGTATATTCAGTCAGAAAACAATCGATCCTCGAGCTTGTTAACATTCACCCAAATTGACAAAGAAGTTAATCTCTTTACTCATTATGCAAAGAAATATATATTACATTCGTAAATGTCTGCCCTTCAAAATAAATTCTAGTTTAGACAAGAGGATTTATTTATTATGCCAACGGAATTTTCTTATGTTTCTAAGGCTCTTGTTTTTAAAACAAGTATATTTCCTATAAAATTATTTAGTTTAGAGGAAAATTTTTCTCTACAATATTGTCTCTTTTCTGAATGTTTATATACATGTTAAAGTATATACCCTTCTCCGACACCTCGGTTAGTAAACTTAATAAATGTAGCTGGTGATATTTGACCAATTGCAGTGTGCAATGGTTAACTTTATAACTGATCAGTTTTATAGAAAACTAACTGAGACTTAGAGAGTGAACCATATTAGGTAAGGATGTATTTGTATTTTATTTTAAATACTCTCTATTGCCGGTTTAAATGTGAAAAAATTCATTAAGTTATTAAATCTCTTTTGTTATCAGGGTGCTGTATGTCATCCAGTGGTTAGAAATATATATTTTCTTCCAACCACATTTACAAAAAATATTTAAAGATTAGGTGAACCCTTTTAAGTAGAGTTGTTTATTAACAATTATTGTCAATATAGTTACTAATCTTATACTAATTAGTTTAACCATTCATTTATTTATACAAAATTTTTGTTTTAAAAACAATCAAAGTATTACTGAAATTCGTTGAACCCCATACCTCATTCAAAACACAAAGGACAACTTTTCCAAAAACAAATTTTTCCACAGCGAACAAATTGCTTCATCTTCATCTCAATGTCAATTCCAAAAACACCTCTCAAGATCACCATAAATTAGCCAGCAACGACCCTAGCCTTAACAAGATTTGCACAATCTTCACCTCCCCCCCCCCATCCCTCCCTTTAGCTCGTATAATTTACCGAAGATAACTCGTCGCCGGACGACGAAAACTTAATTTTCGAGGTACACCTTTTCTGAAAAATTACTCCCAACAAATTTTCGCCTCGACGAAAGCTCGCCGAGCGTCTCTGCGCCGATGCGCTCATCTACGCGGCGTAACGACCATGACACTCGAATATACACGAACGCACGACATTAATCTCCGGCATAATGCTCGCGCGAGCGAGCGAGCGCCTGTCAGACGAGCGAACGCTCCGGCTCTTCCCTCCGTTTTTCCGTTTCTTTTATTGCCTCTTTACCCGTTCCCCCCCTCTCTCTCTCTCTCTCTCTCATTTCCCTTTTGGTTTAGTCTCTGTATCGCTTGGTCTGTACGTGTCTCGTGATGCTCGGCGTACTCTCCTCAAATCGCGTCTCTCTTACACTTTGTCTTGTGGCGCGTGGTCTCTGTCTCTTTCACGACGTTTTGCTCTTTGAATTTCTGGTATAGAGCCGACTGTCTTCTTCTGCTGCTGCCTTCTTGCTCGTAAAACCACTCCTACTCTTTGCTCTTTAAAGCGGACTCGTATTGCTTAATCTGTGGTACATGCGATTATTATAAGTGGTCGATTTCGATTTTAATTGTTAGTTCATTTAGTCGTCTTTTCATTGAACTCTCGAAATACAAAAGTATATGCAGAAAAGTTCCATTCGGTGCACCGACATGCTTGATAATATCGATAATATGATTTACTATTCAAACATTTATTCATTTAAATATCGGAAATCCATTCTGGTCATTGTAGGTATACTTTGTTACCAAGTTTTGATTACTTAGAACATCAGTAATAGTATAGTTCCCCTGATAGAAGTCTAAGCTGATTGTTAGCTAATTTCTAGCTAATTTTGAAGATAAAAACGACCATCAGCTGGTATTTTAATATTGATGCATTATTCGATATTACACAATTTTTTTATATAGATCTTTTTCATTTAAAAAAATTTTTAAAGAATAATACTTCCATTTAACTAACACGTTAACCAGCTAATATCACTTAGTTTCTACCAGGGTAATATACATTGTTTTAACTTTATTTTATGATATAGTGTGGTTTTTAAAATCATGTTTGGTTTCTTTGAGGTTAGGATTTTGAGAAGTACTGACGTTGTTAAGTTCTTATTATACCAGAGTCTTGTTAGGTACATCATAGTATATTCAAGAAGGACATATTTAAAATGTTACAGTAATTGATATTGTTTGATAAACTATGAAATTCAGGTTGTATATCAATGTGTACCTTGAATAGAACGCGATTTCAGAAAGCGATTTCAACAATAAAGGGTTATTCTTAATTTATATTCGTATAATAAAGATTCACTTTTTCAGTATGGTTTATACATTCCTAATTCATGTTTGATAGCAAATTAATTAAAAATTTGGTTTTTCCAACAATAGATATTTATTGCTTATTATTTGCTTATTCCTTTATTGCAGCTTTTAGTCAAATTCCTGCGTCTTAAATCTACAATAATGCCTATTTTTAACTTTAAATAGTATTGAAGGTTGTGCGTTAGTATACTGCCGTGCAAATGAAGAAAGTGGGTATTTGCATTCAAACTATATCAGTAGTCATTTTTGTAAAATAAAATTAATGTTTCAAATCATTTTCATGTGAAATTATTTATATGATTCGAATCTTTCTGCGAAATTCAAACACCTACTTTCTTCATTTGCACGGCAGTATACCATCACTCTTTTTCTAATCCAAAAATTATAGTTTATCTACAAGTTAAGTGAAAAGTATGTAAAGCCTGGAATATATCAATAAATGGAAAGAGTTCTAAAAAGCTATCAGAATGGCTGATCCGAATTTAAGCCCATCCGACAGATATCTCAAACCCTGTCTTTCCTTTCAAGACATACCGTGATATTTCCACACTTTTCACTCACCCCGTCCTGCACACCCACATCATATTCCCTCCGTCACCTCGTGAAATCTTCATAAACATAACCTGACGACTCTTCCACATCGTCCTGCACACCAGAAAATCATGTATATCTCCTCGCTTCTCGCTCGATCCCCTCCCGCGAAATAAACCGAGCTCGTCATTGCAGCCGAAGCGTAACCGAGAGCTCTATCTATCTCTGTCTCTGTCTCTCTCTCTCTCTCTCTCTCTCTCGCTCATCACTCTCGGCACCAAGCCGTGACCAATCCGGAATAAATATCGCCGATTATTAACTCTCCGGCCGGCCGCGAGGTATGCTCGCGCACCTCGTCATGGACCTCTCGCGTATATATATACAAGTCAACTTATCTCTCTCGCTCTCTTATAAAAAGTAGGTGGGGGGAAAGAAGAAGAAGAAGAAGAAGAAGAAGAAGACGAAGAGGAGCGGGAGGAGGAACCGACGCGAGGTCCACCACCTCTTCCAGAGAGACAAAGAAGAAGAAGAGGAAGATGCTTGAGATGTTAAGTGGGACCATTAGCGCGGGCGCGAGCTGCTGCACGGAGAGCCGCGTGTGTAGGTCCCGAAGTGAGATTCTTCTCGCGCGCCTCTTACTTCGTTCGTTCTCCGATTGAGGCTGGAGATGTAGCTCGGTCTCTTGGGTATATATATATCGTCGTACCTCTACCTTAGAAAGAGAGAGAGAGAGAGAGAGAGAGAGAGAGGTAGAGGTGCGTTGGGAATTTCGGAGCCGCCCTTCACGCGCCCGGTGATATTTGAACGAGCGGCGGCCAGCGGCGATATATCGATGAGTTTCATTTCTTTTTTCCTTCTGCTCGCGGTGTCGGGGTGCGATATTCCGTGTCACTCTTTGATGACTCGATGCGTTATGGAGGTTGAGAGGAATTTCGGCTGTGAAAAATTACAGCCGCTGGACGATGAGAGGTATACCGAGTATGCAGCGCTGATGAAACGTTTATGCATGGGAGCGCGGCGTAAGTTCGGCTGGCCAATTAAGCTCGATGATGCTGTGATATATGCGTGTTATTGCGCATCGGGGAGGAGAGCGTCGATTTTGCCACTTTGTCACTTTTGTAGAGAGAATGCTCGGAAGATTTTTTAATAAAAATTAGCTTTGTAAGGATTCGTGGAATATAGCTAGACCGCTAAAAAGGAAACGTATAGTGGATTTGTAAAAAGTCATTAAGAATAACAGTTACGATTTAGAATCTGAAACATTTCACTACAATTTTTTGTATATTATTTATTGCAACGTATGGGTTTACGGTCAATGATAGATTCAGATCTAATCCATGGTGTAGAACAAAATAATAGAATAATGATTAGTACTAACTTTGAATCAAATTTTAATCCTTTCAACGAAATATTTTTTAATTAGACTGAATTTGTGCAACTTTGTTTAAATAGATATTTTGAATAGATGATTACAAATTTGAAGTCAGATTTCTTTATCGGAATTTGATTTTATATAAAATATATATTTCTCAGATTGTAGTCAAAGTACATAAAAACTTCCCTAAATGGATCTAACAAAATATTTGATAGATTTTTGGAATAATTATATTCTTGTCTCGTGAAAAGCCATTTTTCAAGTTATGTTCATATATAATGCTTTAGCAATTAACAAAGTGTATTTGTTGGCCTTAAAGTTACGGTTATTAATCCCTAAAGCATCTTAGCATGCAAACAAAATCGTATCATAATGCTAAAACATCAATGTAAAAAATTGAAATGTACTGTAGAAAATGTGCATGATGAATGTGTGGCTCCAAAGGTCACTCAACGAAATCCAAATGAACCACAATCACCCAAACTTTCCCAACGCACTTTAACTGTACATCGCAGAAAAGCCCAAGTGCGTACCCACGCATCCGATATAAAGAACGTAAAAAGGGGCCGCCGCACTTGTACACCGGCAACTCGCGCACTAAGACTTCAATCGCCGCCGCTGTTGACGTTAATTCGTTCTAAGCCGTCGAGCAAACACTATATCGCGCGCGTGTGCGCATCCCAACGCGTTGCCGCGTTTGTTTGTACGCTGTTGCGCTGCGCGTGTGTTTCGGCCCTATAATCGGACACTTGTACGTCCAAATGAGTTTCACTCGATTGATCTCGCGCGCTTGTCGGGACTGAAGAGAGCGAGCGAGTGTTTAGTTGAAAAGTGTTCGGGACGAGTGCTTGACTGTTGGAACGAAATGTAAAGGTGTGATAAGAGTTTTATTTGGAAAATGCTTATGCCGAAACGTTCGGTCGCTGTACATGTGTAACGTTTAGAAGAGCCATTAAAAATAAATTTAGATTTTAAAAAATTCATTGGTTAAGATGCGGACGGTGTGTTATTAGATATGGGGTATAATATATGTTTACAGAAGTCCTTTACAGAAGTTCTGTTTAATACTAATATTCGTCAGTAACCATCGATTAATAAGAATCAAACTAAATGCGGGCGTCTTTTATAAATTTAAATAACAACCCTGACATTTTGAATAAAAAATTCTTTTTTTTTATTATTTTAAATTAATTTTCAAATCCATTGCACTTGACAACTTTTAAAGGCACAGACTTTTCTTTTGGAGAACTTCTACAAAAATCCTAATATCTCATGATAGCAATAAAAGATTTGAGCCAAAGTGGTTGTAGGCAATTGTTGATATTTGATGATTGCTAATTTTACCCGTAAATTTACTAGATTATGAACTCTACATAATTACTTTCAGAGAATCATCTTCTATTAAATTTATTTTAATAAAGTAGAGTTTACGTAAAAGTAATAATACACCTTATGATTCAGAATTTGTAAAACTGGTAGTTAAGGTTCACAAATAATAAATCTGTCTGCAATGTGCATCATTTAAGAATTTGCTCATGTTAATCGAAACTATAAGTAGAATGGGTCGTGCATGATAAGACACATAGTCATATAGCCATCAAACTCTGATCTACTTTGTATAATTGAATTGTTAAGTAACTTTTCCTTAACCGATTTGTACTTAACTTTTTCTGCGCGTAAAATCAGTCAATGCTAAGTTTTTAATGCATATACTGTTTCATTCTTCATGCTTTAAGCAAGTTACGAATAACCTCGAAGATTTTAAAATTCCATAACCACAGATCGGCTAAAAAATCAACCAACGATCCACAACGCCCCCCAAAATTTCACAACACGTCTGCCCACAAATAAACACTCACAAATCAAACATCTTTGGCCAATCAAGACCAACCTCGAGCCTCAAAAAGAAGCAAAGCGATCTCGAGAAAGATCTCTCTCTCCCTCTCAACCATCCGCAGAATAAGATAGAACCGACGAAAGACTCTGCGTCTCGCTCCTCTGGGGAGGGATAAGAGTCACGCCGCTCCTCGCGCGGTACCGCAGCTGCAGCGCAATATTCCCTTCTCATGCATCCTCATCCCCCCCCCCTCTCTCTCTTTCTCTCTCGATGAAGATGTCACCGCGAGGCAGAGCCGGCCGCGAGGTCGCGCGCCGAGTCAGCGGATTCCGCGCAGGCGGATCCCTCATGCAAATTGACAACTGGCGGTGCCGTATCGCCGATGATCTTTCTCTTTTTTTTTGCGAGCGCGGTTCCTTTGTACGTAGTCGGCCGCAGATGGTTCAATGCATTTGTGTGTGTGTGTGTGTGTGTGTGTGTGTGTGTAGTAGTAAGGGATGGTGCGATGGGGAGGCTTTATTGATGTTTTGGAATGTGGATCTGTGACCGGGCGCGTTTGATGAAGCGGGAGTGGAATGCTGGAGGAGTGACAATGGCCAGTGCCAGGTTGTGGGGAGTGTGGTGGGTAGGATTCGTGGTATGGGGTATGAGATTGGAATACGGGTGGCGTTGGTGGTGGATGTTGGAGTGGATTTGGGAGTTGCATAAAGGTAAAAAAGAATGCTTTTGAGATTCATGCTTAGAATTGCTGTGGTGCAGTGAATTTAAAAAGAAATATTATTAATATTTGTTAGAAAAGGATCTAATTTGTTTTAGGGTTTTATCTTAAGATTTTGAGTAATTAATAAATGATAGAAAAAGCAAACAGAAATTGGATTCCACATCAAGTATTTGTATTTCTTCTGACAATAAGTAGCTACCAAAACATTATATATAATTCTTAACGGCTTATGTATTTATTAGGATCAAAATAATGAAAATTGGTCAAGGTTTACAAGAAAATTGGTGCAATATTTCTTGTATTATTGAGTAAAAAATAAACAAATTTTTACGTTAAAATATTATGATTAGATAAGGATGAATATATTCAACACTAACAGTTCAAAATCGCACCAAAATTAATTTTATTAAGTATTTATATCAAAATGTTCATATATTTTTTAATAAGTATGTAAATTCACGACGAGAACACTTGCTGGCTTTTGATGCATTAAGAAACGCATTCAAATTCAAGCACATTTTTCAACAAGAATTTTCCGACCATGTATATAGACTTATCAAGTATATATATCGTGTTATGCAACGCTTTATATGCAGCTGTCTCTGTTCTACGTCTTGAATGAAGAAAAACGTTACGTAAAATCGTTATAACCGTACTTTTATCGTGCATACGTAAAACGTAACACACTTATTGTACAGCTTTTATATCATATAATAATCATATACCTAATATATTCGATAACTTATTTTTTCAGAAAATCGCATCGCCACGTTGTGTTTTTATGACAGTATGATTATTCAACAAGTATGACCTTTTATCTACTTCCATTGAATATCCTTTCTGATACCTCAAACATAGATGATAATTGATATTCTTTATATAATATACATAAATAGATTTACCTTACAGTTAATATTTGTATCTTCACCGATAATCATTATTTATACATAATAATCAAAATAGTACATTATTGATTGTTTTATAATTACATTTTTTAACACTTTAAATTCTACTGTACATATAATCGAAAATACTTATTCTATAACAATTTTTTATTATAACTGTTGACCGAATTAACTTTAAGACCTCTATGACCACACTTAAAAACATTGAATATGCTCTATACTGTACTGTACTTTAGCTCAAGTCTTTAATTCAAATTCAAAATGGTTGATCTAATGTAGCGGATTAAGACACAATACGTTGCAATATTGCAACTTCGATATTCAATCCACTATTTTCTAAATCAAAGTTATATTTTAAATTTATTTGAAATATTACTTAATATATATATATGTCTTCTCTGACATAAATAGAAACTCCTGCGCACGGGATTAATATTATCTATCCAACGTTTCTCAAAATTCCACTATCCGAAAATACAAAATCCCTCCTATAATTCGCTTACTTATTAAAACCCCACAAAAACACACACACACACACACTCGACCAACCACCTTAAAAAAATTACCTCTCCGAGCTCGTATAATTTAAAAAAAAACTCACTCCCGGCCAGTCTCCAACTCCATCTTCATCATCTCCGCCATTGTGCGAGCAAAAACAAACATTTTTAAGGGCTCGTGAAAATTGTATCAATCTTGCTCCACTGCTGCTACACTACATACTACACGTACTACCGGCGGGCGTTAGGCAACTCGCGCTGCCGCGTCGTCCGTCTGCTGCACACGACTCGAGGGCGGTTCTACGTACTCCAAAGAGAGAGCGAGAGAGCGCGAGAGAGAGAGAGAGAGACCCTTCGGAGATTAAATTTACACATAGTTGCGCCGCGGAACAAAGAGCGAATTGTTTGCATGAAACGGCAAATATTTGAAAGACCTGGCCCCCGAGTCCCGGTACATCCTGGTACAAGCTACAGCTTCAGCTCTCTCTCTCTACTGCGTGTGTGTCTCTACGGTTAAGGGAGAGCTGAGAGTTGAGAGAGAGAGAGAGAGAGAGAAAGAGACTATACCCTTGCGAGGATGCAGTGGGCGGTGGATGCGGCCGATCGATGTTTGCCTCGGCCACTTCGCTTTAATTGCCGTCGAATCGGGTGTCCATTAGAGGAGGAGAGTGCTCTGGAGTGGATCGCTGCAGAGCTTGAGCTTCTGCTGGTAGTGCCGAGGAATCAGTGCTTGTGCCGCACTTCCCGATGGTTGTGTAATATTGATCGTGGTTCGTATTATAGATTCGGTTCTTCTGTTTTTCTTTTTATTTTATTTATTTTTGTTACTTTCGGTTGATTTCAATGGTTTTTAAGGGAAGAAGCTAACAGTAAAGTCTAGGATGAGTAATTTAGATAAAATAATTTTTCTATTGTTTGTTGTATAATATTATATAATAAGAGGGTATTTTATTCTTAGCTGTTCTCCTTTTAAACAGTTTTCTAGTTATATAATAGCCAGATAATCTATATAAAAATGAGAATGTCTTCCATCATCACCTTGATGCAAAACGTATTCATAAATGTATTTCTAACGAAATGTATGCTTTATTTATAATAAAATAAAGAAAATTGAACTGAAATACTTTCAATAAACTTATTTTATGCGTTATCATAGCTGCTTCATGAAAGTAATTTAATGTAAAAAAATCTATAAATTGACGTAATAATGCTGCACCAAATATTTTTTGTAACTGTAAACTAAAAAATATCTCTTCAAATGTCTTAGAAATATATTCAAGAAAAGGATTTTAAGTTTCAGATCAAACCATTATAATAACCTTGAAGGACAGTAATAATATTCTCGATATTTTTTCATTTCATAAATATATTCAGTATAAAACCTCTTTTACTGTATACAATAAAATACATACAATAGATTTTCCGCCCCAAAATGAGTATCTTCTTCCATTATTATTATATTTGACTGGTGGCTTTATTAAGTAATAATAATTAAATTGCGTAATCATATCATGAGCTCAAAATAATATGTATACTCTTTAATCTGGACCTTTATGGGATCTTTGATCAAAATTATACAATCTATTTATTCTACTCTTTCTGATAATTAAAAATTTGTTACATATATTGTAACACATTAAAATCAAATTTTTCATAATTTTTTAATAGAAGCAACTATGTAGATATATAAATAATTTATCATGACTTTTCATTTTTTTATACAACAAGATATAAGACAAGATTTATAAATACGTAAATATCTACCAACTGTAAAATGCTTCTTGTGCATGAGAAATAAACCAATGTACTTTGTTCGAAGACTTATTATGTTATTAGCTAATATAAGAAAAATTATTTATAAAAATGTATAACAATCTTTTATTAAATTATTCTTGCACAAAAATACACAACTTTGTTTCCCTAATATTAAAATCCAGCGCGAGATATCGAATCTAGAAAGATGTATCAAATTTTCGATTTCTAATTTCAATATTTTGATTTACAAAAAAAAATTGAATGTTTGGAAAGATAACCTCGGCGCACGGAGCGCGTCATCATCTTCACTAGTATTGTATTATTATAATAAGTCTTTGAACATAATTTTTTAATGGATTGATCTATTTCTCTTGTGCAGAGAGAATATGGTCTCTAATTTCGGGACTTCAACGGAACTGAGTTTAAATGGATTAATCATGAACCCTAAGTATAAATCGATCATATTTATTTAACGATATAAATTTGAAAAAAATAGGTTTCATTTGTCATTTATAAAAATATCATTAAAAATTGGCAGATGTCTCCACTGAACAGGCTACCTTCATTTAAAATTAAAACAGTACAAGCATTTCTTTACAACCTTCATACTCATTCTAGAATGCGTCATTTGAAAGTAACTGCATCTTAAATACTCAAGCAGATAAAATGCCAAACAAGCTCTATTCACCATTCAATTCCCTCTACTCTCAACAATCCAATTACCAAAATAATTGTCCATTCAAGCCAAGATTACCTTCTCCGCCCATTCTCATTGTACACCATATACCTACTTACGACAAACCGCATCATGAGAAGAAAAAAATCGCGCCGCGGTGCAACACATTCCAAACTAAGCCAACCACGCAAAACTTTCTCTAAAATTGTCCCGCTCTTTCATTGTACGCGTTCATACATCCACGTGCACTCTCGGTCCTATTCCCAGCGCTTGCGCAAAATCGAGGCTCGCGCTGCGCAATTCGCGGAGCCTCGACGGACGGCCACTTTGCGCGATCGCGGAAGCTCGTCGTCGGCTCCGGAAATCGCACCTCGCCTCGTGCGTATCGCGAGTCCGCCATGCCTCGCTGCGCTTTATATGTGTGTGTGTGTGTGTGTGCGTGTGTGTGTGTGTAGTGCAGAGGTGATTTATTGGCTGGGTGAGGTTTAGACGAGGTGGACAGGATATGTTCTCGGATGGCCGAATTAGGATAGGAAGTTTTTGTTAATTTTAGGAAACAAATGTCGTGTGATGAGTATATATATGTAGTGTTACGTTTTGAAGAATTATTTAAAATCTTATTGTACTACTGATTTTACTGATTATTTACCAAAAGATCGAAAAATTTTTTATGACAAATTTTGAAGCTTTACAATTCAAAATATATTTTGAGATCTGATAGAATAAAATAATTAATATTGTTTCTTATGAAGGATTGAATATTTAAATGCGCTTTTTTGGAAACTTGTCTTTCTAACTTCAATAATTGGCTCGCACATTCAGACTCGATGAATCTAGCTGTAACTCGTAGCAAATATTCCGATAAGTACTTTTTAATGAAATTAGTATTTTTCTCAAGAAGTGCATACGTAGAAATATTTGCCGATCAAGTATATACTATTAGTTTATAAGCTAATCTCGAAAACTCCAACTTAAGTAACATTTAATTTTTGTACGTTTTACCATACTCGTCTCATTCTACTGCAAGGCAGTATATTTATCTTATTAAATAAATATTTACTAGAACTTCAGAAATGATAATATTTTTCTTAAAACAATGCAATAAAAATACTCAACAATTTCCCTCAATAACTTTCAAACTCCCAAACTCACTAACCCCGCTTACGCACGCACCGTTCGATACATACCTCGCAACATCTATATATACCTGCGTATCCAATGCATGATCTAAACGCAGACACACACACACACACACACACACACACACACACACACACACACACACACACACACACACACACACACACACATACGAAGCCTCCGAGCCGACACTTATAGAAAAGGTGACTCCGCGGCAATGGCGGGACTCGGGACAAATCACGCGCAGGAAGCGGAAGTCCATCCAGCCGCACTACTGCCGCCGCTTAGCCTGGGTGCGCCGGTGACGCGTGTATATAGCTGGAGCCACGGCGCTCGTAATATACACAGAAAAATTTTGTCTAACGGGAGAAAGAAGTGGATATGCGTGGGAGGAGGTAATGATGATAATAGATGGCTTGGGATGTTGGAAATTTCGTTTGTTTTGGAACAGTTTAGGGTTTAATTATTGGGGAATTCTTAAGGAGTCAATGATTTTGGTGTATTTTTTTAGATATTCTGTTTGTGTGATTAGATTTTGCGAGCAAAACTTGTATAAGACATCTCAGTTAACAACTCTACAGAGTACAGATTCGTCTTCTCTTCATTAGATATGAAACGAATAATCTCATTTTAGAGTATCTATGATTTGCAATGAAGGTACTTTGATGGTAAAGGATCGTATTTTCTTGGTACCTGTGGGATTTCATAAACTTTTATTATTTTTAATTATTTCGCCTGCACGAAATGATGAGTAGTCTCGTTTATTTTTGTATATATAAACTATATCACACTATTAGCATGTAAATAAATTTAGAAACTTCTAACACATATTAAATTAGTGATATCGGTATTTTATTTTATGGTTTGTATTTGAACTTGAAATAAAATAACGTTATCAGACTTTTGTTGACATATATCTTTTTTAATTGATCTACGCTTTTTATCAAAAACTACAGGCTAGAAGTATAAAAACAACCCAAAAATACAGAAGAAAGTAGCAATTTGTCGCAACATAGATTTTTCAGTGTTGTTTACATTTACTTGATCGTTAACCTACTTTAAAACTTCGTAGCCAATATTAATAAGATTATATATAATATCATTTAACTGCGTGTAATAATGTAAGGTTTAGTTTTGTGTAGACCCTTCGTCAGACATGTTACAAAATTCAAACTTTTCAATTACAAAATTTAAAAAAACTCAAAACTATTACATGTTACGACAATCTTAAAACAAGTTTTATTAAAATCAAAGTACAACCTTTGACAACAAACGACCAAATTTCACTATCGCGTCCCTCTAAATTAAGCAGTCGCGCGCCCGTAAACCCGGCGATAAAAATCCGTTACACTATATATTTTTCTACATAACACACACAGTTTTTGCACAATATTTCAACCAGTAATGCTCTGTTTGCGAAAGAGCGAAAGAGCGCTACGATAAAACCTGCCCTCCCCTCCCCTCCCTGCTTTCTCTCTGTCTGCTTTGGAGATGAGATCGTCCGCCGGAAGTTCCGCCGGACCGGAATCCATAAAAACTGTCGTGACCCGCGTTACGCGGTCCGTCGACTTCCTCTCTGCTTCTCTCTCTCTCTCTCTCTCTCTCTCTCTCTCTTGCTCGTTCTTCTGCGCACTTTTCCGCTCTCTTTCGCTTACTACTACTACTATTGCTATATACTGTACTCCGGTACGGCTCACTCGTAATTTCGGACCAGCTCCTTCGTGCAGTACGGGAGAGCCGAGGACATCGAAGAGTCGCGCGAGCAAGCGCGCGAGCTTCCGACTTTTTCTATCCCGGCGGGGGCCTCGGCCTTCCTTGGATTTCTTGGCTCTTTTTCTACCTAATAACTCGTAGCTTATTTTTCTGCTCTTTTCATGGGGCTTCCAGGCTGTTTTTTTTATGTTTTATTTGTGTATATAGTGGGAGTTTTTATTTGGCGGGAGAGAGTTCTTGTTGCGGAGGAGACAGTGCAACGACGGCATTTTATAGTTTTCTTCGAGTTGAATTTTTCTCAGGCTTCTAAAATATTTAAATATTACGTTGAATATGTATACTACAAATTTAATAAAAAAAATTTTTTTTCTTTGTTATTATAACCAGTGATTTTTTAAAGAGAACCCTTTGTAACGAGGAAAATTTTTGGATCAGAGACTCTTAAATTTCGACGTATTCGAGATCTCTAAGTCAGAAAAATAGGTCTTAAAAAAGTGTCCGTCTGTCTGTATCTATGTATGTATGCATGCATGCATGTGTGTGTATATATATGTTCCTATGTATGTAGCCAAATTTGGTGTTCACCAAATAAACTTTCAAGGGAAGCATATTGCACGATAAAACTTAGCTAATTGGAGCTAATTGGATTGAATTAAGGTCTTATTAATAAAAAATCAGTTTTGTACAAGAAATTAAATAAAAAATGTCGATGGTAGTTTTTATTTAAGATATATACAAAATAGACATAATTGCCTGCTTTTCTATCGATGTATACCTTTTATAACTATTCTCAATCTGGTACTAAGGCAAAACATAAATTCAAAGACTTTCACTACTACTTTCAAGAAGTAGCTATTTTATCAAATTAAAAATAATTTTTCTCATTATTTTGTATAAAAGATATATAAAATATACATATACACATATTCTTAAAAGATGTATATGTAATCTCCTTTCCTTCTATATTTTATAAGACTATTCTGAAGCTTTTTTTAAGAAAAAACATGATTTTGAAGAATGTATCTATTTTTTCAAAAATAGCTATTTTAACCAATAAAAAATCATTTCTTTAGCACTTTTTGTTGAATATGTATAAAAAGTACTTACATATTATTAATACAGACGCGATTTCCATCTAATGAAAATTGATTGTCTGATTTTAGATCTAATCGAATCGATTCAATTAAATTTTTTTTTGATTTGATGACTTAGGATCTCTCCTTGAAAACGCATTCTGTTAAGGCATGTCTAAACTGAAAAGTTCAAATCCTGTATTTCTTAACTTTTTCCTTTTTTTACTCGATAGCACATTCCATAAAGTCATAAAATACAGTTTTCTTCGTATTTTAGTGAATATTTTAAATTTATAATCAATGTTATTTGGGAAAAACCGTTATTTATTGATTTATATATAAGCTGCTCAATGCGTATTGACTTTTGTATTAGGTATCAAAAAAAAATTTTCTACGTTACAATCATAAAAAGTGATATTTTTTTGAAAAAATAAATTGGACAATATTTTCAAAATATCTTTAAAAAACACTACGTAGAGTTTCAGAATGATTAGATTTAATCTGATGCGTATAGAGCATCATAATCATTAAACACACGATTAAGAGGAATAAACACTCTTATACGGTTTAAGTCCCCCTTAATTAAATTATTTTTTTCAAATTTTATAATTATATACTAGATACTTTTGTCATCAAATTCAATATAAAAACTTTACTTAAAATTATTTTAAAACAATATAGAGAGTTATTAAAAAATTAAAATAAAAACGAGTTTTTGACCAAATTTCAGTATAGGCTTACCTTAAAGCGATTTTCTTTTATTTGGTGAAGGGTAAAATCGATAATTTAGCAACATTGACTAAATTAACAGTCAACCATCTTATCCGAGTGTCTATATTTATGTCACATGCTGGTTGTATACAGATACGATAAATTTCTTAGTCGCGTAATAAAATGCAACCTACTACGTGGAATAGTTAAATCAATTAAATTATTTTAAACATATTTTAGTAAAAGTAGATCGGTTTGAATTAAAGCATTTATGATTTATTAACAAATTTCAGAAATATTATTATCGTATATATTTTATTCCCCACAGTGATGTGTGTATCGTCCCGAGTCGGCCTTATGGACTCGTCAGTAAGGCTGATGTAGACCGATTCTGCTTTACACACTCCAGGAAGATGGAGAATTTGGCGTGTATATATATATTGTTTTCGAGTAAGTGGGGTCGGAAGAGGGTTAAGTGTGAAAATGTATTTCGCAGTACATATATACATATGTCATGTATGTATAAATGTATACAACGTTTTACATTTTCATAACTAACCAATCTCCGTACAGTGATTCGAACGCTCGTTATATGTATCGCTGGAAAACCCAAGTCCCTTGTGGGAGAGCCCATGCGGGTTGCCACCTAGTGGCAACTCTACACAAATCTTTGCTCACTTGTTGCGCATTATATTCGCAGAGAAAATGGATTAAACTCACAATGAGCAATATGAATTATTAAAAATAAGAAAAAACTAAATTTTTGAAAAAGGAAATCTGATTTTTGTACTAGAAAGAGCAACTCTTTCTCTTTCATAGACCATATTTTCATTGTAAGTTTGATTAATTTTACTCGTTTTCTAAAATATTTTATAATCTCTATAAAAAATCTGACTACACATAAACATTTTTAAAAACTCTAGTAAACTATTTTGTTTATTTTTAAAATATTTATAAATAATACCCAGCAAAAAGTATTTCTTATTTAAAGAACAAATTCTTTTTTAATAAGATTTATTGAGAAATGTCGAAAAAATTCTTATTTATAATCGATCGACCGTGTAATTTAGCGAAATAAATAATCTTATTCTTAAAATAATGAATCCTTTTTCTTCTTTCCCCAAAAATTCTTATTTTTCCTGTATTTCTTATATTATGTAAAAAGCAGTCTTAGTTATTAGTTTTAGTTATTTGTTTAAATAAAAAGGAATTGATGTGCAATAAAAAGAAGTAACCCTATGCACTGTGAATTTTTCAGCATAAAAAAATATATACTAACGTTAACGAACTAAATTACGAAGGCTATTATGATGTGTACTTACTTGTGTACCTATAATGTTTAATTAATACTATCTATGAAAAAAAGCTCATAAAGAATCATGTTGCCTAAGTACATTTGCCACAAAGAACATACACAAGAAACATCACAAAACGCCTAATAAAATATAAATATAAATATAAGAAAAACGCAATTACGTCACACCCCGCTCGCGAGTATTAAAATCACAAAGCCCTGCTGCGCTGCTCTCCCAAATGGAGGCAAATTAGAAATCCATTCTGCCGGCTGCTGGCAGTCCTCCGCGCCACGTAACTGGTTCATCCCTCGTTTCGCCTACTACTCATTCCTTCCCTTCACTTCTACAGTATATATGCAGCCGTAGTCGTCTATCTCTCTACGGGGAAGACGAGTAGCGAAGTCGGAAGATCGGGCGAGAGGGGAGAGGGAAAAATATGCACGGCGAGAGACGCGAAAAGTGTATATATATATATATATATATGCGCGAGAGCTCGCGCGCGCCTCTACGTCTTTGCTAATTAGCGAAAACCGGATTTTGCTCATTTGCCGGCTCATTTTTCATTCTGGAGATTCGCGCTCATTAGCTCAGTTCGAGCTGTGTGTGTCTTCTATCTGTTCGGTGCTCTTTCTCTCTTGACTTCTCGTCTATTTCTCGCTTTTAAAATCAATAACGGCATCGCCTATTTTTCAACATTAAAAATTAGTACCTTCAAATGTGTTATTTTAAGATAGAGATATAGTGATTGTTTTTCATACTATGCTTATATGCAGTTTTATTTTAATTATTATTTTTGTAATTTTAATTATTATTTTTACATACTAATGGTTTTATAACCATCTCTTTAAATCTATCAAATTATAATAGAGCACTAGAGGTATCATTTTGTAATTTCAACGTAATAAGATACAAAAGTACGTTTTACACAGATATTTAAATATTTATTTACTAATTTAGTTATATATTTATTAATTGTCTTTGTAATTAATTCTTCGTTACTAAATATCAAAATATGGCTAAAATAAATTGATGATTTTAAAGTAAATCTTTTAAGTGTATTTTCAAGAGGAATTTTAATGGAAAAATTATTTTTAAATTCATAGAAAGTATGCAACCTACACAAATTTGTATCAATTGTATCTATTTATATTATTATTATTATTATTATTATTATTATTATTAATATTATTAATAATAATAATATATAATTAATAATAATATAAGTAGATTACTTATATTATTTTAGGTATTATTATATTACATTACTTATTGTATTCTAGGTTTTAAGTTGTTTAAAGAATGGTGCAATATATAGTAAAGTGAGTACTTTACGCCTGTTCATTCCGACAATAGAAATGAGAATAAAACTGGTCTAAGCTTGGTTTGTGAAAATCAATACATTGTGTTACAAAAAATATAGTGTGCATCACGGGCGAGAGGGACTTTTTAACCTCGCGTGTTTGCAGTACACATTCGGTCAAAAAAGGCTCACTCCTCGCCTTTGGCACAAAATGTACTATTAATTTTTCATTTGATTGTAAGTTTTAAATACATATTTTACTGCTGATGCAATATTTATCTATAATTTTGACGAGGCAAAATTATGAAATAATGTATCTACAGACAGTAAAATAGTATTATTTATATGTGCATATGCACGCAACGGCTTATGAATAATAAAATTGTATTCTGTACCTACTTCAAGAAATAAAATAAATACTTCAAAATTAAAATCGAATAAAGAACAAAAAATGTTTGGGGTTTAAGTGACTTTTCTCTTTAATAAACAATATCCACGAACACGAGATCGCAAATCTTGATTTCAATTTCATTCCCAGTATATAAAGTATTCTTCTATTACATATATCGTCACTTACATAATAAGGATCTTATTTAACTACGATACAAATGTTCTTCTTCAAATCTTCTCCTTCTAACCGTGAATAATTCAAACCCTTCCCCAACACCCTTAAAAGCAACACAAACAATCCCAACGGTCGACCGTTCCACCGCAACACCGTAGCGTCGCAGCAGCAACAGTTCGTCCGCGTCCACTCTCGAAAGAGTTATACATACCCCGCTATATAGCCTCATACTCATCCATCGTTCTTGCGCTTTCCGCTCGGCGGCTGTGGCGGGGACGCCCCCCGCAGTTGGTCGACTCGCGCCGGCCGGCCTATGGTTGGCTGGCAGGGGGGACACCTTCGACCACGCCGCCGCGCACTCTCCACCTCCTCCTCCTCCTCCTCCTCCTCCTCTCGCTGCTCGATATCGTGCAGACTTCCTCTCCTGCGTTCGCTGCGCGCTCTGCAGTGCTGCTCGATCTGCGACCGCGAATGTGCATGATTTTCGGTCTTGTGAAGAAGAGAAAGGATGGAGGAAGGGAGAGGAGGGATGGGATTGAAGTTTGAGAGAAATGGGTGGTGAGGGATAAGGAGAAAGGAGAAAGCTTATTCGAGAAGAGTGATTTTTATGTATTTTTGATATTTAAGTGGTGTTTCTGTACTTAAATGTGTTTGTTGGTTCGTTTCTATGCAGGTGATTATTGTAGGTTTGATTTGAGGATGAAAGGAATTTGTAATTGACTTACTTAAGCTTTTAAGATGTATCAAATAAAGAGATTACTATGAAGTACACTATACAAAGATACAATTGAAATAAAAGACTGATATACTCTAATAGATAAGAAAATTACGCTCAGAAATCGATCCATTTATCGCAAGAGGATATTTAAGTATATTAGGAGTTATAGTAAGAGGAATTTTGTTTGTGGGGCTCGGAATCCTCTTTTGATAATTCTAGTCGTCGAATAGATGGGATAGATTAATGCTAATTAATGCTTCAAAATATTTTCAATCCTCTTGCAATAAAAGGATCGTTTTCCAAGTGTATCTTTTCAAACATCTGTTTCTATCAAAGTAACATCTGGAATACTTGAATACTAGCAAAATTGGGTTATTTTACTCAGTAATGCCTTGAAAATAGTAAAAAGTTTTTATAATAATTTTCATGCAATGAAAATTATTTCGGCTTCTATTGTTGCGTAAAGTAAAAGAAGAACAATTCACAAGCAAATATAAACATTATCTAACCATCGAGATCTCGATTAGAGAAAAGTATTTCAGCAGAGGCACAAATGTGTATTTTTGTGGAGAATCACTTAACTATAAAAATATTTTATTGACAATAGTTTAATATAAGTAACAATTCTAGAATTCTTACTTCTATTCCTTTAAAGATTTATGTTGTATAACAAAAATTACTTGAGAATTCCAAATTTACTTACGTCATAGAAAAGAAATCGTATTAATGCCATTTTATTTGATTTCATTAAAAAATATAAAAGAATTTCAACCGGGCACAATTATTACAAACAGTAGTAACATGCCAAGTTTGGTAAGACACTATCTTAAACATATTCTATCATTATTATGTGCCTGCTGCTTTAATTTCTGCTTTCACTGAAACATTGAGAATATCATAACAACAACAAAGATCTCAACCTTCTCATTACTAAAATCTAAAACTACAAACAGCCCAAAATTTACCCTTTCAGAAACGAATTATTTCCTCCCCAGCATTTAGCTCTTCCTCTCGGGAAAAGAGAAAGCCGACGAAATTCGCGCAGCACTGTAAGAGAAAAAAAGAAGCAGAAAAAACGAAAGCGAAGAGAAACAAGAAAAAAAGCCTAGATATAGAGATAGATTATACGAAGCGCTGAAACAGAGAGGAGCAGTGGCAACGGCAACGTCGGCGGGTGCCGGCGAAAGAGGATGAGAACTAATGAAAGAGCGAAACGAAGAGACGGAGAAAAGATGGCGGACGAGTGAAAAGCGCATATCCGCTTCTGCTGCAGCGGCTCCGCACTCCGCCTCGGGCGCGCTTTCCTAATGAACTGTGTAATAACGTCGCGACGCCCTGCGCGCCTCTTCGACGAGACTTTCGCTGCCGTACCTATCTCTCTCTCCCTGTTCGCTCTTTCTTTTCTGGCTTTGCTTTTCTCTGCTTTTCGCCGACGCTTTCTCTTGTTCTCTCCCTCTCTCTCTCTCTCTCTTCGGATGCTTTTTCGCTTTTCTACCGCGCTCGATACTTTGCTTTGCGTGGTTTTTCTTTGCCGTAGTGTAGAGAACTGCTGCTGCCGCTGCGTTCGATTCGGCGGGGATTTTTGTGCTTTTTTTCTTGCATCGCGGCTTTTGTGCGCGCTGTATCGTGCGTGCTTACTCGTTACCTGGGATTTGGGAGCTGTTACTTTGTGCGAAAGCTGTTAGTACGCGTTTAATGAGTGAGATTTCATTTTGTAAATAGAATTCTGTTGATTTTTTGGAAAATGAATGTTACTTGTTGGAACTAGGGATAAGGGAATTAAAGTATTTGCATTATAAACGTATTACCTATATGTCTACAGAATACGATTTGTTCAAGCTTACAGTATTAAAGAATGTTTTGAAAATTCGTTAAATTTAATCAGATTGTGATGTTATTACTGAAAATTATTTAACAACAATGATTTTATAATTATATTCCATTTTAATGTACAAATTTCACCCTTTATTAGAATAACAATAAGAAGTTTATAAATATTAAATGAGTATGAATATTAATACGTGGTGCAACTTCAAATTGAGTTTGGACCTATCATAGGCTTATGTACACTTTTTTACAATTTTTTAATTCACTATACGTTTTTCATGAAGCAATTCAGAGATATAATAAATGGGATGGTTCTAGTAGTTGAGTCATCCACCCTATATATCTGTGTTAAATTTTTTTTTAGTAGACTAACACTGTATTCAACGCCTTGTCAAGTCAACTAGAAAATTAAAATCATTATATAATTATTATATAACAATCAAAGGTATTTATACAATTATATACGTGTTCTGTATTTTGGTTAAAAACTATTATTTATACTTATAGCTTATACACAGTTTTAACGTAACGTTTAACGTTTAAGGTTTAACGTTTATGTTTTAAAGTTCGCATTTTAACGATAACTATGTAACGTTAATTTTTCATTCGTTTACGTTCAAACGCGTATTTTTCACGTTTAAACATTAATCTTTAACGATTGCGTTTCAACGTTTGAACGCTTCAACTATCTAACGTTTAATCTTACACAAACACGGATGCATTGATAAATACACAAAGTCTTTTTGAATTCACGCGCGTGTCCTCGCTCTACACCCGACGCCACCTACAGTACACATCAACAAAGCGTCTTACGCAGCGTGCGCTAATTGCACGAGGGCGCGCATAATCCTCGGGTTATAATTTTATGCGCGCGGCGCGAGCCATGGCGAAGGATACGCTGCGGAGATCACCAGCGCTGGATTATCGTGGGGCGCAAACGAGCCCCATGTCCGCGTCCTTAAAGACGTCTTTATTAACGACGTCGAAGCGAGCGTCGCCGAGGCGCGGCGATCAGGTCGGGTTCACTCTTAAGCCTGGGAGGTAATCCGGAAGGTGCGAAATTTGTTGTGAGGTGGATTGCAGAGCTGTAAAACGAGGTAGTTGATTTAATTCTGGGTTTATTAATATTTACTCGGGGATAATGTCGATGCTGTGGTAAAACTTGGAATAAGTATGATGATATTTTAGTAACTGTATTTATTACATGATGAGATTAGGACTGGTTGTAAGTTGGGATTCTTGTGAAATAAAAATTATTTTATTTCTCGATATATCGAATTGAAATTTGTAAAGAACATGCAGGATGATGATAGAAGGTTAAATAATTTGTTAGCCTTATTTATTTATCCTATCGAGTTAAAAGTTTTTAAAGTTAGAACAATATGTTTTGAGAAGATCACATTGGCATTTTGAATTCCATATACTATCAAAAAATAGGTATAGTATAGTATAAATTATTCCATTAGAACTTTCATAACTTGTTTAAACTTTTCTAAATTCATTATCCTGCTGATTCAAAAACATATTTAACTATATGAAAATAATAAAAAATGTTTTCACAATTTGTCCAAAGATATAAAAATCTTCCTCTAAATACAATGTCTATTGTATTAACTTAGAAACCACCAAAATAATATTCCAGTAAGGAAGTATAAATCTTAACAACCCCAGCACACAAAATACCATTCACGCATATTAACGATCCGTTTGTCAATCCACACCAGAATTGAATTCCTCGTTTTCACCTTCCCCGCACAAACGATCATCTCGCAACTGTCGCGATCTCTCTAAGAAACCTTCCACCTCTTTCTACACGCACAGGTCGTATCGCATCAAACGCGCATCAGGCACAAAACGCCCGCAGCCACTCTCACAAAAGACCCACCGTCCACCTCCGGCTCCGCTAACTATACCGATCCAGAAATAAAAAAGAGAAGTGGAAGGAGCCTGATCCAGCGACGCGCAGTCGAGATCACGTGCGCGCGTGAGGTCGATCTCTCTCTCTCTCTCGCGCGCGCGCTTAGAGCCCTTCAGCGCGAGAATGATGTCTCTATGATGCATCGCCACGTATCTTAATATCGCGCGAACGCGTGACTCACGCGTGAAGTCGCATACATCACGCGCGCGATTCATTCTCTCTGTCTACTCCACCTCCACCTCGGCATCCGTGCGCACTCCCCGTTAGTGAGGTATGAGAAAGGTGGTTCGGCCCTTTTTCTTTCGTCTTCGCGCGGGGATCTTTGGTTTTCGTTTTTTTTAAGACGGAATTACACGGGTGCAAGAGGAGGAGGATGTACGCGACTGAGGCGGTCTCTACTGTATAGCGATCTTGAAGTTGCGAGTTGAGAAGAAATGAAAAGGAAGGTTGTAAAATTTGCCTATTTTTTAAGTTGTAAGTTGCGATGTATTGGAATATAGGTATGTATGGGTTAGGTAAGTACAGCTGACAGTGCTATTTTTCCACGATTAATGAGGCAGAAATTGGCAGATTTAGGATTGTAAACAAACTTCATTTGGCAAATACATAAAAATAAAATAATTGTTAAGGGAAGAATTGTTTCGTATTACTTATCCTGAACAAGAAATATCTAAAATAGTAAACAAATTAGTCTACCATCCCAAAGATACTTACTAGCGTACAGGTATTTATTCTTTCAAAGCATTTTAAAATAATAAAACTCTTTAAAGAAAAATCCAAGACTACTACCAGTTGGATGACCCATCTGAATTTCCAGCTGGAGTAAACGCACTTTTACGTAAAAATAAAATAATAATCTACTCTCTAAATTGTTTGGAGGAAAAATCTCAGTGAAATAAAAACTCATCGCATTGATCTGAGATTTTAATCATCCGGATAAGAATATCTATATCAATTATCAAGAATATGCAGCTGCAAGAAACACCTAATGAACATTCAGCTAAATCGAGTGACAATTCTTAAATGTATTAAATAATAGTACAATATATACTTCTTTTTGCCTTAAACTTATTATTTTGCATTATTTTCTACTTTCATTATGTATTCTTATACTCTTGACCCATTACCTAAGCTTCCCAAACTTGACTACAAGGGTGGCACCACTCGTAGGGCTTAACCAGGTGAATAATGTCCACGAAATTTTGCCTGCATCCAATAACATAGTAGGTATGATGTCGATATTAATGTGAATATACCGCTAGTGAGATTGAGAGAAAGAGAAAGTGGGCGCGGAAGCATACTTGGTCTTACTATAGTATAAAATAGATCAAGAATGTTGAATGTATTTTTGTTATAGTGTAAAGTTAAATTCACAAATTCACTTCAATTTTTCATTACACACATATTATCTATATAATTATCTATTTCGTCGAGATCTTCGTAGTAAAGAAAAAATCTTAAACAATGCACCCTCGTATCATAAATTCCCCGTCTCATCACTGAAATAATTCGACAACTTGATAATCACAAGCTCCCCGAAACAAATGAATCCCAATCAACTCGCACGAAAAGCCGCCTAGCCCCCCGCAATTCATTTTGCCCCAAACGATCCCGCCCGCAAAACATCAACATTATCCAAACCAAGTCTCAAACTCGCGCACGTAGACCCAACAAAAGCGCGGCATTTTTCGTCAGCTCTCGGCGCGAGCGCAGCAGATTAATTAGCCCGAGGAATTCGCAGTGAGTCACTAGCGTCGTGGCCGGGTGGCGTGTAATTAATTAGCGGCTATTAATAAGCGCGGAGTTTGGCCGCGGCGACGACGACTGATGTCGAAAACGGACGTATAATATCAAGCTCGGCATGAATGATGTTGCGCCGTCGAATAATCGGCTGTCGTCGACTGTATAGTCGCTTCGTGGGACGTTTATTTATGCTTTTGCAGGTACGCATGGGAATCCGTGAGGTTTTGAAATATAATTAGGGGAATTGAGTGGTAGTGTGAGGTCTTCTTTTGGAAGATTACGTTGCTCTTTTTATAATGAACGAAATTTTTAGACTGATTGATCAATAAATTTTTATGGTAAATCGTCGATTATGGTCGATGTATTCTTATTAAAATTGTATGACATTTTCACAGAGAGGGAGAAAGAAATTTTTAAAATAAACAAGATTACATTATTTTTGTAGAAGAACAAAGGATTTTATTTGGAACATTAACATCGCATGTTGGTAATAGTTTCCAGTATTATAAGCTTAGAACAAAAAATGTTTACTAATAATTAATAGGATAAAAACGGTTGACATTACGAAATAATATTTTCATAACTTTAGAACAATCTCTTTCTTTTTAAGCTATAGCGGAACAATATAAGGGTACTCGTTTCACACTACTGCAGAAAAAATTAATGAGAAAGTCCAATTCATTCGGTTTCTTGACTTTAACTTTCGTATTAATTCCTTTACTATAGTAATAGTTATGTAGAACTACTGCATACTACAACTCTTATCGCTCTACCTATTCTAAATTCAAATATTTAATGAACAAAAATTACGTTTATTACAATGAAGTTACAATTATACTATTCTCAAAGTTTATTCAGAACTACAAATTCTTTCTTTATGCATTTGCGAATAGTACAAAATTTAATCATAACAGCTTTGGTATTTTTGTTTTCTTTCAATTTTTATAATAATAATTAACCTGTCAAGAATTTGAAGGATTTACCTAAAATAATATTGTCGAATTTTACTGTATATAACGACTTCGATCGCGGTGAACGTCCGAAAACAATGCACGTCATTTATGGGTTTTCCTTCTGTATTTTTACAGGGACTGGAATACGACGAGCAACGTCCGCGTACAAGAATCCTGGCCAACGTGAGCGCCATTCACAATGAAAAATCCGAATTTCTTCAACGACGGCGGCTCGCGCTCCTTACACGACTCGCGCTGCACGGTAAGAATTTTCAAATTCTTTCAGCAATTCAATTTAAGACTCTTTCATTGTGTAGGATCGAATCCTTATTTTTTTGTTCTAAAAATAGTCAGCTTATGTTGATAGTTTTCTGTGATTTTTATCTTGGTAGAATAGTAAGTAATATTTCTTAGTAGCTTTCGATCTTTTTTTTTTATTATATATAATCAGTTTTTCAGAAACGATTATTATTACTAGGTCTTGTAAGTTGTGCTCGTAGTCGGAAGCATGAATATATAGAATATATCCATTCCAGCATTTTTGTTTATAACTTTTAATGTACGTAACTTTAAAAGTTCGGTGACCCGTAAATTAAAGCTTAAGATCAATTCTATTACAGTGATCTCGTAAGCTTCAGATTATTATGAATGTTGTAAAAACAGCTCTTCAAAATACAAAATTACTGCTTTTTGAAAGAAACGACATTTTGGGTAGAAATTATTACGCAAGGGGGTTAGATTTATTTTATAAAGAGTATAGGTTAATATTTGTTAATGTCTTAAAACTCGTATTTTTGATTGTAAATAACTGAAATATATTTGACTAAAAAAATAACATTTATAAACAAATATGCTTAGAAGCTGTTTAAAAAACCGTTTCACTCTTACTAGAAATGAATTTAATATCATTTTGCGATTTTTATTCAACATTTGATTCTTGCTTCAATACAGTTTTACCCAATAAAAAAAATACTAAAATAAAATAAACACTAACTTTAATTATTTATTCCCGCTAATTTTTCTATAATTTTACTAGCATACAGACAACCATCCAAATAAACCATAGCAAACTTTACCACCTCGCTCAATCCGAACCTTGCTAAAAAGCCCCTACATTTTTTCCCATCCTCAGCAACATCAAAACATCCTCTCTCTATCTCTCTCCACCAACCCACAAACTCGACGACCCACTCCCGGCGCGCGGAGCAAATGCGAATTTACCGGACGAGATCCTTGCAGTCACACTGCAGCCATGCAAACGAGCACATCGTCGACAAGGCGCGAAGAATGAAAAGATCAACGCGCAAAAGCAACAACCTCTCTCTCTCTCTCTCTAGCCATGCGGATTAAATCGCGAGAGAGAGAGAGAGAGAGCGAGAGAGAGGCTGCAGAGCACGGCGATCGAATGTTTTGCCCTAGTTTCGCGCCTCTCTGACAGCCGCCGCCGCCGCCGGGAGATTCTGTACTCGGCTACGCCGACGTTCGTTACGCTCGGGCGCAAAGTAGGCGATCGCGGCGCAGGCGCGGCTATCGAGACTGTGCAGCCGTGCCGCGCGCGGGAGTTGAGACGTCGCGAGAGCGGATCGGTAGAGCGTTGATAATTTGGAGAATTGTAGGGAGGTGAGGGTATTGTTGTTGTTGTTGGGAGATGGTTATTCAATTGTTGTACGGGACTGTTGGTGGGATAGTTTGCATTTTTGTATAGTGTGAGGTGTTTGTCTAGTGCTTTTTGAAAGTTATCGGATTCGTTTTTAAAGAGAAATGGTATTGAGACGGTGATATAATTGCTTTTGCGTTTTTTCAACGTATAAACATGTTTTATGATTTGGGGAAGGGGGGGGGGATACCGAATATACTAATATTTAAAAATGTGTACGGATGTGTGATGTGTGCGATCCTGTGTACGCGAGTGTGTGCGTGGACATGTGAACGTGCATTTGTGCATGTGCATACATGTGTGCGTATGTCAACAAAATCGATTGATTCTTTTTTGGTATTACGTACAACCATTATTCATAATTTTTAAATTTTAATTTATGATTTTTCGAATATATTTTGTGAAGAATTTGTTTCCGAGAGATGAATGTTTTACGCATTAAAATACTTAAATTAAACCTTGATAGTTGGCAATCTTTAACATACGATTAATATCCATTTGATAAAGAGCAGTACCAAAGCAATCAGCAGCGTCTTTTAAATAGAATAATTAAAAACGCTTTTAGCAAAATTTTACTGAATTAGAATATAATTTATGCAAATAGACATGTTTACTTTTAAAAATAATTCTCCCCTTTTCAGTAAAATTTTACTAAAAGCAACTAAGTATTTTTTATATTTTTTCATTTTACACTTTTTAGTCTGTCAGAAATATTTATAAACTTCAGTTTATACATATACACACCATTGTCGTAAAAATAGCTCTTAGTATATTGTCAATCTGTTTTAAACTATAGATGTGATGAAAGTTTCAACTCTGTAGCTAATCAAGAAGTAGATAGAAAAATGATTTCAAAATTTGATCGTGACAGATAGGTAATGGAAAATCAAGTTAAATAAAAGCATTAAATAAAAACACGAATTATAGATTATTTTCTCAAAGCAAATATAATATGAATCACTATGATTACAGAAGATTTTATGGTATGAATTAATAAGATACATAGGTTGTAGAAAGCATTTGAGTGTATTTAGCAGTAGAACATAGCCGGTTCAGGTCAGACATGTAGTTGTGACTGGTATTGTGCATGCGATAAATACTTACACAGTGCTTACTAAAAAACAGTAATTAATTTTTTTGCAAAATAAATAATAAACTTCTTCGCTTCGTTGACAACTTTACTGCAGTACATTACCTATGTGAAAAAAAGTAAAAAGAGAGGCAAAAGAAGTGGCCGCGACCTTAATTAAGTCGCCTTGTGAATTAGACTCGCTTTTCGGTTGACGAGGTCCGAGCATTTAACGCTGTTACGAAAAGGATCGGTCAATGTGAACGAAAAGCAGCTTAAGTAAATAAAGCACGTTTTTGCAGGGATTACGTAATTACGGACCAAGCAACAATTCGACAAATTAAATTGTTTTATCATACAAATTATAGTTATCTATATATTTTGATATGTATTTTATTCGTAAAACTTGTAATACGTGTGTAGCTTTCTTAGTTTTATTTTTGTTTTGTGCTATATGTAAAAATAATTCAACTGGTCAATTAGAATAAATTATGATAAATACAATATGATAAATATAGATGATTAAACTTGTACTTACACTTAATTCACTTGCAACATTATAGACATACAGTATTTAAATAAGTGAAGTGTTACTTTACAGATAAATATTGTTCATAGAATCTGTAAAAATAACTTTTTGGCATATACCAGTAACTTTTTGACATATACCAGTAAGTTCTTGACATATACTTCATGTCGATGTGTTATTAAACTTAAAAAAGTTACAACGCTCTTGTTTGATTGTGAGTCAAAATTACATAAGTAAGTGATTTAAAATTTGTGGTACTATCATTTTTACATAATCATGAATCATATACAAAATCTCATTGATCAAAAAATTCAAAAACTCAAATACTTTATACTATTTCACCTTAAGACAGCCATTTCGAGAATGATATGCTGATTATTTTGGAAGCTTCGAAGAGCCCCAGATAGTATTTTCATCTCTCAATATCAATATTAGTGTAAGTGTAAGCATTTTTGTGGACGTTCCAATTTATAAACAGTAATGTCTACCGTAGTAATAAGTATACATCATGGTTATTTCTCTAGCTTAGTTTACTACTCACAGTAATACATACAAAACCGCAGATTACTGCGATTGAAATTACAACCGCAGATTACTGCGATTCAAATTACAAATACAATAACAAACACTGTTTTTTATTTAATTTTTAGCTTTAATTTTTGCATAAATAAGTAGATGATGCATTTGACTAAGTATATGGGATAATTATAGGAAGTACTGTAGATTAATTGGTTAATTTATTTTTAAAACTTTTTAAAAATTCTTTTTCTAGATGATTTTTAATGCTTTTAAGAATTGATTATTAAAAGAAAAGGTTCTAAAACATTTATTCAACATTTAGAATCCCTAGTTTATGAATGTTGAATAAATGTTTTAGAACCTTTTCTTTTATATTAATAATCTAGGGATTCATAAACTAGGGATTCTAAATGTTGAATAAATGTTTTAGAACCTTTTCTTTTATAAATCAATTCTTAAAAGCATTAAAAATCATCTAGAAAAAGAATTTTTAAAAAGTTTTAAAAATAAATTAACCAATTAATCTACAGTACTTCCCATAATTATCCCATATACTTAGTCAAATGCATCATCTACTTATTTATGCAAAAATTAAAGCTAAAAATTAAATAAAAAAAAATTTTTGTTGTATTTGTAATTTCAATCGATACATATACCTTTTATTATCACGCATATTCTTATACAATAACGCTATTAAACTTTCAAAAATCTAATAATATCTTTACTTATTTAGTTCAACTATTTCCGCACATAACAAATAAATAAAAGATTTGAAATACGCGTAAATTATAATTTATATCAATAAATTATTGTATCGCGCTAATGTTTATCTTGCTTTTAAGGTGGGTAACACACCCTAAAATTTTCCACCATCAAAGCTGCTATAAATTACACGTCCATTATCACAATACACATCATTCTCAAAAGTATCGGTAACCTTTGATTTCACTAAAGAACCACATCTCCCCTCCTTTACCCTCTCTCTCTCTCTCTCAGACATATCCCCGCTCAGTATATCACACCAACCTCAAAATTCTCTCTCTCTCTCTCTCTCTGGTGAGTACCACAATAGCACATGTGCTTACGCATTGCTCCGCTTTGTTCCTCGATTTTTAATACTTTTTGTACTCCGCCGAGAATGGAAATTTTTGCAGGCAGTTCGGGATCTCGCTGTCTCTTGCACAATATGAGTATTTATGGCACGGCTTATTTTATTTGAGCCATGGATACCCGAAATTGCCTGTCAAGGAAATTAGAGGTTATGGACTGCCGACATCTATCCTCAGATTAAAACGTGGTCGGGCCTGACCGTCTTCCTGACCGTCTCAATCGCCTGTGATACAGTGCTGGGAACGCACGTACCGTGTATCTGCAGCTGGAGCAGCACACAACGCATCGGTCTTTTCGTTTAGCTAGAATCATCAGTCAGGTTTTTGACTTGTCAATGACTCCTAGTGACTGTTACATATTGAGCGCATATAAAGTGTTGTGTGTAATGTTATTGCTATAAATTGTTGTACATCTTTTGCGTCCCATACTATATATGACTAACGCGCTGTTGCATTTGACTCTCTACTCAATGTGCATTAGCCTACTTTAATGAACTAGCGCTGAGTGATTGATTGCCGGCTTTTGATAAACTCGTTGCCTTATTTCGCTCGAGTCAGGTTAGGCTCCGCGGCAGCATACTATCCCGGGAACATAAATTTTCTTTTCGCTTGTGTAAATTCCATATGTTTACCGGTGCTGTGTAGTATTTTTAAAGTGGTCTTGTGCCGTTTTATTGATTTGTCAATTATCAAATCATTTTACACAACCGCCACAAAAAAATTATTTCGCATGACTATTTCTGCTTCCAACTACTGTATAGTGGGTAATTTAGGCACCTGCGCTATCGATGGCTGACCGAATTAGTTATACCACTTGTTTTCTTTTTTCTATTTTTTGAAAACTTCTTTTAGTGATACAGCAACGTATTTAAGCATATTTAAGCACACTAAAGATAGTTTTAGGCATATTTAAGCTATTTGTAATTTTAAATTAAAAAAAAGGCCTTTCTTGCTGGAATCATTTTGTGTTATAATTGTATCAGGTAGTTATTTTTAATGCCAAAGTATAAAAAATGTAAACGTAACGTTACGATAGTCTTAACTTCGTGCCCTATATGTAAAGCGTATTACCACATAGGTTGTGCTAAAGTATACGTAACATCAGCTTGAGCAATTAACTTCTCACCTTTAAACACAAAACTTACTATCGCCTTATCAATCTGGATTTAGAAAGCATTTTAGTACACAAACCGCATTGTTCAAAATAACAGAAGATGTACGTCAAGGGGTTGAAGAAGGTCTAGTTACTATTTTACTGTTATTTGATTTTAAAACTGCTTTTGATTCCCTAGTTCATGAGACTTTATTAGCAATACTAAAAGATCTAATTTTTTCGAATGATACCATAAAATGGGTTCATTCTTACTTAACATCCAGATCGCAAGCTGTTCTTGATCTCGACGGAAATTGTTCTGAATTTTTTTCAAATACCTCTGGAGTGCTCCAAGGCTCTATACCTGTACCAACTATTTTTCTTATGTATATAAACTCGATAATAAGCCGCCTCCGTCATACCATAGGCATGTTATTTGCCGATGATTTACAAATTTACATACGTTATAAGCCGAGCGAATTAAATCGAGCAATTTATTTATTAAATTGCGATGCAATCGAAGTAGTAAATTGGGCTCGTCATTATGGCTTGACCTTAAATGTGCGCAAGATGAAAGCCATCCTCTTAGGTTCCGTACAGAATCACATGCGAATAAATAAAAGTAGCTTAGATCCTATTATCGATGGTACTGTAATACCCCTTGAGGAAACTGTAAAAAATCTAGGTGTATTTTTGAATGAGGATTTAACGTGGAATAGTCACGTCCCTCATATTTCGAGTACGGTGCATGGTACTTTACATAGACTTCGCCATAGGGGTCACTCCTTATCCCCGACTATTAAAAAATTATTGGTTTCCTCTATTATTATGCCGCATTTCGATTACGCTTGTGTTGTATACAATGACGCCACATGCTACTTGAATAATAAGCTTCAACGAATTCAAAACTGTCATTCGTTTCGTATATAGACTAAATAATGATGCGAAAATTGAGACTTATCGGCGAAAATTAGACTGGCTTACACTGACTCACAGACGCACATACATTATAGGCTCGTTAATGTATCAAATAATGATGACGCATACACCAAAGTATCTATTTGATAGTTTTAAAGTAGTTGGAGAGGATACTCTGACTGGTGAAAATTCATTAATTATAACTGCGGCTAAATTCTGGCAATCTTTACCAGTTTCTATACATTTGTTAAAAACAAGTGTCAGTTTCAAAAGTGCTTTTAGGGAATATCTACTCAAGATATCGTAGGCTACTATTGAAATTGAACGTTATATTTTTATTTTACTTATTATTTTTCTTGTTATTTCTATTTTTATTGTTATTTTTTATTATTCTTATTATTACTAAATTGTATCATTTATTATTTATTATTTATATTTTATTTTCACGTTGAATTTTGTTGTTCTTCTATGCGAATATTTTACGAAATACCTATCAATATAACCAACGACATTGTAATTTTTATGCTTATAATCTTTATTAGTATTTCTTATTTTCTTTATATCTTATGTTATGTATAGAACATATAAAATGCGACACTTTTTTCATTAGTGTAATCACCATTATTATATTCAATTGTATGAAATTATGCCATACGGTCAAAATCGACCCTGGCAAATAAACTGAAATCAATCTCTCTCTCTCTCTCTCTTTCTCTTTCTCCTAGCTAGTCCCGGACGATACCTACACACGCGGAATGCGCGCGGTCATCGCGCGAACCTCCGTATATCCCTCTCTCTCCGTTCCTCAGCTCCAGCTCTTCTCGCATCTATCTCCCAGTGCGCGCGCGCTGTCGATCGATCGCCCGCCGCAACCTTGAAACGAAATCCGAGGGCTCGACGTCTCTCACTCTCTTTCTCTCTCGCTCTCGCTCTCTGTGCACGACAGCTATATGAAATCGCCGGTGATTGCTCCCGCTCTCCGCTCATGCAGCTCCGAGCTGTGCCTCCTTACTACGGCTTGTGGCAGATTTTCGATATGTAATCCGCGTGTCTCGAGTCGGTTTTTGAGCGAGCGGAATATCGCCTCGTGTCCTCCTTATAGCTGGAGGTCTGCTGCTGCTGCTTCTGCCGTGGCTTATACTGCGCGATCGATGCGACGAGAGAGGTGGGAGGAGGGGGGGGGGGGGCGGGTATATAGCGAGAATACAAATTTGTCTAGTATTGGATTTTGTTTCTTTTATTGTGAGGGAGGTATTTTTTAATATTGGAGGTATAGGTCTTTCGCGGAGGGCTGGATTTTGTGAGTACCTCGCGAGGACCGCATGGGCTTTTATTGTTAGTCTGATTGAATCTACGTGAAAAGATAAAGATAGTATTTTGTATATGTTTCTATGTGAATTATAATATAATATTGACAGACAAACCAATTTGGACATTTTTCTAACTGAAATAAGGGAAATCGGCATTTTGACAGTGACTTTTTACGTTGACAATGAATACTTTTTTAAACCTTTGTTGGCATACACTTAGGTTGTAAAAGAAAAAATTTCTGTCGGCATGAATTTATTTAGTAGAAATTGTAAACCGATGTACCTGTAATGCATTTTGAATATTTGTAATTGAATTTTATTTCAGAAAGTTAAATTCTCGATCACTTTGAGAAATAATACGATTTTTCGCAATCTTGCTTAAAATATGCCGTTTTTGGATTTTGCTTCTTTTTATAATTGTCTATTGTCAGAATAACTTCAGTATCTTCTTGTCTGATGGAGAACTGATTTAACTACGTTGGCGATCTAAAGTTTCTTTATGACTTCACGATCATAACGACGTCAAAGGTGCCGCCGTATGATCGTGACGTCACCAAAAACTTTGGAGCGCCGTATCTCTTTCAATTATCAAGATATAGATACAATTCCAAAAGTTTACAAAGCAAATATGCCACGATCTTTTGAAATATGTTGTTAGATAAAAATGCTGTGTAACTCAATTATGTTGGTGGATTCGGTTCTCTGATATATAAAATGTATATATAATACTTTTTGTCAATAACTTTAACGTATATTTGTTGAAATTATTCAAGAATATACACTAAAGCAGCGATGTGCCATAAAGAGTATGAAAAAGTAGACTTCCATCAGTGCTGTTGATAAAATATTTTACAAAGCAAATTTTATAAACAATGTTAATTAATTATACTAATATTATACATTTAAATTTCATACTATGATATTGACTTTAATTTAACGATACACATTCCTTAATGAATTTAAATTTATGAAATTTCCTGATAGATAGAGGAGAACGGTCCATTCTGGCGCACATAATGTGCCTTACGGGGGCAGGTTTGGGTTAAGGTGATGCTAAACCCTCTTGTTACTCTTAAATACGGGGCCACTTTTTTATTGAATTTTTAATTTTGAGAAAATATCTCTCTGGAAAGTTGTTGGTTTTTAGTAGGACAATAACGTTACATAGAGATATTTACTTAAAATTGAAAATAAAATGAGAAACGTGATTTCTCGTATTTGTCGGTGACTGGTAGCTTTAGCATCACCTTAAACCCCAAAAAAGAATTTTTTTTACTAGTCCAGGAAACTTTTTATGTTTAAAAGCAATCATTCTGAAAATATTTGTGTTATACTTATAAACTTAGTAATATCTTACATTTTACTGTTGTAAAGACTCAAAGTCTTGATCCTATACGTCACAATAAATCACTATTTGCAATACCATATTTATTAAAGTTACTGATGTGTTCTTCACACGATTGCAGGTGACATGATGGACGAAATATTTTTTCGACGGTTATTCAACTCCTTTTGACACGTAATACAAAAAGAGTAAAGCACTTTTGCGTTAAAAATTTCTTTATTATTTTTTTTCGGAGACCTAACCGATTTTTTGAAAAAATTTTATTTTATTTTATTTTTAAATCGGTTGGGTCTCTGAAAAGAAATAATAAAAAATATTTGAACGACAAAGTACTTCGCTTATGCTGTCTGACGTTGTTATCTAAAATAAAACTTGACTTTTGAAACAACTTTTAAAAAGATACGAAACTACTTGTTTCATAAATCTTTCCATTACCAAAACGCATTCTCCTATATACACTAAACCTGGCTGCTCTATATTTTTCTGATTCCCGTCCATCATGCATCTCGCCAACTCCGTCGAAATTCGTATATATATATACTGTCCAAAAGAGTCCTTCTATCCACTCGCGGCGCTATTACGCGAAGTTCGCGTAACGCCTATAGCTATATACACATCCGCGGCTTTCGGTTACGATCGATTTGTGCGACGTTGCGCTCGCTTCGTCGCCGTCGTCGTCGAAGGTCGACGTTTCATATGTAGGTATATATAACGCGCGCGCGCCTGCGTCACTTTTCCGGCTTCACGCGGCAGCCCCGGATCATTCGTATAAGTTATGTCATTTGTTTTATAATGGTTGGATACTATCAGAATAGCTACTTTGAAAACTGCTTATGTTGGTTTGATAGCTACTTAAACTACTTTAGTTTTTTTACAGTTTTTTTAGCTACTTAAAATACTTGTATTTTAGTTGTACAGTGCGTTTCATAACTTATATCATCACCCGAAATTTGAGTATATTATACCTTTTATTTAAAAAAAAACTGCAACTGTAAGCAAAAAACGTACAATAATTTAAAAAACCGCCAATGAAAAAAAATGTTATACTCTTTAAAACGCGATAAAAATATTTCTATCGCATCAACTTTCAAAAGTGAAAAAGCTATTAGCGTTTTATAACTATAGAAATAATTTCAATTTTTTACCTATTTAAACCAATAGTTTTCAAATATTGTTTCAATTTATCTATTTATTTTTTATCAGTTAAAATAGAACAAATATTTAGGTAAACTTTTCTTGAAAACGATCTAATTAATTTCAAAGTAAAAACTTCACGTGATACAATAGCATGGAACGCACTGCATAAAGACGATTGAGTGTTACTTTAATTAAAATGGATTATAAGCAGTCAGGTTTGATAAAATTAAGGCTATTTTTGCAACATTATTCTAAAAAACTGAATACAAGTTATGATTTATGTCTTTCGATAATGTTTATTAATACCAACGATTTTAAGCAAATATTCTTTTAAGTAATCACCCGCGTATAAAATTAGTCGGTCATTAGTCTGGTTTAATATATTTTACGTGAAAGAAATCTGACAGAAGTTTATTTTTGGATACTACGCCAAACTTTTGTTGGAATTATGTCATATAAAAACTCATATTTATTAAATAAATAATTACAGAATAGTGCACTCATTTTCCATATCGTCTGGAATTTGAAGAAAACATATATTTAGATTAAGTAGATATTTTTTTTTAATATTGTAATCTAGTTTAAAATACGAATATTAGTAAAAAATTAGATAAAATTTTTTGCCAAAAGCTGATATAGTGGCCAAAGCTAAACTTCTACCAGACTTCTAATAATAGGCTTCCTTCAGATTTTTATTGAGTTTTATGATTTCGCAGTTATTCAGACCGTAAAAAATAAAATTGTCGTGTATCTTTAAATATATGTACGGCATACTGTAAATTCCCATTTTGCATAACCGTTTTTATATTGAAAAATTGAAGTACCTTATTCTTTTGGCAAAACCTGCTCTACTTGGTAATTCTTCTTTTGAGTCGGTCCTATTTGAATTTGTATTTCGAAAATCCTTCACTCATCTAAACGTGAAAAAAGTCGCACACCGTTACACATATGTAATGTTTAATTTGATAGTTTGCCGATCCGTTGACTCAACCCTCAAACAAAGTCGAGTTCCTGCATCAAGAAAAGCTAATATTTGAAGCCACATACTCCAAGCAGAACAGATCTAAAAGTTAAAAAACAAGTTTCGCACATGGGAAAATCGCCGGGAGAGGGGCATCCGCCTCAGAGGAAACTTTCCAGGCGGAGCCTCAGCGGACAGCCGCTCTAGGTGTGAAGATTATATCCATACACACACACACACACACACACACACACACACACACACCAAAGAGACCCATCCTCGTCGATTTTCCCTGCCCGTGGAATATCGCTGATTCACCAAAACGCCTTCTCTTTTTTACACACGTCCTCCCGTCCTCTCCTCGCACCTTCGCTTCATTTTTTTCATGTTCAAGCTCGGACGCGCGAAGATTAACTCGTCAAAGATGACGCACGCAGCTTCGCGTGTATACGCGCGCGCGTAATGGGTTATACACGAGGTAATTAGCGCTGCGCGAATCGTGGATCGCGGGCAAAAACTCGCGCGGGCTCCTTTATTTTTGGGATTTTTGTGCGGCAAGTGGTGCCGGGAGTTTCCTAGCGCGGGCCAATCAGCCGAGATTTCACGCCTGCGAGAGGCTGTGGGTGCGCGTGATGGGATGCGGCGGGATGCTGTGTTTGGGGAGAGAGAGAGAGAGAGAGAGAGAAATGACTAAACGCATTTTGATGGTGGTTAAAGTCTTGGATGGATTGAAGTTTGTTGGTAAATGTATATGTTTCTTGGTATCGAGAATAATTTGTCCTAAATTGATTGAGAGTTACACGCTGATATTTTGATGGAAGAGACCGAAAAAGTACGTTTTTCCCATATTCTTTTTTATACATTGAGCTTCTTTTACACTGTTTTTTATGCTTCATGCTCTTTCTCGGTAAAGGTGTTGATTATTACATTCGTGATTGCCCCAGATTGGATGAATATTATTGTGTAAGTGACCATTCCTTATATATAGGTAATAAGAAAAGGGAAGTAGTTTTTTAAAGACATTGAGAACAAGATTTACCAATGTATAATATACTACTCATATTCGTAATGTAATAGTAGTTTAATATTGTTTTCTAAGTGTCCTTTAAAAAATCGACTTCTTATTCATCTATATTACAAAAGAAAGTAATAAAAATTCACTTCTAAACAAATACAACTCGTCTACATGTAACCCCGAATCCCAGCGCTCGTTTCCAATTTCATTCTCAACGACGAAAAATCCCAAACCCGCATCGTCTCTCCTCGCCCCGCATTACACACCACTTCGATTTCGTCACGAAAGCTCCTCTCTTATTTTCCCTCCTTCTTCTCCTCCTCCTCCTCTTTTTTTAATAATCCTGTGGCCGTCCGTATCAATCTATAAACTCTCTCTCTCTCTCTGTCAGCTTCTTTCCTCGTGGCGCGCGCGCGCGCGCCTGAAAAGCAAAGCTGAAGCCGAGGCTGGAGCTGAAGCTCGTTACACGTCGTGACTCGGCGCTTCCCAAGCCCTCTCTCTCTCTCTCTCTCTCTCTCTCTCGCTCTCCTCTCGACGACGACCAGCCCTTTTGCGCGCCCGCGTCTCCTCTCGACGTAGTAGCACGCCTGGGCTCCTCCTTCCGCTTCTTCGCCTTCTCTCTCTCTCTCCGTCTCTGTCTCTCTCACTCGAAGTTCGCCTCCTCTTGCGCGCGATGGGTTATATATGGGGAGGCTCCCCTCCGTGGGTCGGCGGGGATCTGCTCGAACGTGCACGCGCGCGCTCTGGGATAGAGCGGAGATAGAGTGAGTTCAAGGGTTGGAAGTGGAGGAGGGAAGGGGATTTGATTTTGCGGAATGGAGAAAGAATGGAGGTATTTTTGGCTTTGGTTGATGGTGTGGGGAGTACAAGATTTTTAGTAGTTTTGTTGTGATGATTGTACACGAGACTGAGAAAACTGTATTATATCGGAAACGATGTATATCGTAACATTCACAATATCGTATCGTAAGATTTTCGATATAGTTATCGTAAGATCAAAAAATTCTATTAAAAAGATTTATGAAAAATGTTGTCTTCAACAAATTTTTTAAGTTAGTATATAATTATAATTATAGTCTATATTTAGATCATTCTAAGACCATTTAAATTCTTGTTACTCGCTAAATAGAGTAATAAAGGCTTTTTAATGCCTTACATTGCAGTAATTTCAAAGAATTATAAAATTTTGAGGAATTTCTTAAATTACATAATGTACGTATACACATTACTGTGCCCTTCAATAATTATATTTAAAAAATTATAAAATCCTATAGTAACTCGATGAAATAGTACTATTAATTTAAAAGTACTATTTCATCAGCCACTATATAATTTTAAAATTTATGTACTCGAAATACCGAGGGGCACAGTAATCGGTACACATACCCTATATAAATGTACTACTAGTTTTTACTAATGTTCATTAAAGAAAAACTACTTTTAAAATGAAATTTGGCAACTTTACACATAATATTAATAGTTTTTGAATAAATGTTTAATTTTATGAAACTGTTTTTTAGACTAATCATTAGGGACAAACAGTTTCGCTGTGTCTAGAGTAATTTATGAAGAATGTTTCTAATTCTTAATATTTATATCTATTATACACACAAAGTATTCAAATTAAGTTATAAAGTAGTTTCTTTTAAATTAAAATCATAACTCTTACTAGAAGATTTATATATATATGGAAGACTGGGGCATATCAAAGTGCACTTTACTATTGGAATGAAACATTTAATATTTACGTAAATATATAAGGTTTATATTATTTAATTGGATCGTAAACTAATTAGCAATTTAGTTTATTTAAAATTATGCTTATTATAATTTCTATGGTACATTGCATTTAATTCCGTTATACCCCAGTCTCCGCTATGTAGTTTACTATATTATGCAGACAAATTACTCAAATGATTTTATAATTCTTTGAAATTACTTCAATGGAAGGGATTAACAAGGAGAGTAAACACCCTGTGGGAAGCGATTTTTTATCAAACTTTAAAAAATGATTTCTGGTACCTAAAAATGAAGCCCAGTACTCGTAATGTTTTCCAATGGACCTCTGTTCTCGAGATATGAGGTATTTGCTGGCTTTAATTCGATGGTTCGCATGCATTTTTAATCATCATTTTCACTTGTGAATAACTTTGCATCAGAATAATAATTTAATACTAAACAAAGCTTACATTGTAGCTCTTTTCACCTACTTTAATTATCTTTTGAGTCAGGTTTTTTAGCATAAAAATTTGCAGAGTTATTGTCAAAAGAAAAGGTACGTTTTTTCATTAAAATAACGCATATTTGAAGTAAAATACCTCATATCACGAAAACAAGGGGTCATAGGAAAATATTGCGGGTGCTATTAGGCTATATTTTTAGGTACTAGAAACAACCTCCTTAAGTTTGATAAAATATCGTTTCACACAGGGTGTGAACTCCTCTTATAAGATGAATTGAATCATAACTATTTTTTTTTCGAATAACAAGAATTCAATGATCTTACAGTTACGGGATACCAGGGTAAAGTGAACATAGTAACTGTAACAGTCGAAAATAATGTATTTTTCAGACTTAAAACATTACTTTGTAAGTTGCACAAGAAACTTCTTACATTAATAAACGTACTAGCAACTTAAAAAAAAGTCATTTAATAAGTTTAATATTATTTAGCTATATTTTAAAAATACCGGTTTACTTTACCCGGGCATTTCAGTGCGGGGTAAAGTGAACTAGAGGATAGAATTAAATATTTTGAAAATATTTTACTAGCTTTTGTACAGGAATAGATAAAAACGTTAATTTAGATAATAATAAAACTTAAATGACATCTTAAAACCTTTCAAATACTGTAAAATACGAAAAAGTTAAATGTGGATGTTATGTTGGCCCATTTTGGCATACATACAAAATACGTTGCAACAAATGCTTTATATACTATACTAACACTCACCTTGAATAATATTTTGTTAAATTTTTTCATCTGGCCGCGTATAAATTAGTGCAATCGCATTTTCTTCCGGACCACTTTACCCCGATTCACTTTAACCCGAGACGTCGATTCTAAAAAATGCTTGTTAAAAAAAGGAAAACATCATTTAAAGCTCTGCATTCGTGGCAATAGTAAGTAAAACGTATTTAAAGTATTGGAAAAAAATCTAGCAATAAAACTGATTATAAACATCTATAATCGTTATAATGAATTCGATAAACCAACTTTCTTTTAAGATCGAAAAATACAACTATTTTTCTTTCGACGAATATTAATTGTTATGTTGTGAAACTTTTTTATTATCATCCTTGCATAATTATCTTTCAATAAAATTAAAATTACGCATAAATAATAATCTATTGAGGAAATAATTAGCATGATTCACTTTACCCGTGTGTTCACTTTGCCCCAGTTTCCCCTATATAAATATACTGTGTGACAATTAGATTCAATCCTAGTGTAAGTAATTGTTTTGACTGAACTTTTGTTTCTCAATGATTTGTAAATCATATTACGTATTTATTAACAAAGGCTTAATTGAAAAGCAGCGGAATATACATAGTTAATTCTTTTCTCTTTTTCATCCATGATAACTATTTTATTAAAACCAGAAATATTTAAAAAGAATGTCGATATCTATTTTACAATTAAAATAAGATGATTCTTTAAAATTTAACTTATACGAGAAATAGCACCAGTCGGTATTGTTCTGCAACTTCTCAATTTATTTGTCCATGCTATTCGAAACTTAAAAGTGTAACGACATTTTCAATGCCCATGCAGCGTCTTTTAGTACAACTTTGAGTATCAGATATATTAAAATGAGACAAAAATATGTTAAATAATATTGAAGACCACAGAAGTTTCATTGAAAATATAATTTATTCTTAAAAACGTTATATTTTCTTTCCTATTCACTTTCTTCCATCGCATCATTTATATGAAAATATACAATTAATTTTCGAATGTGAACCGTCAGTGCAGCATATCAAAGAATCCGCGCAAAATTCATCGCCCCGTTAATTGCTGATTCTGCTTGGTTCGCGCTACTTTTTTGTTATTATATGATCTTCTTCCAACACATGAGAACTCGAAGCCGCGCATCGCGGCGCAGCCGCACACGTACCGCCAATCGTGTGTAATACACGCGATTGGCGCTCTGCCTAAAAACTTTTTTAACGCAGCGTCATCCACTCATTCTCTCGCTCGTGTAAGTCCTTGCGAATGTAGTGGGCTACATATCAGTTGCCAATAACGATTTGAAAGGAGCCCAAACGAGCGGCATCACGATCGACCCTTTACTTGCGCGGCGATCAACAAAGATTAACTTTAATTCTCAAATATGTTTTTTCATGAACTAAAAAAATAAAAGTTTAATATCGTATATATTTCTTAGTTTATAAAAATTTTTAATCATGTTTTTGTTTCCACTCAAAGCAGAATATCACGGTTTTATGAAAATAAAAAAAAATTACACAATATTAAACATATTATGTATAAGTAAAAATTAAACGATATACGCTCGTGACATGTTCACACTTCCAACGTTAAAACGATAATGATTTACAATTATTACTAATCTACAGCTAAAGCTGTTTGGTACCAATTTTCATCTATATTTATTAAAACTCGAAAGAACAAAATAGTGTTTAAAACTTAAGCATGTTTTAATTGCTATTTGATTAATTTACAAGAATTTATACAATTTAGACACGCATAATATTTATTTTAAATTATAATACGCGATTGTATACTACAATATATTAACATACATTGTAGAAAAACTATTTCGACGAACGTCCGATTTCTCGTTGTGCGACGGAATTCCCAGCGGGCTTCCCGCGTTCTAATTCGATCTTACGCACGGCCGACCTTACGTACGCTACGAAATTACGTAATTGGCCAATCAACGCGCCGCGTGGCACCCAAGCTCACCGAGTAGCGGCGCGTAAAAACTTTGAGGTTAAACTTCCGAAAAAATAAAGCGAAGCGTGCCCGTATTATATACGTAACCATCCGCGCGCGCTCGAATTCGTTCGAAGCGAATTGCGCGACAAGTTCCCCGAAAGAAATTAGCGCCCGCGCGTGGTCGTAGTTTCGTGTTCGTTGTCCGCATTCCACCGGGGATATTCGAGGAGGTGTGTGTACAGTGATTTATTTTCTTTGTGTAATGAGATATAGTCGAGCTATATTTACTTGAAAAGTATATTTACGGTTAATAATAGCGAGAATATTGATGCTGTTAAAGCGAATTGTTTCTAGAATGAATAAAATTATTCCTACTGGGTATGAGGGATTCTACTGAAGAATATATTGTTGATCTTGAGTTTTTTTTCTTAAAGAGTATGGTGTTTTTAGAAGTATTTTTTATGGAATCTATTAGTACGATGTTCAAACATAAGATTATATATTGAGAAAACTTCTGAGTAATTACGAGCAAGTATGAGCTATTACAGGAAGATGGCGGTAGTTAAATATTCGGAAAGATAAAATTGCATAAAAGTAAAATTCGGAAAGATATTTTATGAAAAATGGAAAATTCTGAAAAGTTAAATTTAAAATGAAAAAAATTCGGAAAATATTAGTATTGAATATAGAAATATTGAAAGACCAAAGTATAGAAAAAAAAATTCTATGAGGTGAGGTGTATTCTATATAGAAAATAAAAGTTTGTAGAGCAAAAATATTCAAAATCAATAATTTTATAGGCTAAAATATTGAATATTTGATATACACAACCCGCTAACTTAACCAAGTAAGCCCTTACCAAGTTTTTTTTTAATACCCGTATATAAAAAAAACCGATTAACAATTTTCAATATTTTAATCTATGAAATTATTGATTTTCAATATTATGGCTCTATAAACTTTTATTTTTCATATTTTAACCTCATAGAATTTTTTTTCTGTACTATGGTCTTACAATATTACTATATTCAATACTAATATTTTCCAAAATTTTTTCCTTCCACATTTAACTTTTCAGAATTTTCTATTTTCCATAAAATATCTTTCCGAATTTTACTTTTATGCAATTTTATCTTTCCGAATATTTAACTACCCCCAGCTGATAGATATCTGGGACTATTATTTTCTAATAGAATTGATACTCACTACTACTAGTATATATATATATATATATATATATATATATATATATATATATATATATATATATATATATATAGAGTTTGTAAAACTTAAAATTAAATAGTATTAAAGATAATTGCATGGCAAGAAAAAGTCATCCAGAAAATCCATTTTAACAGAATCATCCATATTAATTTTGAACACAAAAGGTATTGTGTATAAAAAATTAGTTATTGTTGAACTCTAAAACTCTTCGTTTAAATAGAGAACAAACCTGATGTCGCAGATCACTCCAACGTTCTGAAAGAGAAGCCCGATTTTTTCAATGTGTTACTTCAGAACAATTAAAATCTTAATTTGCAACATTTATGTCGACCGTCGAAATATCCGGTTTATTGAATTATTTTAGTCGGTTTGTTTGAACTTGCTTTCAAAAAATCAGATTTTCAATATTTTTAAAAAAAATAAATACGAACCTTAGATATGCTTTATTTGCACTTTTGTGTATTATTTAGTCCATAATTTAATTTAAAAATATAAAAAATACATGTTTGTTCTCTATTTGTATAACAGATTGGTAATTAAACATTATAAATTATTTGCTTTAGTATCACGGATACGGTAGAAGTTTGAAAATATTTGTTATTAAAATTTGCATTTTAAATCAAAATAAATCAGTTAATTATTACTCATCCATTTTTCCAGTGACTTTTTGATAAACTGTATAACTACATAGAAGAATAAATGAACTTAAATACACTGCAATTATAAGTGCTAACGTTACAAGTCATAATATTACTGTTCATGTCGACTTCCTCGAAAGAAATTAACACACGGTAGTCCCACAAAAAGTCAGACAAAAAATCAGTCAAAAATTTCTTTAAAATTGCCAAAGTAATGGTCAGCATTCCACACCATAATAAGAAACTAAAAAAATATTAAAAAATATAGTACTTACATTGTTTGTACAGTCCACATTAAAGTAACTAACATAATGACTTAGAAGCATAATTTTTTTATTATTGATAGTTTTATCACGGCATATTAGTGAAGTAAAATATTGGGTTTTCTGATATTTATAAAAGACATCTTAAATTTTTTCAGAATAATATTATATAAAAGCTATATAATCCGCATCAAAAAATTTTCATTTAAAATTGCAGATAATAATTCATCGTACAAAGTAATCTTTTAATGTTGCCTTAGTGTACTGATGGAATATACACAACTAAATAAGATGAGCCATATTAAAATAATTAAACCAATAGTAAAAAGGTTAATTGTTTTTTGTTATTGCAATAAAATTACAAATTTTGGTTCATTAATTGCAAATAATATTGAAACTTGTTTACTATTAAATTAATTTCACTTTAACATGTTTTTAACATGTTATTCAGTTAAGTTACTCTCCATTCACACGATAAGCTCCAAATTCATGGTTCAAAATATGGTGTGCACCAAGGGCAAAGTGGGCTTTTTGACCTCGTGTAGTTGCAGTACTCGTCTTCAGCTCGTACTGCAATCTCCACACTCGGTCTACAAAAGCCCCCTTTGCGCTCTAGGTACACAATATACTATTTTATGTGAGAAATTTACTTTTGATACAAATAAAAGAAATTGCTTGTGCCACCTCAAGCTTAAAAAATCATAATATTACAAATACGTTTATATTAATTTTTTAGAATATTCTCAAAATTATCAAAAATATTAATAATCTAAATTAAGATTCAATCCAACTCTATTTTAAGCTTGACAACAATTTCTACATCTTACATTTTCAATCTAACAAGGTACTCGGACATATGCTCCAGAATACTGTAATCCTTCCAGCTTTTCTCTCTCAATGTACGTCCAAGCCACGCACGCATCTCCCTCAAAATTGAGCTCAAACGAATCATCACTCCACACCGCACGATGAAAAACGAGGGCTATACCGCTTGACTCGAAATTCAGCGTGTAAATGCTACAGACTCTCGCTTCGTAAAAAAGGCCCCGCGAGCCCAAAAGCTTCTCGGAACGCGCGCCTCGTATCACATATGACGAAACGCAAGCATCCCACCTGACTAATGGCCCGGCCAAATTACGTTACACCGCTGCGCGTCGTCAAATCGTTCGGAGCGAGATTGAGAGCCTCGCGACAGTTACTAATATACCCGTCGTTTTCACGGGCAGATCGTATATGTTCATATGTATTATACGTCTCTGGAGAATGCGGCTTTTTTTAAGTGAGGGCGATGATGATTCCGATGAATTAATTAAAGCCGATGATCGTGTGAGAAGTTATGATTGGCCGCTGTCTCTGGGAAAGAGATGTTGCGGGATTATTGTGGTTTGGATGGTATTTCTTTTATTTTTTGTGTGGGGGATTAATGGCTGTATTTGCTTGTTTAGTATGTGTATTAGCGGTGTAAACGTTTTTATTAGCTGGAGGATATTTTTCAGATTTGATGTGAGAATTAAGTATAAATTGCGCTTGTGAATAGTGCCAAGGATAATTTGGGTAGCGTGTGGACTCAAGCATGGTATTCGTGGTTATACATGTCGTACATTTCACATCTTTTATTTTAATAATTGATTGATATAATCATTTCTTCTATAATTAAGTCACGTGATCGGAGCTTCACATTATGTAATTTAAGACTATTTTATTCGTAATGGGTATTAATAGGACTTGTTAAGTAACAATGGTTATACAAATTTTCTTGAATCCTTATGTATAAATTTGAATTTGAATGACTGTTTTATATAGTTTTGTGTTTTATAAAAAATAAAAACGCCTAAAACACCAATTTTCAGAGTGCCTGCCCTTAAGGAGGGTCTTTCACTAGATATAGGGCATAAAATAAAAAATTATATAAGAGTTTATGAAGATCCTATTATAAAATTAATGAAATGTACTTAATAATAGTCCATAACTGGACGAAAAGAAATTGTTGTTCCAAAAAAATCGTTACGTCACAAGTGTGAATATTGTCGATTTCAAAAATATTTAGTTAAACCCCAATTATTTTTTTTATTTTTTAATCAATTTTAATTTTTTGAGAGTTATTCTTTTCTTTAAACATT